>LOEQ01001533.1:58741-70260 GCA_001685075.1 Bramus lutescens
ATCTATCTATCTATCTAAAGATATGGTGTTATGTAGCCACCCTGCTTGCTGAACACTGAATTACAGTCTGAATCCTGTTGGCTGATGTCTGTTGATGCCCAGTATTACATTCCCGAGTTTCTGTGACTTCATAATAGCTTTGGAAATTGAGAGCCAGGAATCTTTTTTGTTATCTGGAAGTCTTGCATCTCTATACGAATTTTAGAATTGGCCTTTCAATTTCTGTAGAGAATCTGTTGATGATTTTGTGTCAAATCTGTAAATCAGTTTGCTTAGCATTGCCCCTTAGCAACATTAAGTATTCTGATACATAAAGACATCTTTCCATTTACTTAGACCTTTTATAATTTCCTTAACATTGTTTTATGGTTTCCAGGGTACAAAGTTCATCTGTAAATTTATTCTTAAGCAGATTTTTTGATACTATTGTAAATGGAATTGTTTTCTTAAATTTGGGTTGTTCCTTGCTTGCTAGTGGAGTTGTTTCTTCTTCCATTTATCTTGTGTTTGGAAACCTCTGAGACTGCTTTTTAGTTCATATAGTATTTTCATAGATTTGCTAAGATTTACCATATGCTAGACTATATCACACATGGGAAGAGGTCTTTTGGATCCTTTTGTTTTTTTCTTTTTCTCCCAATGTAGATCCTTTTTAGCCCCCTTTTCTGCCCTGACTAAAGCCTCCAGTACAACACTGAAATAGAATCAATTCTGGGCAAGTGGTTTTCCACTAAGCTCTGCTGCTCCAAGCATTGGAATTTGGCATGTTAGTTTATTTTTTTATTAAGAATTTTTAAAATAAAGAATATACCAACATTTTTGCTCCAAAATAAATTGTATGCCTGATTAAATGCAAGTTAAATGAGTTAGCTTGAAAAAAAATAAAACGCCAAAAAATTTAAAATACAATCTTTTTTTCATTTTATACAGTTATCCCTGTTGTCACTCCCTTCCCTCCTCCCGCTCTTCCTTCTCCTCCACCCCACTACTCATCCACTCCTCTGAAAGGATAAGGCTTCCCAAAGTCTGACCCTTCACTTCCAGGCAAGACCAAGGTCCTCCTGCCCATATTTAGGCTGAGCAACGTATCCCTTCAAAAAGAATTTGCTCCTAAACGCTAGTTCAAGCACTAGGGATAAATCCTGGTTCCACTGCCAGTGGC
Organism: Bramus lutescens; assembly: GCA_001685075.1. Classification (NCBI taxonomy): domain Eukaryota; kingdom Metazoa; phylum Chordata; class Mammalia; order Rodentia; family Cricetidae; genus Bramus; species Bramus lutescens. The sequence goes on from LOEQ01001533.1 coordinate 59,904, forward strand.
TCCACAGACTGCCAAGCCTTACAACTGTCCCCCACATTCAATGAGCCTAGTTTGGTCCTGTGCAGGTCCCCCCGCTATCAGTCCAGAGTCAGTGAGCTCTCACTAGCTCAGGTCAGCTGTTTCTGTGGGGATCCCCATCATGGTCTTGACTCCTTTGCTTATATTATCGCTCCTCCCTCTCTCAGACTGGTCTCCGGGAGCTCTGCCTAGTGCTTCACTTTAGATCTCTGTATCTGCTTCCATCAGTTGCTGGTTGAAGGTTCTGTGATGACAATTAAGGTAGCCATCTATCTGATTATAGGGAAAGGCCAGTTTAGACATCCTCTCTGCTGTTCCTTAGAGTCTTAGCTGGGGTCATCCTTGTAGATTCCTGGGAATTTCCCTATGTTTCTCAATAGCTCTTTAATGGCTTCCTCAATCAAGATATCTCCTTCCTTTCTTCCCTTCACTATCCTTCCCACTTCGTGAGCATCCTATTCCCTCATGTTCTTCTCCCTTCACCTCTCCCCTCCCCTCCCTTCTCCCCTCCCTTCTAATTCTAATTCTCCCCCAACTCCTAATTTTCTTAGGAGGTCTTGTCTGTTTCCTCTTCCCAGGGGGATCCATGTATGTCTCTCAGGGTTCTCCTTGTTACCTAGCTTCTTTGGGATCATTAGTTTCTGAGCATTAATTCCCAATACATTCTAGCTTGGCTCCCCTAAAACGTCTGATGCCTGTGTTCTATTACCTTAATAAAAAACATTCTAAAAGTAATTAAGTAAGCAACCTGAAAGACACATTCCTAATGAATTGTGTGCTTTTCTTAAGGATTCATGCTTGCTGATATATGTGGATAGAATAAGTAATGAGGACATTCATACTGCCTCTTCTGGTGGTTCTTGTCCATGGCTTGGACTTAGCACTTTTGATGTTTATGATTCGTAGGGTGTTGTTGGCAGTTGGGGATAGTGATAGTGAAGGTTTGTAAAGGAGGTGGTGGTTGTATTACTTTGAATAGTTTGATCTGTACCCACTTCCCGTACGTTTCCTTGCTTAAGCTTAGTCCTCCTGGAAGCTCTGGCTGAAACCTCTGCTGTGCTTGTTAGTCACTGTAGACTTCCTCAGCACTTAGATACCATTGTCTTCATATTCTGAGCCTTTCTAAAATGGGAGCTGCACTTTGCCTTGTAAGAGACATGAAATGAGCACAAGAACTCATTCATTCTCTGGATGCTTACAATATATGTAGAAAGATCAAGTATGTGTAGTTACCATATACTGTTTAGAGGTGATTCTCTACCTGCCTGCTTTCCTTCCTTCCTTCCTCCCTCCCTTCTTCCCCCTCTCTCCCTCCCTCCCTAGTGAGACTTCCTTGGAGAATTTCCTTNTTCTTTCTTTCTTTCTTTCTTTCTTTCTTTCTTTCTTTCTTTCTTTCTTTCTTTCTTTTCTCTCTCTCTCCCTCCCTCCCTCCCTTTTATCCTTCCTTCCTTCCCTCCCCCTCCCTCCCTCTCTCTTTCTTCCTTTTATGAATGGCGATCAGTTGGAAATACAGCTTTTAGGCTAGGGTGGAAGGTGTGTCCACTTGTCTCAGCACTGCAACTTCGTCTGGCTTAGACCTGTACAGGCCCAGTGTGTGCTGCCACAGTCTGAGTGCATATGGACATCAGTTCTATTGTGTCTAGAAGGTTCTGTGTTGTTCTTGTCTCCTGCACGAAATGCGAGCCCCCTTAGGATGGGTATTTTTGAGTGAACAGTATATCACGGTGCCTCATGTGTAGCTCCTGCTTGTAATTTTTTAAAAATTAATAGAGCCATAAAACAGTATAAGAATATAATCAATTACTCAAGCAGTGTTGTAACCAGGCAGTACTGATGAAATTCATAAATAACAGTGATCAATATTTTGCAGATTATGAGGAAGGGCACTATGAAGGAGAAGGTAATTCGAGTGGGTTCATGAGTGATGTAAACTGAGCAAGAGGAGAGCTGTTTGATCTGGGTGCCACAGTGTTTGGAAGACATTGAGTTGATCATAATGGCCAGAATAGATGGTTTGTATTGGCTTTTCGATGAACAGAAGGGTAGATAAATAGGGAAGAACATCATATTTTGGAGGTCTTAAGAACCATTTTGTAAGGTTTGCCATTACAATATTGAACATGAGAGAATTAATGAAATTTTCTGAGTTGCAAGTTTTCAGATAATGCAGTACTTTAGTAAGATTTACTTGTGGGTTAGCATATACTGTGGGGTGGAGGGCAGCTGGTACTCTAAGAGGGTATGATTGAGTTCTTTCCGTGTTTCAGTTTTTATTAGCAGAATTCTTTGGTGTTAGTGCCTAATGTAGTCTCTAGAGCAAAGTTCAGTTCATTATTCAGTGAACGTATGAATGGTGGATGGGCTGAGCTGGACTTGGGTGGAGCTGGGAGCAGCAGGGACAGTCCATGCTAAGTTATTTGGAGGAACTATGAGACAGCGTATGCACTAGAGTATGAGAGCTTGGGCTGTCACAATCACATCTTTATGCTTGCTGAGCCGGATGTGAAATGCTTAGTGCATACAGATGTAAGGGCTCAATTTAAAAGTGAAGCCGGACATTTCATTTCGGGTAGCATTATGTAAATCTTGTCCTTTGAACAGTGAAAATGAATGGACTGACAACTGTGTTGTGTGTGTGTCCAGAAATGCACACACCATGAAATGCTTACAGCCCAGTGTGTGCTGGACCGTCTGTAAACCAGTCTGCTGATTCGCATTAGCAGAAAGATAGGACTGAAGCTGTGGGTGAGTAGAGAGAACACAGGGACTGAATAAGGAGACAGAAAGAAACAGACAGGGAGACCTTTCAACTTTACTGTGCTCCTGAGGCTCCGAATCCTGTTTTACCTTTAAGAACATCCCTGCTATCAGCATGGTGCTCCTCTATGACTTGTTGAGACCTTACTGAATGGCAGACATGGTACTGAGCACACTGCCTCCTTCGCTTCACACAGTAGGTCTGTTATGTCCACACCACTGTGCAACTGTACTACTTACTATACCACGGTACCAGTGCGGCACTGCACCACTGAACCACTGTGCCATCGTACCACCACAACACTGCACCTCTACACCACTGCACCAGTGCACACACTGCGCCTCTACACCACTGCACCAGTGCACACACTGTGCCTCTACACCACTGCACCAGTCCACACACTGCACCTCTACACCAGTGCAGACACTGCACCTCTACACCACTGCACCAGTGCACACACTGCACCCTACACCACTGCACTGTTGTGCCACTGTACCACTGCACCACTGTACCACCACAACACTGCGCCTCTACACCACTACACCAGTGCACCCACTGCACCACTGCACCACTGCACCATTCGTTTACTGGTAAACAGAAGGGTAAGTGGTCAAAGCCTTCCAAAGGTCTCTGAGTTAATAGTGATTAGGGAACCCTTAAAATATAACCGGGCCTATTTGACTTCAAGCCAGATGCTCTTTCCATTACTTCAAAGGTATGTGCATTTAATTTCTACAAGGCAAGGACCGTGTTTATACAGAATCAGTTTCCAGTAAGGCTTCTTAATTAGCAGGCAGTGATTGGACAGTTGTGTTTCCTGTAAAAAAATAATCAGCATGTGTGCTGCATGGGGCTGCTTCTACTTTCCTACTAGGGTATTTATATTCATAGTGTATTGCACTTTTTTGATTGCTTATTGTGGATGGTAATTTCAAAGAGGATATCAGTTCCTTTATCTGAAGAATTAATCATTCAGAAAGTAATTTTCAAATTTGTTTCTTAAACTAAATATGTTTCTTCAAGTTTTTCTGATGCATTCTTCAGACTGTCTATTTGCAAGGGAATAAGAAGATTTTGTCATTTTTCTATATTTCAGGGGACATAATTTTCAATGCTCAGTACCCAGAGCTGCCCCCCGATTTCATCTTTGGAGAGGATGCTGAATTCCTGCCAGACCCCTCTGCTCTACATGTGAGTACCATAGTCTCACTCTCATGGCCTTTGTTGAAAAGAAAACAAAATTGGCATTGATAATCGCTTAGTCACGTGTAGTTTCCCCTTCTGTGAAATAGTGCAGCTCTTCATGTGCCAAAATAGTTAAGGAAGAGAGATTTTCATCATAGTTTTACTTTGGGACCATTTCAAATTAACTCTACGGTATTGGTTGAAATAATTTTTCTTTAACTTAAGGACACATTGAAGACATTTCCTTGGTTCTGACCTGATGGTTCATGCCTGCAGTCAGTTTTCCAGTGTTTACTAACACTTCAACAAAATACTGGTTGGAAGGGTGTTTCTTGGCTTTTTAAGAGGAAATAAAAGTGGGGATTTGGACTGCACCTCTGTTGTCTTAGTGTCACCCCAAAGGAAGACTAGACTGAATGTTTTGTAGTAAGCCAAACCCAAACCTTGTCATAAAAAAATCCAACATTTCTGGAATTAAAGCAAGAAGATTTACCACTAGGGGAAAAGGGTCATGGTACCTGTCAGAGCATATACAATCTGTTTAACAGTTGGGTTTTCTGCATGACTGATAAAGAACGGGTGCCATTTTGTCTAAATGTTTCTTTCATTTTCAAATTCAAATATGCTGTAATAGCTTTATTAATCAAAGAGGTTTAATTGTTGATTAAAACTATTTTCTCAGTTTGACTTCTCGATTTTATTTTTTGGTTCATTCAAACTCTATTTGATAGTTTAATGACTTACTTTGGAAGCCCCCCACTCCTCTATATACCATTTAAAGTTGAGTGTTGTAGTGTGAAAAAAATGGCCTCCAAAGGTCGTGGCACTATTAGGAGGTGTGTCCTTGTTGGAGTAGGTGTGGTCTTGTTGGAGGAAGTGTGTCACTGTGGAGGCAGTCTTTGAGGTCTCATATATGTTCAAGTCACGCCCAGTGAGGCAATCTACTTCCTGCTGCCTGCATATCAACATGTAGCAACTACCTTTCCAGTACCATGTCTGCCTGCACACTACCATGTTGTGCCATGATGATAATGGGCGTTCCTCTGAACTGTAAGTGAGCTACCACAATTAAATGTTTTCTTCAAGAGTTTCCATGGTCATGGTGTCTCTTCCCTGCAATAGAAACCCTGACTAAGACAGCAAGGTACTAGCTAAAGCCTAAAGAATTACATTAAGTTTCATACAGCCGTGAGAATACTGTTGACAGGAGTGGGATGAGTTTGTTGAAAGGTTTTTAATAATTGTACATAAATTTCTGTTTGATTAAAAATCTTTTCTAGTTAAATGCTGCCTCTTTAGAAACCATGGGGTTGGTGTTGACCACATTTAAAATTGAGAGGATCACCTGCACTAGATGTGACCTGAGCATAACTGTATAGTCTCTCCTGTCTGAAATCTGCCTGGTAGAGTCTAGGATTTCTATTCCTTTGATAAAACAGCATTGCTAAAGGGTTTGTTTTATCTTATAAGCTTATAACCATTATTCAGGGAAGTTGGGGTGAGAACCCAAGGCAGGAACTTGGAGGCAGGAACTCAGGTAGAGGCCATGGAGGAAGGCTGCTTTTTGGACTTGCTCAGTCTTCTCTTTAACCTACCTACCCAGGGATGGCATCACCCACAGTGGTGTGTACTCTCCCACATCAGTCACTAAGCAGGAAGTGCTTCACAGGCTTGCCTACAAGCCAGTCTTCTGGAGACATTCTCTCAGTTGAGCATCCTTCCACCCAGACGATTCCAGCTTGTGTCCAGTGGACATAAAAGTAGCCAGCTCAGGGACATTGGTGGAGTACAACGCTGGCCTAGAGCTACTGAAAGAAGAAGAGAATAGACCTTCCTGATGGAAACTTGTTTAGTGTGATCGATGTTCTAAGACCAGACTGAGCATTGTTGAAATAAAACCTATGGCAGAGAGCAAGCATTAGATAATACAAGGAAGATCACTGGGATGGAAAGGGTAAGAAGGAGCAGTCCAGCCTGTTTTTGGAATTGACTTTACAATTTGCAGTGTTTGTCTTCAGTATTGGCAAGCATGGTGAATGGAGAATTTGAGAGCTAGAAAGGGCCCTAAGATTCATCGTATTCCACTCTTCTATTTTAGTACTGAAGGAACTCTAGTAGATTTAGGGAATTCTGTAGCAGAGCTGATATGGTAATTCCACTCTTCTGATGATGTTTCATCCCTGGGTGAAGTTCTCAGAAATGCTTTTGAGAAATAAGCTGATTAAGAACTGTGTGAGGGTGGGGGGTGAGGAAGGGACAGTAACAGTGCACTGCATCCAAGAGGAAGAATGCAAACCCAGGGGAGCACTTTCTTCCTAGTGATGATGGATTGAGAGCCCCAGGAAGGCTGGCTTCATGGACCAGTGGGTCAGACAAGCCCAGTGAGGCAATCAGAGCACTCTTATAAGGGTGCACACTTGATACCTGTCCTATTGAAACACTAGGGCAGGATAAAATGTAGCCCCAATCTCCAGCAGCCATTTCTCTAGACACAGTCTGCCCCCAGGGGCTTGGCCCTCAGTGCTAATAGGTTAGCATTTAGTTTTGTATTCAACCCAGACTTCCCTCCTCTTCTCTTGAAGAGGAGTTGCCTCTCTGGCTGACTTGTCTACATGTTGAAGGAAAGGGAATTTTATCTTATTACCTGTGGGGAGGGAGGCAGCCTGTGCCCCAACTTCCCAAGATTTTCTACCAGAAGTACTAGGTATAGAAGGGGAGTTTGCACCCTTATAATCTAGGACCATAGTTCAGAATATGTCCTTTGGCAAGTATGAAATTTGCTTCAAGTTACTGGGCTTCATCATTAAAATTCATGAGAAAAGTTGCATCCAATTCTGTGATGTATCTGTATTTTAATGTAAAAATATATTAAATTATAATCATTAGTAAAAAACGAACTCTCCAGTATGGTCAGGCTTGAGAAACATAGTTTTAGAGAAATTTATTCTATTTATTTAAACTGGCTCTTCTCCAAAAAGTGAGGTGGCTTAAATAAGGAGCATGGGTACAGGAAAGAGAAGTAAATGCGGGCTTCCAAGATCAGCTGAAGCCTCCGCTTCCTAAGCTCAGACTCTTCATTGAAGGAGGTGAGTTCTGTGAAGGAATCAATGTGTATAAAATGCTAGGATCTATACTAGGGACAAAGCATCTCAGATACCACAGACTCATGAAGATATTGAACAAAGGCCTTAGTGGCCCCATGGTTTCCAAGCCTGGATGCATATTAGACTGATTTGAAAATACGGTACGACTCTAGCTTCCCCAGTAGACCCAGAATTAGGTACTCTGGAGAACCCAAGGACTGCCAATTTTGGGGGATATTTATATGCAGCAGTCTGAACTGTGCTGGGAACCATTGGCTGAATCATCTAGTAACATCTATAACATAGCATCCTTTGCCTTTACTTGACATTGCTCTTCTGAGGTACTGTTTTCTATTTAGGGGATAGCATACGTACATACATATGTATATAATTTTTTAAAAACAATTTTATGACACATAATTTGTATGCCATACGGCTCACCTATTTAAAGTACTAATTTGCTGGTTTTTAGTATATTTATTGGGCTGTGCAACTGTCACCACAAATTAAGGCATCTTGTCATCATACTGAAAAGAAACGCCAAACCTATCAGCAGTTACTTTCCTATCCTTCCCACCCCAGGAAAACACTAATTTGTATTCTGTTTTTATGGATTTGCTTATTTTGAACATTTCATGTAAATAGAAATAATTTTAGCCAAGTGGTGGTGACGCACGCCTTTAATTCCAGCGCTCGAGGACAGAATTAGGTGGATCTCTGTGTTAAAGGCCAGCCTGATCTACAGAGTGAGTTCTAGGACAGCCAGGGCTACACAGAGAAACCCTGTCTTGAAAAAGAAAAAAAAACTTTCATATATATGTACACATATATAGTTCTTTCAGACTGTTTTTACTAGGCACACTTATTTTTTATTGTGAAATAATATTCTATTATATGTGTACACCACATTTTATTTATTCATTTGTCAGTTGATGGCCACTAGGGTTGTTTCTTTTTGTTGTTGATGCTGCTGATATTGTAAAGGCATCCTTTTGTTTTTCTTGGCTATATCCCTAGGATTAGAATTACAGGACCAAGCAGTAACTCTGTTTTTGACTTTTTGAATGCACGGACTGTCTTCAGAATGGCTTGTACTATTTTGTATTCCTAGCTAGAGTAGTATATAAGTGTCTGCTTTCCCTGGCTCCTCACTAGTGCTTACTATTGTGTGTCTTTTTAGCTAGTCATCACTGGTAGTGTTGAGTAAATAGTCTTTCCTTGGAGTTTGGGTTTGTGATGCTTTGATGAAAAATGATTTGAGCATTCATGTTTTTCTTGGTGTATCTTCTTTGGAGAATGTCTGTTAAGATCCTTTGCCTATTTTAACATGTTTTTGGTACAAGTTCTTCATCATATACATGGTTGGCCAGATGTTTCCCCCATTCCATAGATTTTATTTTTGCTCTGTAGGTGTGGTCTTGTGTGCCTGTATATGTGTATATTTGCCCATGTGTACATTTGTAGAGGCCAGCTGTCGACTTAGGTACTTTTGTCTCTACCTTGCTTTTTGAGACAGGGTCTCAGAGAATCCAGAGCTCATCATCTCTGCTGTATTCATTGTCTCCATCCATTCTGCCTGTGCTGGACAGCAGGTACATGTGGTGGCACCTGACTTTTATATAAATGCTAGGGACCTAAGCTCAGATCCTCACGTATCTGAGTTTGTGCACCTTATCCTCTGACCCATCAGGATTGTGATCGCTAGTGTCCTTTAAAGAGCTTTAAATTTTGATGAATTTAAATTTATCTTTTTTCTTTTGTTTCCTGTGCTTTTGATTTTATATTCAAGGAACCATTGCCTAATTCAAGATTATAAAGATTTAGTCTAATATTTTCCTTAAAGAGTTTTATTACTTTTGCTATCGTATTTAGGTATTTGATCCATTTTGGGTTCTTTTTTGTATCTGGTGTGAGGTTGATGCCCAGCTTTATTTTGTAAGAGGATATTTAGATGTGCTGCACTGTTTATTGGAAAGATTATGTTTCCCTTATTGAATTTTGTTGACATCTTATTATCCCTAAGTTGATAATAGATGTGAGGGAGTATTTTGGATTCTTAATTTTATTTCCTTGGTCAGTATGTGTTTCTTTATTGATTCTAGAATCAGTCTGGAAACTGGGGAATGGGCATTTACATCATTGTTCTTTGCAGGATGGCCTTCACTGTTGTGGGTCCCTTGCATTGCCATTTAAACTTTAGGTCACCTTGTCAATGTCTGCACAGAATCCAGATGGGATTTTGATAGGGATTGTACTGAATTTCAGATTAATCTGAGCATTATTGCCATCTCAGTAGTGTCAAGTCTTTGTAATTAGTCACAATGTGAAGTGTCTTTTCATTTATTTACACTTCCTTTAATTCTTTTGAAAAGTGCTTTGTCAGTTGAGGAGTATGAGTTTTACATGTGTGCTTTAGTTATTCTTTTTGGTGGAATTGTTTCATTTTTAGTTTCTGGTTTTGTATGGTGACAATATAAAACAAAATTGACTTTTTAGTATTGGTCCTATGTTGTGACACCTTACAGTGTAAGATCTTAGTGTAAAATTTCTTTTCTACTGAGCAAAAAAATTTCACATTTAAAAAAAATTTTTTTTCTGCCTTTTTGAGGTAGACCAATATGTTGGGGAAGCTGGCTCAGTGCATATTTTGAGACCTTGAGATGTGATGATAAAACAGTAACATTGCTTTTCCTTTCATCTCAAAATTAAGCTTAAAGCATTTCCTAAGACAAAAATGGAAACAGCTTTGTAATAGATTCAAGATTATATTGGAGCGTTGCATTTAAAGTTAAGACTTGTAAATTCTAATAGAATTACCTCATGGTTTTATATTGTATAAGCTAATAATTTCAGTCATCAAACAATTTAATTAGCCTTAATTAAAAATTAAGATACAGAGCTCCAGGTAATTGACCTGAGACCTGGGCTCTAGGTGTGTTCCCTGGGTAGTTGGGTAGATAGACCCCAAACGGTTTTTTATTGCTTAGGAGAATTATAAAAATAAAATAAAACTTCATTGTAGAGGGAAGAGTTGAGATGTCTTGGGAGGTTGGTCATGGAGACCTTTTCATGCCATGAAGATTATCCAGATCAGTTCAGAGACATCTTCTCAGGGGCCCTTCCTGGTGATCAGTGATTAGGGAGGCTCTTATTGTAGAGCATTCTCCTATTTGCTCTTTTGCTTTGTACCGTACGCCAGAGTATTTGCTGATACAAAGACAGTACCGCATTGCAGGCCGGTTTGCCAGTGGTCATTTTGTTCTGAGAGAGAGGGAGAGAGGGCGAGTGGTTGGGTGGGAACAGAGATAGAGAG
>LOEQ01001533.1:75758-103362 GCA_001685075.1 Bramus lutescens
CATGGTCTTGACCTCTTTGCTCATATTCTCATTCCTTCTACTCTTCAGCTGGACCTTGGGAGCTCAGTCTAGCGCTCTGATGTGCGTCTCTGCCTCTGTTTCCATCTGTTGTTGGACGAAGGTTCTATGGTGATATTTAAAATAATCATCAGTCTGACTACAGGGCAAGGCCAGTTGGGGCACCCTCTCCTCTATTGCTTAGGGGCTTAGCTGGGTTTATCCTTGTGGATTTCCTGGGAATTTTTCTAGAGCCAGGTTTCTTGCTAACCCCATAATGCTCCCTCAATCAAGATATCTCTTTCCTTGCTCTCGTCTCTGTCCTTCCTCCATCTCGATTATGTAGAAGGAAGGGAGAATGGGAAGAGGAGGGGAGAAAGGGAGGGTTGAGGAGAACTTGAGAGAATGGGATAGTTGAGATGGAGGAAGGCCAGAATTGTTTTTGATGAGTTTAATTTTTCACCACTTGTTAAATGTATTTGTAGAAGTAGTTATGAACTTCATTTGATTAAATCATTTTTTTGGAGGAGTCAAATTCTTACCTAATTTTAAAGACGAATGTGTTGGTTGCCACTGGTTCTATCCCCTCGGCATTTCTGAATTAATTATTCCTCAGATTGTAAGGTTGGTCCTATAACTAGCTTGCTTTGTATGCTTTTGTCTTATAGGGTCTCATGAAGGAAAGGTTCTTTTTCTTTTAATAAGCATTTGGTTTTAGATGAAGATAATTACTACAGAGATACTAGAGAGAGTTCCTGTGTACCCCACCTGTCCCCTATTCCTGATACCTTGCAGTGCTATGATGCACCTGTGAAAAACAGTGAATCAGTATTGCTACCTTGTTATAACTGGAGCCTGGACTGTGCTCTTCAGCCGGTTCCTATTGTTCATTTGTGATTGTGGGATCCATGTAAGCTGTCACACTCTGTTTCGTTCAGGCTCCTCCTGGTCGGGACAGCATTTTGTATTTTTCTTTCTTTTTGTTGGCCTTGGTAGTTCTGAGGAGTAGCCATTTAGGCAACTGTCCTTCAGTTGGGAGTTTTCTCATGGTGAGTCTGTGGTCATGGACTTTTGAGTAGAAGACCTCAATGATATAGTATCTTAGTTACTCTTCTGCTGTGAAAAACAACACTACAACCAAGAGCCACTAGGGGAGGAAAAGATTCATTGGCTTATATATCGTGAATCATAGCTCCTTTAGGGAAGCCAAGGCAGGAACTCACACAGGGCAGGAACCTGGAGGCGGGGCTGATGCAGAGACCATGGAGAAGTGTGCTACTTTACTGCCTTGCTCCATAAGACTTGCTCAGCCTGCTTTCTTTTTTTATCTTAATTTTTTAACTTTTATTGATTCTTTGTGGATTTCACATCATGTGTTCTGATTCCACTCATCTCCCCATCCCCTTGCATCCACCTATAAACTTGCCCCCCCCGCAAAAAACAAATTTGAAAGAAAAATCAAAACCCAGACAAAACAACGAAACAAAACAAAACAAATGAGGGAGGGAGAGAAGGAAGGAGGGATAGAGAGAGAGAGAGAGAGAGAGAGAGAGAGAGAGAGAGAGAGAGAGGAATTTTGTCCTAGAAGTGTGGCCCGTTGAGTTTACTCTTTAGTTCATTTATCTTTAATCTTTACTTGCAATCTGCTTTTCTATAGAACCTGGGAGCACCAGCTCAGGGATGTCATCACCCACAATGGGCTGGTCCCTCCCCATACATCAGTAATTAAGAAAATGTCCTACATGCCTGTCTACAGCCTGGTCTTAAGGAGCTATATTTTCAGTTGAAGTTCCCTCCTCCCAGATGACTCTAGAGGTGTCAAGGTGACACTGAACTAGCCAGCACATTCAGTGACACTTTTGTCACATGATATCAAGAGTATTACACTTTTGATCAGACATTTTGTAGTTGATATTCACTTTGGTCACTTGATTCAAGATCCACACCATGAGAGGGAGCCCATGCCTGACCACTGCCTGGATGGCCAGGACCCAGAGGTTGGAGAGCCCAGAGACCTGGGGTAGAACCAGACAACTGGCAAAAGTTAAAAAAAATTATTTAAAAAAGGTCAGTGAAATGATTCCTAATGATATTCTGCTAAACTCATACCACCTTTACCCCAGCGCATCTTGCAGGCAGGACAAATTGTGTGTTGAAGGTTTTGTGGCTGGGTTAATGTCTCAGCCCCTCCACTGGAAGTCTTATCTGATTACAGAAGATGACTGGTTCAGGCTCTGTATCCCCCATTGCTAGGAGTCCTCACTAGGATCCTCCTTGGTTCAGGGAGTTTCCACTGCACTAGGTTTCCACATTGCCCTAAAATGCCCCCAGTTCCAGGAGTCTTTCTCTCCAACTCCCAACCCTACCTGATCCCTCCTGTTCCCATCCCCACCTGCCTCTAGTCCACCTGTAAAGTCTGTTTCCCCTTCCCAGAAAGATCCATGCATCCCCCCTTGAGCCTGCCTTGTTACTTGGCTTCTCTGGATCCATGAATTTAGCATGATTATTCTTTACTTAACAACTAAAAGTTTAAGTGAGTACATTCTATGTTTGTCTTTCTAAGTCTGGGTTACCTCACTCAGGATGATCTTTTTCTAGTCCTCTCCATTTGCCTGCAAATTTCATGATGTCATTTTTTAAACAACTGAGTAATACTACTTTATTCATAATAGCTTATGGCTATTATGAATAAAGCTGTTTTGAACCCTTTACTCTGAGGTAATGTCTGTCTTTGATACTGAGGTGTGTTTCTTGTATATAGCAGAAGGATGGATTCTGTTTTTAGATCCATTCTGTTATTATATGTCTTTTTATTGGGGAATTGAGTCCATTGATATTGAGAGATACTAATGACCAATGATTGTTAATTCCTATTATTTTGTTATGGGTGTTGATTGTGTGTGTGTGTGTGTGTGCACATGTGCTTTCCTTCTTTTGGTTTTGCTGGTGTGAGATTATTTCCTGTGTTTTCATTGGTGTAGTTAACCTCTTTGGGTTGAAGTTTTCTTTCTAATATCTTCTGTAGGGTTGGATTTGTAGATAGATTGATTAATTTGACTTTATCCTGGAAGATCTTGTTTTCTCCATCTATGGTGATTGAAGGTTTTGCTGGGTATAGTATTTTGGGCTGGCATCTGTGGTCTTTTAGAATTAATTGATTTGGGTGGGTCCAGCATACTGTGGTTGGTGCCACCCCATGGCAGGTGGTCCTGGCAGCTGAATTCCTTTAAGTTCTCTGAGTGTTGCTGGTATTGAGTACACATTGGAAGGCAGAAGAAGGAAAGAATGCAGTGGCAGTGACAAGCACACTTAGAAGACATGAGGCAGGCACATTCAGATTTCTTTTCCTCAAATCTCTTTATTCTGGACCCCCTTTATGGCAGGTTATCTGCCTGAGTTCTCAGAGACACACAAAGAGACTCTTAGGGGATTCTAAATCCAGTCAAGTTGACAGTCAACACCAGCGGCAATCACACCTGGGCCTCAGTGGTTTCAGAAAGCTGATTCCAATATATGACCATAATTGAGAACCGTAAGTAGCACAAGTGACCCACATACACTGCTGTTCTCAGTTGTACTGCACCAGCTAGATTATGCTCGGTATGGTACTTAATGATTGCCCTTTTTAAATTGATAACCCTAATAGTATTAGTCCCTGTCTTACAAGGCTATCGCGAAGAATGGATAAAGCATCAACTCCATTGTAAAACAGAGGCAAAAATGACCAAGGACAGCATGGAACCAACTATGGAGAGTTTAGCAGATGGCTAAGCTTTCAGAAAAGTCCTACGTTCTCTCTTGTAACTGAAGTAGCTTATTTTGATTCTTGATCTTACTTTTAAACTATTGAGAGAAGTGAGTTTTTGTATTTACGAAGCCTTTATGTTTGTGGATTAGCTTGCTGTACTTGGGTTAGCTTCACGGAGAACACATGAAAAAAGGGGGGAAAGTATGATAAAGATTGAACCTGGATATAATGTATGCTTTCTCTAACATTTTTAAAAGCAAAAAATCTTAGCTATTATAAAAACATATTTTTTCAGAGGAATTATCTGCATCCGGCTGAGAATTTTTTTTGCCAAACTGCAGCCCCCACACAAGCTTTGGAAAGCCAACATATTTAAACCTGCAAAGTAAAATGGCAGCTCAACCCTTATACTGGTCTGATGTAATCCTGTAACCGCAGAATGGTTTGTCGCCTAGCCCTGACAGTGACTCAGTAGACCTTGTATATGTTTTTTAGAAAACTGTTTTTAAGCTGACACAGTTATGAAAGTTCCAGAGAATTATAATATTATTATAAGCAAAACATTCAACACATTTAATACTTATTCTTGAATGTGATTCAAGAACATTTATGAAGAAGCCAGATTGAAAAGTAAAAGTCTGGATTATTATAGAATTTTTAAAAGAGGGTCAGCTAATTATTTAGAGCCTCTAAAATGGGATTGCTAGGCCTAGTGTTGGCCTATAATTTCAGCTACTTAGGAATCTGAAACTGGATTCCTGACAGCTCAGGGGCTGTCAGGGCTACAGAGTGAGTCCAAGGCAAATTGGAGTAATTTAATAAAAGTCTTTCTCCTGTCTCAAAAAAATTAAACTCTTTTAGACATCTTTAATCAGTTTCTAAAATCAAAGGAGTCCTTTATGAGATTAAAAATAATTTGTTTGCCCAGCCATAAATGGAGCATCTCTGTCATACCCCTCCCTTTGAGGCTCTGGAACAAGCAGAAGAGGAGGCAGAAAGATTGTGAGAGCCAGAGGCGGGAGGTCAGAGGTCAAGGAGTGCAGCAGTGTCTTCTGGACAAGAGAGGAACTGCCGCTCTCACGTACTCCCAGACTCTCATCATCTGCACGAGATCAGGGCAGTTAGCATTCCACTGTGGAGCGCAGCTGAGGGCAGTTGATGGCTTCCAGGAAGACCACTTGATGGATGTAGTTCCTAGTAGGTTACCTGGGTACCAGTGGATAGCCCGCCGCCATAAATATTCAGGTGGCACAAATTGGACACAATGAGTTATTAAGAAACAAACAAATAAATAAAAACTAAAACTAAGCCAAAACAACACAAAATTAAAAAAAAAGGACAGGAAGTTTGAAGGAAGTAGAGATTCGATCTAGAACGAATTAGGAGTTAAAGGACATCAATTTGACCAAAATATATTGTATGTATGTATGAGATTCTTAAAGAATTAATACAAACAATGCATTTAAATGAAAATAATTGGTAAGAGTAGCAATCGATATAATTTGCATTTTAAAGGCATTTTGTTGTTGTTGTTTTTTGTTTTGTTTTTTCGAGACAAAGTTTGTCTGCTTGTCTCTGGCTGTCCTAGAACTTGCTCTGTAGACCAGGCTGGCCTCGAATTCAGAGATCTGCTTGCCTCTGCCTACTGAGTGCTGGGATTAAATGTGTGAAGCACCATTGCCTATCTAAAGACATGTTTTTAAAACACAATTAATTTTATTAAATTTAAAGATGCTGTCAGTGCTGACATGAAGCTTATCTTGGCTAACCCCTGTGGCAATTTTGTTTTCAAAAGTAAAGTTTATTCCAGCGAGTTTAATTATTATTTAAAACAATTTATTATTAAAAATTAAAGTTAACCGTTTAGTTTATCTTTTATTCCATTCCTACTCCTCTAAACCTATTAAAATCTGCTCCGATTAAATTACAAGCATTTTATTGTAACAAAAAGATAAAATGGCTATCACAGACATTGACTTTATATGCTTGGATTGCTGGAGGAGCAAGAGTTCAAAAATATGAGTTACATGAGGTTTTCTCTCAAAAATCACAATAAATAAGCAAAACAAAGTCTTTGCCTATACAAACAAAGACACTCCTCATTTGCGATATTAGCCATTAACCTAGTTTTATTTTCTAAAACAAGCCTTCTAAAACAAAGGAACATCTTCCTTTCTCTTTCCTTCCTTACCACTCCCTCTTTTTTATTAATAATTTTTGGGGCCTTTTGTTTATAGCAATTAAAATAAAAACCTAAACTCTTGTGCTGTTTCACAGCATGCTTTTTGAAAGTTTTGATTTTCTGAGAAAATAATGCCCTGTGAGATGTTTAGTGAAAGAAACCGAGCCAGCCTGAGCATGGCAAACATGGCTCTGGTGCAAATAAATGTTCCTTGTGCTGAGAAGTTGGCCTTCAGGTGCTTTGTGCTGAATACCTGTCCCTTCATTCATAACATTTATAGTTAAAAGATTAATGAAGGCTCGGTAAATTAAGAGTAGTTTTAGTCAGATTAAAGAATTAAGATTAGTAACAGTGCTTTAACCATTTAGCTTCACGTCATGTTTATTAATGTTCAGCAAGGCATGTCTAGAAATCAGAGTGTAGTGTTTAGAAAAGAAAATCAAAAACTAATTTTATCTATCAAGTTTCTTATGGGGAGACTTTGTCTTTGGGAGATTTGAGCTTGTACGTAAGTGGAAAGCATTGTATCATGAAACTCCATGATCCTGTCACTGGCTTCTGTCTTGTCTAGTCTCCTATCCACTTATTGCCTGCTGGATTATTTTGAGTCTAATCCCAAAGATGCCATTTCTCCTATAAATATTTTATTATGGTACTTAAAAAAGTATTCTTTTGAAATCATAACTCTGAATACTGCTTTCTTCTCTGAAATACACTAGCAGCTGTTCCATTGTCCCTTTAAATAGCCCATCATTGCTCAGATTTCTAATTGTTTGAACCAAGATCTATACAGTGTGATTGATTATTACCTTTTCTAGTATCTTTTAACTTCGATGTTTTAGATATTTTTGCCACTTTTTCTTTCAATTTATGGTTTAAAAATAAGATAATCCTATAAAATTGCAACAGAATAAAAGTCATCCTATAAAACTGGGTTTTTGCTAACCATGTCTGTCATGGTATAATTTAGCACATTTATTTGTTTCTCTGAGTGTTATATAAGTTTTTTGGTATATATATATATGTGTGTGTGTGTGTCTTAATATTTTATCTTCTGGTTCAAAATCACACAAAAAAATAACTTCCTCCTTTCCCTCACTAGAGATTTGAGTTATGTAAAATGGCTATTCTAAGAACTTTATTTAAGCAATTGTGTATAATAATGACATAGATTAGAATTTACAATAATACTTCTTGTAGAAAAGTGAGATTTTTTTTGTGCGTGTGTACAGTATACTTGTCATTTATTAAAACAGTTCTATTTACTTAACCCCTGTGATCTCACTATTTTAAAAATGTAGCTGCACCATATGGTCTTAGAATAAATTATGTTAGTCCATCAAGAAACATGAATTGTATAAAATGTAGTTTATGTTAAACAACAACTAGATAATCAATAAGCTGGCAGTTGAAGGACTGAAGAATTAGATACTATAATGGGAAATGTGTTATGCTTAATTTGCATCTTTTTAATCGTGTACCTAATGTATTCATACTATAAATGAGAGATGTAAAATTACAAGTTTTATCTTAAGAGTAATTAGGAGGAAATAAGGTTAGCTCAATTAATGAAATATTTAGACTCATAAAAACTTACCGTATAAGTTATATATGGATCATTATGTGTTAAAACATAATTGAATTTTTACAAAATACCCCTTACCCTAAAATAGAACCTAATTAGATCTTTCTTTGGTGCTTCAGAAGCACTTAAGGGACAGTGTAGCCTTAGAATTTTTTTAGCCAACCTTCTCATTATGCTGTAGCTGCATAGAAGAGTTGGTTGATTCTGACTTCCAGAGGAATGTGAGGTCTCAGAGACTTTGTCTTAATTAAGAAATGGTAGTTCTAGAGAGTCACATCAGTAGATTCTAGGAACTGTTATGGAACTGCACATTTATGTGTGACTGCATAGATAGAAGTGTGTTTACCTGGGTGTATTGATATACATAGTACTGTAAAATAAATAATGTATATTGTTAAACACATGTACATATATATTGGCTTGTGACATGTGCAGTCATTACCACTAAGTAATAAGGAAGCTGCAAATGGAAGGAATTTCATCAAAATTTACCAAGAGGAAATTGGCTCCAAGACTTAATGATTTTGGCTGGAGAAGATAGTGGTCCTGGCACAGTGTACTCTCTATTTCCTTGTGAGAACTCCAAGATGAAGAATAAGCTACATAGAGGCAGATGCTTGGTAGTTTTCTGGAAGCACAATTATAAGGTTTATGAAAAACAGGAAGACCAACATCTCATGCAGTTTTTTTGAACTGGAAAATGATTTAATGTGCTGTTTTGTATCCTTCAGGTCTCATCTATTGAACCATGATATTTCATTTTGTTTTGATAATTTTTTGCATTTTTATTTTATGTGCACTAGCCTTGTAAAATAAGTTGTAACTCTGAATGCTTGAAAGGTACTGTTTTTTTAAGATGGCCTAAATTTTTATTGATTAATGACTGTAATTACTCATATTGCAGTATTGTATTTTCAAAATTACTGTTCAGTATTCTTTTGCCAACTTCTGCTCATAGCCACCAGATAAAGTTGGCTCAAGTGATTCAGTATCTTTATTGACCCTTAAAAATTCTTGGATTCTTTAATATATCTAGTTTAGCTTGTAATAAATTGTGGTGATTATTTTTTGAAAATAATTAAATGTGTAAGTTGTAAAATCCAGGTTATTTAACACAACTTTTGCACAGAGATGAGTAAGCTACTGTCTCTGTTCTCAGATAGTTTTTGAAACAGTGTCATTGAAGGAAAGTGGGACTTAGTAATTCATACCCAGAAAGTCAGTCACTCATGGTGAACATGACCGGGTTCATTGAACAGAATGCTCAATTCTGGAAGGTGATCCAGCAGCTGTGAGAATTAGTGGGGACTGTGACCTGTCAAAGTGTGTCTGCCTTCTGTAAAGATTTTCAAATAAAAATTCTGTGCAGGTCAAAGAAAGCATGCCTGCAGGGTACAGCTGCCAATTAATTGTCTATACACAAATTTTCTTACTTCCTGAGAAACATGAGGGACAAGTAGCAGAAAAGTCTGGAAAGGAGAGTAAGCCTCATACAGTGAAGTTGTATGAGAATCTAAGGAATCATTGTTACTCAGCCTAACTTCTTTCTTTTGTATTTTGCAAACATAAAACTAACAAACATCCACTGCCCGTAACATAAATGAAGGAACCATGGGAGGAACTAAGTCATCTCTTTAGGAATGTCCTAAAATCTTAACCACAGGGGTTGTAAACTCAGACATCAGAAGGGGCCTGTCAGGTCACCAGATGAGGGAGGAAGGTGATCCAGCAGCTGTGAGAATTAGTGGGGACTGTGACCTGTCAAAGTGTGTCTGTCTTGTGTAAAGATCTTCAAATAAAAATTCTGTGCAGGTCAAAGAAAGCATGCCTGCAGGCTACAGCTGCCAATTTATAAAATGCTTTGTGATTCTTTAATATTATTTGAGCCATCATAAAAATATTTGAATAAAATGATGATGATTTAAAATTAAATGCAAATAAATATGTCCAGTTTAAGAATGACCACACCATAGGTGTTGCTCCCCCCCTGGGGGGCATAGATGCTATTAAACCCCAAATGCTAGGGTCCCAGAAGAGGCCTGGAAGATTCCATGTCCAGGCAGAAGAGGGGAAGAGGTGCTAAATTTAGCAAAATAAAGAGCTATGGGAGAAGCAGAAGCCAGCAAGAGTAGGATTCGCTCTCCCTTCCTCAGGACAGGCTCTCATATAGACGATGCTGGCCTTGAACTTGATATATAGGTGAAGTTGACCTTCAACTGACTTCCTGCTTCTGTCTCTCGAATACTGGGATTGTAAGTATATGCTATAATGTCTAGCTTTTCCATTGTTGAAATATATCATACCCACTTCCCTCCCTTCCCCCAGGTTTAGGTAGTCCTGGATTCTAGGAGTTAATACTTTTTAGAAACCTTTGGTTGTGAGAGACATTGTCTATACACAAATTCTCTTACTTCCTGAGAAACATGTGGGACAAGTAGCAGAAAAGTCTGGAAAGGAGAGTAAGCCTCATACAGTGAAGTTGTATGAGGGTCTAAGGAATCATTGTATAATAGTTGAGCCTTTAACAATAGTTTGTTACAAAGTTGCTTAAAATTTCCACCTTGCTATTAAATGCCAGACTATGGCTCAGAATATATTCTGTATCATCCTGGGATCATTGAATCCAGTGTTTTAACGGTAGGACCTATGAGCCTGCTTTTGAAAGATACCCCCATGTTGTTCTGAAGACATCCAAGGCTTCAAGATGACATGTTGTTTTGGTTAGTGGAGACTGAGGTGACTCCCTTGACTACCAAATTTTCCTGCTTCTACAATACTTGTTGTGATTACTAGCATGGAGCATGACCGATATACCTGGCAGAGATTGTTTTGAAATGAGAAATGGTGGTTGTTGAGAACAGGAGGCCCATTCTGTTTGATTGGTGGTGGATTGATGGCAATGGACATTGGTAGCTTGTAATGGGAAAGCCTGCCTAAGATCTCTGAAGCACTTAATTGGCCTGAGTAAATGTGTAATTGTCCATGACAACATTGGACAGATGCTTCTCTTTGGTTGAGTGTGAGGTTCACCACAGTTCTGAAAGGACTGGTGAGATATGGGTTTGGGGCGTGGTGAGGGCTGAGTAGTTTGAAGAAGTGACAGTTCATTAAACAGTGCTCACTATGCACTGCTAAGTTGATGTATGGTTTGAGTGCAGTCACCGTGGCTGCTTTGTGGGGCCCATTTGAAGTCTCTGGAGAGAGATTGTTTGCAGAAGATAGGCAGGCTTTCTGCTCCAAGGCACACATTCCCAGCTTGGCATGTAGCCAGCATTCATGTGATACCACAAGACAGCTTGTACGTGCTGGATGTGCTCCAGTCTAGTAGAGCAAAGGTAAAAATATCTCCTGGGTAAAGGACCATGAAGTCAGTGAAGACCTCTCCAAGCTTTGTGCCCAAGCATAGCTATCTGCAGATTGTTATATATGACCCCAAGTTACATGCCAGCAATCAAAGTGTCCTTATCTGGTCTCAACCAGTTCATTCTTTACACCCTTTAGTGGGTCTCTTGGCTCCTTTGGAAGTCTTTATTACCCACCAAACAAATACCTTCTTGGTGTTCGAAGAACTCTAGGATTGGAAACATCTTAGCTACCTATTTCAAATATATTTTGATTTAAATTCACTAAATGAGTCATACTTTATAAAAGCAGAGCTGTTATTCTTCTTTCCTTTTTTATTTTTCCCATAACAGAAATGATTATAAGCATTGGAAGGTTAGTGAAAATATGTCCATCCTTTTTGTGGATTTTCTGCCCCGAGAATGGAAGAAGATCTTCAGGTTTTATCTCTGGAGGAAAACATGAGTACCTAAAGTGACTCTGCTTTCAGGTTAAAGGCTTTTCTCTAGTTACATGCTGGGTAAGAGTTTCTCTGCCTCTCCCTTGCTCCCAGAGAAGGCAGAATGGCAGTTTCAGTGTTAGTGTATCTGTTCTTTGTCCTGTTCTTCCTCTTCCTCCTTTAATTTCTGCTCCTATTCTTTAAAGTAATAGAAACCTAGTGTAGAAACCTGGTTCAAATTGTCTTAAAACAGCAAAGGGAGTTCATCGGCTCTTAGGATTCTAAGAGACTGCAGTTGGACTCAAGATAATGTTGGTCTTGTGGCCTAAATAATGCCACTGAAGAACCTAGTTTTCTTTCATTTCATTTCTTCTTTGCTTCACTTTGTGTTGACCTTTATTCCCCATAACCACATATTTCTTCAGTTGTCCTGCTTCTGTGAATGTAAGTCACTCCAGGTCCTGCTCCGTTCTCCCACTATGGGAAGAAGGCAAGCCTTCATTTCTAACTGTGCTGCTCATATCACCACTTTCTTACTTAGAGTGACAGAGACTGAATTAGTCATTGAGGCTGGGTGCATAGGAAATATTTGGGATGGAGAGTCAGCACTTATAGGGTTTTATCTGATAGTTCTTATTCCAGACCCATGGCTAAGAATGGTGTGGGGTAGCTTCTTAAGGAAATTTGGGTGGGTGTTAGCAGAAGGAGGCAGAATTGGTGTTGGATATCAAACAATGGGCGGAAACTTACTGTATGTTTGTGTCATAACCATCAAATGGACTGAAGTTTAAGGTTTAGAGTTTTTTGTAAATTAATTTTATGTATACTTGCATGCTTGAGTGTATGTATGTACATCATATGTATACATGAGTAAGGGCTATAGTTTTAAAGAGAAAACTAAAGACAACACAAGCTCTTACAACTTGGGCAGTATTTGTGTCTTCTTTAGTTAAGAACCTGCTTATATTGCTTTCTTTTTCTCTGTAGTTACATGTTCCTGTTGAAACAAAAAAACCTCAAATTGCTTCCTTTTAGGTAATTCCCCTGTTTATACACACAAATTATGTGACCAGGTCACTGTTGGCCTGGGAAAGTCTGTACTTGGGATTTGGATTCAGAGACAGGTCAAATTAAGGCAAATGCTTTAGGTATTGGTCTCTGGATCTTTAAGTCCAAGGTGAGGACAACTAGAATAAGTCATTCCAGCACCGGGACTGGTCTAGCCTGGAAGTCATTTAGGGCAGAGGTCAGAAAGCAGGTGTCAGCCTGCAGATGTCTCCGTGGTTATAAATAACAGTCTGGTTGAGGCTGTTGCTTTTTGTCCTGTTACGTGCTGCACACTGTTGCAAAGTCTCCATGAAAGAGACAGAAAGACTTACTCCACCATGATACTCTTGCCATCAGAGAACAGTTAGGAATCCTCTCAGTTATGAACACTCATTTCCCCACAGGCTCACTAAGCTTGAAGGGTCTTTCATTGGGATTTAAATAATTTGCTTTGCGTTAGAAACTGGCAATTAAAATTGGGAATTATCCACTTCTGAAATTCTGAAGACATTTCCTAATGAAGAGTGAAACACAAAGTGTTTGCTTTAACTGAGCGATTGCAGTTAATTTCTTGTAAAGAAACACAGAAGCACACATTAATTTAAAATAAGCTCACACTGTTGTTTCTTGTAGTACAGCCAGGAAAAGCAGTAACAAGCTGTCTCCTTCAGAATCACATCCCTGGATGATATTCGAGCAACCTGGAAGATTCAGTACGTCCCCAGGAAAAACATTTGGAGTCAAGCTGCAGTCGCATTTCTAGTTCTCTTTCTGCCCTTGCAGGCTTGCCCACAGGTCTGAGCAGCATGGATGGGGCAGTGTGTGACGTTAGCAGCCAGGTGAATGGCAGCAGCATGTGTGTCAGAGCCTCAACCAGTCAGTGCTGGAAAATTAAAGTTTATTTTTCCAATGTTGAGGATTTGTTAATCAAATTTTACAGTGGTATTTTTTTTGACATTAAATGTAGCACCAATATTAATTTTTATTTTCTCTGAGAAACAGGTATAAAATGAGCATTTTGATCTTGACCAGATCTTATACTTAAAAGATAGCACCTTAAAATTGTGTGGGAAAAGGTACACCTGCAGAAGAAATGGACTTCACTCCTCCTCAGTCTGGTACTCTATCTAAGGTGCTTCTGTCACATTCAGGAACGTTAGTGTGTTTGTGCTGTGCTCTTTCACATGTAGGGAAGATGGCTGCACCCTCTCGGTGGTTAGAATGTCTGTAGAAGGATGCTGTTAGGCCTCTTCCTCGGAGGGCATGCTTGCCTTTTCACCCCTGTGCCACTTGAGAGAGCTTCTGAGAGAGAGGGAGGGTGGAGCAAGAGGAGCTCTCAGAAACTTCTTCCCTCTGTGCCCTGCTACCCTTGTTTCTTCCCATCCATTATGAAGGAGGAAATGCAACCTAAGAAGCGAATTGCTGTGGGATCCTAGAGACCCAGTTGAACTGCAGATTCACCGTGGGACGGGGCTGTGTCCCTATTCCCTTCTTTTAAGGGCCACAGAAAGGTGGTCTCCACAGCAGCTTCTGATGTCCAAGAAGGGACAATACAGGTTTTGAATTTTCTAAGTGGAGCCACAGCTACAATTTTGGTGTACTTTCTCATATTTTAGAATTAAGGCTTGCTTGCTCATAGAAGAAATTAAGCCAGTTTTCCAGCACTAATGGTTCTGATATCCTAGACCAAAACTGGATGAGAGAGAAACTCTGGAGTATAATACATCATGACGTCACCTTGGGGTAGATATCTGAAGGTACTCTAGAGTGCCCCTGGTCCTTGGAAGTTCCTCTTAAGCAGGTAGCTGGGTAAGCCTGCTAGGAGACTGCAGTCAAGTTCAGACATGCTTTATGTGTTCTCTCTTGTACGAGATTTGTTAGTACTATCACAAAATCACGTGGAAAAGTTACTTTTTATTATTAAGATGTTTGCATATTTTCCCCTTGATCTTGTCTTCTGGCTGTATGTCCATAGGAAATGGAGTCAAGATCATATTACACTAGGAGCCAGAAGACTTTGCTGGCTACTATTTTACAGTAAAGGCCAGGGAATGGACTGATGGGTGCCATCTTGCAAGTCATTATAAAAATTCCTTATAGGGTCTGGGAAGTGAGCTTGCTGGTTAAGAGCACTTGTTGCTCTTGGAGAGCACTCAAATTCTGTTCTCAGCATCCAACATGGTGGCTCACAGCTGGCTAGAATTCCAGTCCCAGGGGATCTGTGCCCTCCTCTGACTTCTATAGGCATCAGACACCCCCATGAAGCCTAAAACACATGTAAGCAAATTACTTATACACAAAAGATAAAATGAATGAATCCCTTTTAGAAGGAGCCTCGAACACAGACTCAGAGAGGTCAGTTCTTGGTTAAGAAGCAGGTCAGAACCTCAGAGAGCTCTGGGCATGTGGGTTTAGAAGGTTCGGGTGCTTCCTTGCACTCTGGTCATGGCTGGGCAGTGGCCACTGAACACAGGTCATGAGCCACCTTCTTCTCCCAGTATACATTCCATTTACCTGTAGCCACTCTTCTCAATTGAGTGTCCGAGCCTAACTACCCTATATTCTTAGACTACTTGTGTTATTGCATATTAATCCCTCAAATGACTTTTTATTGGTGTCTAGTTAGCTATTTGTTTAGATCTTAGAGATTTGTTTATTTTTCTAATGATCTCCACTGGGCTTTGAAAGACTATTAACTAACAGCTTCAAATGTCACAACAGCAGTCTTGAACCTCTGATGCATTAAGCCCTGCCTACAAGAAAGTTATTAGAATATTTGAAAATAAAGCCATTAGGTGCCTGCAACCACTGCCCTGTTTAATTGCTTACCTGGCCAATGTCTTCCACTGTGAGTGTGCTACAGGAGTACACAGTCCTCTCTTCCCTTCCAAGTGCTTCATTTTGTTCTTAGTGCTTGAATCTTCTCTGGAACAAAGACCCCAAATAGTAACTGTCCGTTAGCACAGCCACCGGCCTGGGATGGGATTCCAGTATTGCGGTCTGTGTTTGTTCGTTTGTTTGCCAGCTGCAGGACTGTGTGAATATTTTGAGAGCTTTTATGTGAACAGGGAGTAGAGTTGCTGTGTAGACCTGAAGCTTCTTTCTCATTGCCCCTCCTGTCATCTGCACCACATCCATCTTGTGTTAGCTAAAAGAAAGTAGGAACTTGTTGCATTTCAAGGAATTATGAAAATATATCTAAGACAAGTTTGATTTCTTTGTATTGATATATTTATATTTGTATGTTAAGGTAATTTCATTGCTAACCTGTGATGTGGTCTTGTGAATGATAAGCCAATAGCAGATGTAGTTCTCTTGTTATTGTGTGTGTGTTCCGGCAAACAGACATTTAAACAATTCCTGCTTGTTCAGTTCCTCTTCCCTTAGAAATGAAAATGTCATTGGTCATTTCCAAAGACCACTTAGGCCATGACCTGTCACAACAGCATATGCCACTAACATTCCCAAAGTGTTCTGTGAGCCTTGGAATTGAAGCAGCTGGATAGGGTGGCCAGAGCAGGGGCAGAGAATTACCATCCCCACGAAATGACTGTGACTCTGCTCCATGAATAATTGAGTATCCAAACTGAGGGAGGTGCAGCTTTACATTTTATATAGTCTCAGGTGCTCTCTGTTCTTGACTATCAGCAGTACCCAACCCCACTAGCTCAGCAGTCTCTGAAAAGAACAGCCCCGCAGCTCCACCTCATCCCAGTCCCAACTGTGTCACAGGTATTCGTGAGGGCAAATTAAGTTCTTCCGAACTCTTTGCTGTCTTCTTTGACCAGAGTTGATCATTTTCTTCAGATGTATTTTGTGTTCTTCACTTTAGGATCCATTGTAGTGTTCTTTCTTGTTAGTACATATGTGACCTGTGTCTATGGTTTGTCGCCATCTTCATTTCAGATGTCTTCCTTGGTTCATTAGCAAAAATAAGGTAGAGCGAACTTTGTGAATGGAGACACAGCTAGATCTTCCTTTTCTGTAGAGTCCAGAAAATGTATACCACTGCCTCCTCCCCTGACTGAAGTTTGAGCATTCTGCTGTACTTACTACTCATGAGAATTAGAAAGCAGAGCGTCCTGTATTCTAGACATGGTTTTTAAAATATGTCTTAGTCTTCAGGAGACTCAGTCTTAGGGAGTGACTAAAACCTTTTATATTTTCTATCCCCTTCCCCCCAGATAAAGTGATCCCAGCATGGCTTATTTAACAAAGCAGTCATGTAGCCATAGGAGACAAATCTGTACCTAGCTTAGTGTGTCTAAACCTGCACTGATGGGCATGGTTTCCAGTGAAGTGTGTCTGAATGGTCAAGGTCAGAGGCACTTCCAGGTATTGGGAGGTCGCGTTTTAACAGGAAGGAGGTATTGGCTGGCATGCCTGTACTGTGAATTTAAGAATTAGAATGAATGACTTGAAATTAATTCAAATTACTCAGAGATGTTTGCCAGGTAGTAAGATTTTATAATTTATCTTATTGTGTGTGTATGGGCTTGCAGCTTTTCTAAACCTTGAAGAAAAATGGAAAAGTTTATAAAGTAGAAATTGAGGTGACTAAAACCTTTTCTTTTTGCTTTAGGCAGCTTGGGAAGGCATACTTGACTTCCCAAAAAAGCAGAACGTCATCATCTTTCCTATTTGTGTGTTGAATGATCTCTGAAGGAAACACATAGCAAGCTGTGTAGTGGTCCATTTTCAGTTCTGGTCTGTGTTTGTACATTCTGTCAGTATTTTTAATGAGGTTTTGAATAGCTCAGAGGAATCTCAGGCTGTCAAGGTCAAGAGCTTTGTCATGCTGGACTCTCTGTTCTTCTGACCAAATCACTTTTACCTCCGTGCCTACTTTATTGTAGGATGCTGAAGCATTTGCTCTTCCTCTTTTCGTGAGAGTCTGCTTAGCCCCACCCCTCCTATCAATTAAAGGAATGCCTTGTTCCTTCCCCACTGTCAGCTTAGTTTACTCAACAGAGCAGAGTACCATTCATTGTTCCTGAGTATATGTGGGAAATCAATTCCAAGAGATGCTATGGATCCCAAGACTTGCAGCTGCTCAATTCTTTCTATAACATGCAATGGTATTTGTAGTAATATGTGCACATCGTCTATGGCTTACTTAGGATGCCTGTCATATAAATACTTCATAAATAGTCATTCTTTTGCTTAGAGAATAATGAACAAGGAAAAATATAGGTTCAGTACAAGTGTATTGTTTTCTAAATGAGTTTAATCTGCGGTTGGTTGAATCTATGAATGTTGAAACTATGGATACTGAGGGCATCCACCTTGACGTTTGTTTGTTCGTTTCCTTTAGCTAGGGACTATGCTTAGGTTGTATTTAAAGGAATGTAGTGTAGTGTGATGGTTCTACAGTGGGTCTGCAGATCCCTGGGGACCCCTCAGAAGTCTGTAGCATCATACTATTTTCAGGACCTTGTGAAGATGCTACCATGTCCCCTTTTATTGTGCCGATGTTTGCACTTACTCTGTAGAAGCATTGGTGAGCACCCTTGATACCTCGGTATTAGTCAAGGAAGGCCATGGCTTCAGCTCTCTAGGTTGTCAGGGAGTTGCTGTAGTCCTCACTGCTATATGGTCTCGGTTTGACAAAGGACTTGCTTTCTTCACTGTCTAGACCCAGTGGCTGCTGCATAACAGGAGATAGCACACTCAGCACATACTGTGGAAAGAATGAATGATCTTACTAATCCTTCTTCCACTCCCTCCTTTTTCCCCCTCCAAATCTTGCATTTCCTAGATGTATTTCCCCTGTGTCTTCTCCTTTCCTATCCTTTCCCAGATCGGCCCATACTATCATGTTTCTATTTCTGTGAAATGCTGTTGTTTGCAGAGCACTTGTTTACATCTGGGGTTACAGATGCAGGTGGTCTGTGGATGTGGAGTTAAATTACTTTTGCATAGAATGTTGAATTACATGCTTCCTGTTAGAAACAAAGAACATAAAGGAATAGAAAACAAATTCAGTGTTTCAGGGTCAAAATCAGTCTTTTAGGTGATTTCAATTTCTCATGTTGGCATGACATGTTTTTTTCTTCATTATTCCGCAGTGCCCAGCCCATCAGGAATAGTCTTGCTCGAAGGCTTTTATTGCTGCCTTCCTCTGCTTTGATGTGTAGTTGTGACAAGGGATTTGTATGAAATTGTTTCTTACTGGTCCTCATCTCTGACTCCTCAGCACCTCGCCTCCTGGAACCCTTCAAACCCCGAGTGCCTCCTGCTCGTGGTGAAGGAGCTGGTGCAGGAGTACCACCAGTTTCAATGCAGCCGCCTCCGCGAGAGCTCGCGCCTCATGTTTGAGTACCAGACACTCCTGGAAGAGCCTCAGTATGGAGAGAACATGGAAATTTATGCTGGGAAGAAAAACAACTGGGTAAGTGCTGAGAGATAGGGGACGTTACTTTGTGATGAAATTAAAGACAAGATCTTTAGAATGTCTGTGTAGATTGAGCTCTTAACTCTTTCCTCAGATACATGGCTTAGGCCACCTGTGCACTTTCTCATAAGAGAACTTAATGGTGATCGGGCTTATTATTTGTAAAGAATATTATAGGAGAAGTGTGCAAAATTTGGCTACAACCCCAGTCTCCTATATCAGAAGGCGGGGAGAGAGGGAGAGGACCGCCTATGCTCTACACCTCCATGCAGGTCCTGATGTGGTTGGCAAGCAGGTCACAGTTTAAGACACTGACAAATTTCACCTTCACTTCCTCAGTCATATAAGAGGGGTCAGCTACTCTGGATGCAGTGGGTTATGGAGCCTTCATGTGCCCCCCCAACCCTTCCGGTTTTTTTTTAATTGTTAAGTGTTATATAACATGCACATAGTATAGAATATGCTGCATTTGCCTTTTAGCAGGAATAAATGACTATTGCTGAGTAATTTTTTTCATCCAGGAAAATGCTCCTCCTCCTCCTCCTTTTTGGGTTGTTTTTGGTTTTTCAAGAGAAGGTTTCTCTGTGTAACTTTTGAGCCTTCCAAGTGCTGGGATTAAAGGCGTGTGCTTCCTTAATCAGTGCCTCTAAGCCCATGTTCACAACCCTTTCCTTAAAGACAAGGTCTCATTATATAGCTCCGAGTTACCTAGAACTTGTTGCCCAGCCCAGTCAGCTTATTAGGCTCAGAGTCCTTTCATCTCTCCTTCCTGAGTGTTGGGATCACAGGAGTGGCCACCATGGCCAGCTCTAGTTGCTGCTTATAATTTCGTTGTAGTGTGTGATCATTTTGAGATGCAAAGCAGATTATAACCCTTCTATGCCCAGAAGCTTCATATACCCTCCTCCCCCTCCCTCCCCCGTAAAAGCTGCAATCCATCTCCCCAGGGATAGCATGAACTGTGGATACTGT
The DNA here is from genome assembly GCA_001685075.1 of Bramus lutescens. Lineage (NCBI taxonomy): Eukaryota > Metazoa > Chordata > Mammalia > Rodentia > Cricetidae > Bramus > Bramus lutescens. The sequence goes on from LOEQ01001533.1 coordinate 95,465, forward strand.
GATGCCTCCTTCCTTCTGGATCTGCTTACTTCCTCTTCCACTTCATCATCCTGGGCTGCAGGCATATCAAGCATGCTCCTTCCCATGGCACTTTGCATAAGTTTCTGTGTCTGTGTTTCCCCCCGGAATAGTGAACACCCTTCCTACTTCAGATTTCTGCTAACATATTTTAAATGATGTCCTGCCTGCCTCATTTTTTAAAATTATTTCTTGAGATAGGTTTCATAAAGTTTGCACATTTTAATTGTATAAATCTAGAATTATCAGTCATTTGACTGATTTCCACAGCCCCCATCATGACCTAGAATGTTTCTGTCACCCTCCAGTAAGGTCCTTCATGTTCGGTTGCCTTTAGTCTTTTCCCAATGGTAGCCTAGGAAATCTCTACATTTCTTTCTGTTTCTGAACCCTTCAGATGGCCATGGCACATCCCTAATGCTTTGTGACTGGGTGCATTCACTTAGCAGGATGTAATTTAGATCTGGCTATGTTGTGCATGCACCCATACTCATTTTATTCAATGGCTGAATAAGATTCCACTGAACAGGCATACTGCATTTTGCTTTTCTATTCACTAATTCATGACATTTCATTGTTTTTTTTTTACCTTTTGATTTATATGAATTGTGCTGTTGTAAACATATATATGTAAGCCTTTATTATACTTGTTCTTAAAATTCACTTTTGTTTCTCTTCCCCATTCTGCTCTTTTTCTTTTTGGTTTTTTCAAGAGACAGGGTTTCTCCATGTAGCTTTGGAGCCTTTCCTGGAACTAGCTCCATAGACCAGGCTGGTCTTAAATTCACAGAGATCCGCCTGCCTCTATCTCCTGAGTGCTGGGATTAAAGGCGTGCTCCACCACCGCCAGGCCTAATTCTGCTCTCTTTTTTAAAAGGCATCTTTTAAATAGATCATTTATATGTTATTGTGTAAGATATTCACTACAGCACTTAGTGTCTGAATATGATGTTTTCTGTCATAGCTTTCGTTTGTTAGGCATCTGCATAGAGCTGCACCCCAGGGCCCCTTCTAGGTTACCATGAAGCGTTGGCCATTTTAGTCTCCTCAGTGCTCCACTGGAAGGGGTTTCATTGTGTGGCTGATGGGATGGTGCTGTTCTCTGTGGGCTGCTGATCTGAGGGCCTCAGTTGGTGTTAGCTGGTGCCTGGAACCTGCCTCTTCCTCTAAGGCTTCTCCATGGTGGGTCTCCTAAGCTGTCAGGGGGCCTAACCACAGCAAGCAAACAGGAGAGATGGAGAGTGTATAAGCAAGACACTGGTCTTTTACAACCTAATCTCTTGGATGATGCCCATCACTTCTTATTGTCTGTTAGTTCCAGCCCCCACACAATGTAAGTGTGAACACCAGGATGGCTGTGTACCACCTTGGGAAGGCTGCCATACTTTAGGCTTGTTTGTCTTTCACTATTGGCATGCCAAGTTTCAGGGCAGGGATGGACATAGCCCACACTGGGAACAGAACCTGCTTCATCACTGGTGTTCTGTGCATGCTTGCTGAAAGGATGAGCGAGTGAATCCTAGTGACACATAGAATACATTTATATGTTCTTCTCTTGCTAATTTTATTAGTTTTCACCAAGCCTTTCTTTTCTTAAGTTCAATATGCTTGCCCTTGGAGTCTTTAACTTTTTCCTAAGGGATGTGATTTCCAAAGTCATACAAATGAGCAATGCATTTTTAAAAATTTCAGACAAATCTTCCTGTTTGAACATACTTAACAGTTCAAAGTTTTTTTTAAATAAAAAAATTCACTTAATTGTTAAAGTGAGAATTATTGTTCAGTTATAATTTCTATGATTTTGTTTCTCACCTTTTGTGTGTTTCTATGTCTGTGTGCATGTGTGTTTGTATATGTATGTGTGAATCTGTATTGTGTGCATGCTTCTCTGTATGCATGTATGTGTTCATGTGTGTATGTGTGTATATGTGAGTCTATATGTGTGTGCATGCTTCTGTGTGTGTGTGTGTGTGTGTGTACACATGCAGTTGAATGTGTCTGTGTGTGTGTGTGGTGTGGGGGGATGCGCGTGTGTGTGCATGTGGAGGCCAGAGGACAGATTTACATGTTGTTTTTAGGTGCTATCCACTTTTTTGTTTGTTTGTTTTAAGGCATTCACCAGCTGCCTAGTAAGCTCCTGGGATATGCTTGTCTCTGCCTTCCAGCAGTGGGATTACAGACATACACCCATATGCCTTTTGTATTTTTAACCTTGGTTCTGAGGATTGACTTTAGATCCTTATACTTGCAAGGCCAGCTCTGTGTCCCTGATCTCGCTCCCTTAGCCTTCTTCCTTTGCATGTGCAGTCTGAAGTGAAATGTACTGCAATTTTATAGCACCTTTTACAGTTTCAGGATTTTTCCTATTTCTTGACTTTCCTTCACCTGAGTGTAGAAGTGTAGATCCATTTAAAGCAGATGGTGTTGATGGCTTTTCAGAATCTTCCTGGCTGATGTCACCAATTTACTGATGACATTATGCTAGCACTGTGTTCAACCCTTTACTCTGATGTTGGAGTGACTCTGATCTTTTCTGACTCAGTCACTTGTATTATGGTGAGTAAAGCCCCCAAGACTACTACTAGGCAGAAGGAGTTAATGCAAGCTACAGTATGAAGGCCCCGTGATTTAGAGGAGAGAGAATATAGAAAGACACGTATCTGGACAGGAGTTAGCCTCCAAGCAAGCAACGAAGAGCTAGGATATGCAGGTGAGCCTTGAGGGATGGGCAAATGAGAGCTGGGCGCCAGGTCTCAGGGATACACTGAAGGACAGCCTGCTCCCGTAGTCCCTGCTAGCCCAGGGCTGCAAGATCACCATGGAATCTGCAAAGTAGAAAAGAGCTTAATTTTGAGCTAACATGTTTTAAATCAAGAACTGGATTAGCTTGTTACTACTGCTATAAATGCACTGTGATCTTGGGAGCATAAGACAACCTAGCCATGGTCCCTTGGAGTCCTAGGGGTCAGCAGTGAGAATGGTCTGTCTGCTCAAGATCAAGGAATGTACAGCAGTGTGCCTGGAGGAGGCTTCAGGGGATGGTCTCTGAGAAATCATGGGATTTCTCACGTCAAATCATGGGATTTCACAGATGAATTGGTCTCCTTTCTCCTCTCCCTTAGGATTTTTCCTTTGTATATGTGGTATGTATGTAGGGATGCATGTGCATATGTGTACACATGAATAAGGAGAACAAAGACTGATTGATGTGGGTGTCTTTACCTTTTATATCAAGGCATGGATTCTTGCTAAACTCAAAATTTCCATGTCAGCTGGTCTAAGGCGTGAGTTTGCTCTGGAATCCACGTCTTCATGCCCTCCAGCATCTTGAGGACTATCACGAGGCTTTTCCTTCAAACCTGTCCTGTTCAGTAATTTATTTGAGACCTGAATGAAGTCACACAAGGCATGTGTTTCTGTCCTGAGAACGTGGAGCTTGATGCACAAACTGTTTTGAGGTTGAGTCCCGCTCTTCTTTACTGTCACAGTAAGGGGCACCACTCTTAGCTGCTGTTTCCCCTTGCTGTGAAACATATATAAATGAGTTATGTCTATTGAACACTGTTTGGGGGTCAGTAATATATCTTAAGAATATCTTTTAGAGTTTGATAGTCTAATAAGCCTAACCTTGACTATCTTTTTTAAACTAGTATTGTGTATTTATTTATATTGTTTCCAAAGAACAGTGTCCTCAACCTTCAAACTAGTTGTTTGCCAGTCTTAAGAATCACCCCTACTACGTGGTCACAGATGAAATTAGAGTCACCTTTTCCCAGTTCTTAGCCTTTACTTCTCTGAGTGGCACTAGTCAATTTCAGATGAAAGCTTATTTGTGGATAAGGGAACAGTTCCTAAGACAGGAAGGATTCCCTGAGGCAGAATGACCTGATTGGACTCTGTTTAGCACAAGATGTCTACTTGTCACTTCCCAAAGACACGGGGACTGTGGGACAGGTGCCACGAAGGAGAGAAGCTCAACTCAAGTCTTGTTAGTTGGAGCCATTGCCTGCATCTTCTCACTTAAGAGGAGGACACACATATTCATGGCTGATTCTGGGGACAGTGCCATTAAGGCAGTTGTCAGGAAGACTAACATTTTCACTGTCATAGGTCAGGTAATTTTCTATGTCTATCCAAGAGGAGGTCTAACCGGGAACTGATGGAAAAAATTCAAACTATCTGTTCACTTGGCTGCATCTAAATGTCTCATTTACAGCTTCTAGGAAGGTACGCTGTAGAAGTTATCTCTGACAATACAACAGCGACCGCAAATCAAATAAAGAGAAGTCATCATATATGGTTGAGCAATGATTGTGTGTGTGAATATGAGTGTGTGTTTGCACATGCACAGTTGAGTTTTTCTCTTCATTGTTTGTCTGTAATTTCAGTTACACAAAGACATTCTTTTGACTGCCGTTTGCTCAGTTTCACACAGGAAGGGCCGTTTACAGATGACAGGAGAGTCGGTGTCAGCTAGCAACAGGATTCTTGAGCCTTTGTTCCTTGAATTCCCAGTGCTTTAGAGATAAGTGCCGAGCTTCCTGTGCTAGCTTTTAATGTTTCTGCAGTCCTGGGGATGAACGTGGGGCCTGTACGTTCTAGACAATCCTTCTGCTGCCAAGCGCATCTCCAGCCTGAGTTCACTTTATTCCTTCAGGGCCTAAGAAGTGTGCAGTGGGTGCTGAGTCCAGCAGCACATCTGCTAAAACTGGAACTAGAGAGAAGATGAGCATGGCTCCTATGCAAGGATGGCGTGGGAATTCATGAAGCATTCCATATTTTTAAATGTCACAATGAAACCCATTAGATTGTTTAATTAATATGTACTGATAAATGTTTTTTAGAAAGAAGGTATGGTAGGCTTGGAAGCTGGAGATCATAAATAACTTTTTCTTTCCCAGTAGAACATATTCCCTTCCTATCATGAGTCTCTTTCATGCTGACTTTGTTTCATATCTTAGCCCATTGCAGATAAACTTAAATTCATATTGTGCCTCTAGTGTGTCAGTCAGCCCTTGCCAACAAACACACATACATGCATGTCAATTCTAAGAGCAACAGTTTGGGAAAGGATAAAGTAGGGACTATTGGAGAGATTTGTTCTTTTTTCTTTTTCTTTTTTTTTTTAGTTTGGTCTAAAATAGTAGAATAAATATATTGTATAAACTAGGAGGGCAAAAAGCTAAAATGTAGTATGTGGACGAAAATAGCTTGTAGTTCACTCGAGTCCAAATGCTCAATATGTAATTATTTTTTGTTACCTTATATGGGCAAGAGTTCTTATAATTTTTTAAATCCCACATTTTATTTCTATTGCTTTTTAAAATACATATGTGTGTATACAGATACATACATACACATAAGCCATCAAATTTAACAAATGAAAGACTTTTTGAAATTACCATTTCAACTAGAGACTAACTTTTTTTTTACTAGCTGATAAATGTTTATTTATTGCTAGGTAATTTGTCTTTGAAAATGAAGACTAAAGAGGTTGAATTTGATCTATCATTTCTCCAACTTTCCCAGTTTCTAGGAATCCCATGGCTCCTTTAAACTCCTGTCCCCAAATGACTTAAGTATTCCTCATGATCACAGTGGTCACTTTTGTATTCATGGCTTCTGTGGATGAGTATTGTATATCCGGCAGGAATCAGAAATGGTTCTCATCATGGAGGAGAGTTTCTATGGACCATGGGTCAGTCTCCTGCATGTGTCCCTGCAATCCTCAATATCTTGCTCTTCCCTGTGCACAGCCATCCACTATTGCTCTTCAGGATACTTAGCTGTCTTGCTCAGATGTTCCCTTGTCACCTTCCTCTGTAAAGGAGTCCATCTCCACAGTCTGAGGATTTCAAACAAGAAGCGTCATGATCTGTCCACGTGTTGGAAGAAAATGACCTGCAGCTGAAAAGAGATGTGACAATCAGGGACAATGGTAGTGTCTAATCTAGAGGTCACATCGCTCCCTCCAGGTGGTAGCAGGTGCCAGAGGACGTGAGGTGGCTGCACGCTATCAGTAGCGTGTGTTTCCACTGACTGTGAGGCAAGAGAGAAAACTAGAAGTCTGGTGGTGGTGGATTTTTGGAATTTTGGTCTGAAAGGATAGTAGAATTTCTGTTTATTGCAATGAAGAATAAATATCAAGGAAAAAATACAAAATCGGGAATTTTTGTTGTTACTGGAAAATAAATTTGAATTAGGAGAATGTCTGGGGAGGAGCAAGGGCATTTGGAAGCCATTGGTGTATAAATATTATTTAAGGTCGTGAGTTTGTATGAGATGTCCTGGTGGATGTGACCAAGCTAAGAGTTCTTGGAGTTAAGCCCAGGCATGCTCCATTGTTTCAGCCCTGCTAGAGTTCGGCTAACTGGACACTGAGACGAAGACAGAAATGACTATGGGGTTCGGCAATGGGGAGGTCATTGATGACCTTGCAAGAGCTATTTTGGTGGAGTGATGGGGGAAGAAGGGTTTACTAGAGAGAATGACGAGAGAGGAAATACAGAGCTCAAATAGACCCTCCCCAGGAGGATTTTGTAACGTGGAACAAAGAATAAGATGGGAGCTTCCCAAGGGAGTGAAGTTAAAGAAGGGGCTTGCTTGCTGATAGGTGTGAGCAGAGAGGGAGCCTGATTTTACAGGGGAAAGAGAAGAGGGTCAGTTAGGCGTATGGGTTCTTGACCAAGCACTGTGCATAGTACTGGGGACTGTTTTCTGTTTTCTTTCTGCACTCTCAGAACTCAATGGGCTTGTAGCCTTCTTATAAAACCCCATTTAACACTGTAGAGTTAGATGTTAGCCTTACTTCTTTCAAAGTATGATCTCCTCCCTGACAATTCTAGTATGTGTTGATCCAAAGAACCACAGTTAGATAGGGCATATTAGCTTTATAGTCTTCTAGGAGCTAAACACAGGAAGTCTTAGGCTGCAGTAGAAAAGAAATTATGCTAGGATTGCATCACCCTTCCTTCAGCAGATCACGGTGTGGCCCTTAATCCTGCCACCCTAGTGTTGGGGCCATGTGTAGCTGCTTAACTTTCAGATCAGGCTTGCATTTCACCTTTAGCATTCCTGGTGTACAGGGTTTTGTCTCTCTTGCTTACCTCAGCTTTGCCTTGGGGTACTCCTCATTTCTCCTCTTTCCGTCCACAAGATTGGCCTTGTAATAGTGGAGAAATGCTCCATCGTTAGCCAGAGACTGATGCAAGTTAGGTATCTTAAGTGGTAAGGAGAGTGCTGAGCTGGACAGAGTGTTAGCACTGTTATGTTCTGAGTAAGGTTTGTGTTTCTGTCTCCATTCCTAAAGTTTCAAGTCACAGTTTTATGAGGGCCAGAAGCCTGAAGCCAGTTGTTAGTTGCTTATAGAACGGAATGGCAACACCTGTGGAACCATCTGTAAAGGTGTGCTTGGCTTGTGTGTGGCTCATCCTTTTGTCCCTAAAAAATATTTGTGGGTGTTTTCTGTGCTTAAAGCTATGATTTGGGAGTTTATATGGTTGAATTTTTGAAGGATTGGAAGGCAGTAAAGATATTGGGAGCTCTGAGGTAATGGCAATGTGAAAGGGTAGAGAAATGTTCTTTTTATATCTGTTCTTTGAGAGCTTAGTATATTATACTAATGTATATCTACTTAGTAGATTACACTAATGTATATCTCCTTAGTGGATTACACTAATGTATATCTCCTTAGTGGATTACATTAATGTATATCTCCTTAGTAGATTACAGTAATGTATATCTCCTTAGTAGATTACACTAATGTATATCTCCTTAGTGGATTACACTAATGTATATCTCCTTAGTGGATTACATTAATATATATGTCTCCTTAGTAGATTACAGTAATGTATATCTCCTTAGTAGATTACACTAATGTA
>LOEQ01001533.1:103739-118006 GCA_001685075.1 Bramus lutescens
ATGTAGATCTCCTTAGCGGGTTATACGAATGTACATCTCCTTAGTAGATTATACTAATGTATATCTCCTTAGTAGATTATACTAATGTAGATCTCCTTAGTAGATTATACTATTGTATATATCCTTAGTGGATTATACTAATGTAGATCTCCTTAGTAGATTATACTTATGTAGATCTCCTTAGTAGATCATACTAATGTATATCTCCTTAGTGGATCACACTAATGTCTATCTCCTTAGTGGATTACACTAGTGTATATCTCCTTAGTAGATTATACTAATGTAGATCTCCTTAGTAGATCATACTAATGCATATATCCTTAGTGGATCACACTAATGTCTATCTCCTTAGTGGATTATACTAGTGTATATCTCCTTAGTAGATTATACTAATGTAGATCTCCTTAGTAGATCATACTAATGCATATATCCTTAGTGGATCACACTAATGTCTATCTCCTTAGTGGATTATACTAATGTATATCTCCTTAGTAGATTATACTAATGTAGATATCCTTAGTAGATTGCACTAATGTATATATCCTTAGTTGATTATACTAGTGTATATATCCTTAGTAGATTATACTAATGTAGATATTCTTAGTAGATTACACTAATGTATATCTCCTTAGTAGATTGCACTAATGTATCTATCCTTAGTAGATTGCACTAATGTATCTATCCTTAGTAGATTGCACTAATGTGTATCTCCTTAGTTGATTGCTCTGATATATATCCTTAGTAGATTGCACTAATGTACATCTCCTTAGTAGATTGCACTAATGTATATATCCTTAATAGATTGCACTAATGTATATCTCCTTAGTAGATTACACTAATGTATATATCCTTAGTAGGTTACACTAATGTATATCTCCTTAGTAGATTACATTCATATAGTGTTTTGATCACATTCACCTTTCTTCCTGCTCCTCCCAGATTTGCCCCTGCTTTCCTACCCACCTAGTTTTTTGGTCCTTTTTTTTTCTTCCGCAAATCAAATCTAGCTTATGTTACTCATATGTTCTAGAATGTGTAACCTTCTACTGGAGGATGGTAGACTTACCAGGAGCTACATTTAAAGAAAACTACGCTTATTCCTCTCCCAGTAGTTCTTTCAGTAGCTTCAAGTTGTCATTAGCTGCTCGACTAAATGTGGAACTTCATGCCCACCTCCTCTCTCCATACTGGGCTTTGGTTTGGATTTAGCTTGCGCAGGTCTTGTGCTTGCTGTCACAGCCACTATAAATTCATATGTGCAGCTGCTCTGGTGTATCCAGAAGACACTGTTTCTATGTAATCATTTACCACTCAGCTTTTTATACTCCTTCTGTCTCTTCTGAAATGATCCATGAACCCTAGGAGGAAGGGATTATGATATAGATGTCATGTTTAGGGATGGGTATTCTAAAAATCTTTTATTCTCTGTACCTTGACCAGTTATGCGTCTCTTGTTACCATTTCTATAAATACAAGCTTCTCTGATGAGAGATGAAAGGTGCATTAATCTGTGTTTCTAATCCAAGTAAATGGCTAGAGCAAGAGCCATTCTCTGAAGCCATTTCAGAACATCTATGGTTTTATTGTTGTTTGTTTGTTTTGTCAAACATGTTGTATTGGAATTCATTGTGCCAAAATCCCAAACCACACTATATGCTCTCAGTGAGAGAGGGTGGAAGACTCAGGACCCTACCAGTTAGCCAGCAGCTTTGTTGCCTTTGCATAGGTCCTTGGAACCCCTAGGTCAAAGTAGAAAAAGACAAGATCTGAGTAAATTGGAAGTGTGGGGGTCATGGGAGACAGTAGAAGGGGAGAGGAGAGGAAGGCAGGGGAGTGGAGCAAAATGTATAGCACAATAAAAAACAATAGAAAAAAAAGAAAGAAAAAGGACTTACTTTTTTTTTTTAACCAGGGCATGAGGCCCTGGCAAAACAGAAGCGCGCAGCGTGCGCGCGCGCGCGCGCGTGTGTGTGTGTGTGACACACACACACACACACAGGAATTAATTGATTAATTAGAGTTATTATTTGTAGATTAAGTGTTTTAAATTTCCAATTCTATGTATCTTTCTCACGTGGATTATAGAGGAAAGTACTGAAAACATTAGTTGATAATAATACTAATGAACTTTCCAAAGATTGCAGACTTATCTGGATTTACATTGATGTATTGCTTTACATGAGTGGGTTTGGTCTTTGTATGGACTTCCATATAAAACAGCTATAACGGCTGTCTGCATACATGATGATAAATTATGGAATCAATGAGGTGGTATGCGGGCTTAGTAAAGCAAATGAGTCTAAGGGCTGGGTTGGTCTCTTCCTGTTTCAGGCTTTTGAAAAATTATATTCATTCATGTATTCTTTTCACAGTAAAAAATGCAATACTACTTTAAAATTTTATCATGCAATAGAATGCAGACTTTTGACATTGAAACGGTGCTCTTTTAATAGTTCAAGAATTCTTTTTAATCCTCCTCTACTTTCCCACCTTACTTTTCTGCCCTATGTTAGAAAACCCTAATTGCTGTTGTCTGCATATTAAAATAGTTGAGTTTTTTTTTCTTGGTTGTAATTGTTACTTTTCAACTTTTTTTATATTTTAATCTTTTTTCCCCCTGCAGACTGGTGAATTTTCAGCTCGTTTCCTATTGAAGTTACCAGTAGATTTCAGCAACATTCCCACATACCTTCTTAAGGTAAAAATAAACAATTATCAGTAAGAGAATACAAATCAAACTTTAATCATTTAGCTCAAAATTTGTATAACTGGTTTGTTCACTTTTTGTTCTAGTGATGAGTTTTGATGCTTATTGCAGGAATTCTGTTTCCGTCGCTAAAGCACTAACCTTAAAAGTTGTTTAGGTATGAGGGGTTTTTTTTTCTTTGCAAGGTAGTTATGAATTAGTAGTATAAATAAATTACACCCAGGAAAATCATTTTCACATGGTAATCTTACTGGGATGAAAGACTCATAGAACTTGTCCAAGGCATCCTGCATATTGAACATGTTCACTTAAAGGGCATTTCATCTTCTTTATGTCTACAGTTGAACTCAGGCACCTTCCAAGTTGGGGCTGTTCCAGAGATTCATAAGTATATATGGTGTTCTCTAAAATGGGATAGACACCTTGGGAACTACTATTTGGGAAGGGGTACATGCCTCACAGAGATGGGGTGGGCTCCAAAGGACTAGTCTGTGACTATTGAAAGGAGCCACACAGATCAAAGAACAAGTTCTGAGAAGGAAACACCGAGCCAGAGGCCCCAGTTCAGTTCCGACAAGGATTTGGCTGACTGCCCTCCACTCTTGTTTCAATCTGTGCTTATTTCATTTCAGTTTCATCTTAGAAAATTTCCACCTTCTTCATTTGATGTTGTTTAGAAAGCAGATCGTATTTATAACTGTTGAGGGGAGAAACAAAACCCATGCACAAGTCTCCCCACACATTATAGAAGTTGGTAACGTCAGCCAGGACTCTTGAGAATGGCTGGAAGAATATAGGCTGGAACCGTAGAAGAGACTGGGAAGGCTAGGCGGTGGTGACACGTGACTGTAATCCTACTGTAGGTGGCAGAGACAGGCAGATCCCTATGAGTTCAAGTCAGCCTGGTCTATATAGTGAACTCCAGGACATCCAGGAAAGGCTGTATACTGAGACTGTCACAAATAAACAGACAACTAGGAAACTTTTTGTTTTTTCTTTGTAACATTTTATTTCCTTCTCTCTTTTTGCGATTATAACGTGATTACAATATTTCCCCTTCTCATTTCTTCCTCCACTCCCCGCCATCTACCCTCCCACTCTCCTTCAAATTTACTGTCTTTAAAAAATTATTATTGTATGCATATATGTATAAGCATATATATATTCCTAAATAGAACCCATTTAATCCATATAATAGTACTTGTATGCATGTTTTTAGGGCTGACCATCAGTTGATGCCCTCTTCTCTGGAAAAGGCCATCTTTCTTGTTCCCAGCTTTCCTCAGTTGCCTATAGTTCTTTGTGTAGTGTTGAAGCATCATGACATTTTGTCTCCTGGTAGTATCAGAAGCTACACCCCAAAAATCTTTCCTGATTTGTGAGACAGGGTTTCATTGCATAACATTGGCTGCCCTGGCAATCAATATGTATAGATCAGACTGGCTTTGAACTCAAGAGAAATCTACCTGCCTCTGCTTCCCAAGTGCTGAGATTAAATGTATATGATGCCATACCTAAGTACTCATTCTCTCTATGAGCAGAAAATTATTTTATTTTCCTCTAAAAAAAATGGGATTTTTCTTTGGTTGAACATCAACTTTTTAGTTTCCAGTGGACTAGTTTTCTCTTAGTATCTAGCTGTGAAGTTCAAATGAAACTTGAGGTCAGTGGTTTCTCAGTCTCTCTAGAACCTTTGGTTGGGACTGGACCTATTAGATCTATGATTACCATGTGTAATTAATTTGGTTCCAGCAATCATTATGCTCTCTTATTATAGCAGGAAGTCTCCTTGGGAACCTGTGTATACTGTGGTGTCCTCCCTCAGTTTTTCCAGTCCCTTTCTGTGCCCTTTGGAGAACATTTGCATTACATGTTAGTTAGGGTTTCTATTTCTGTGAAGAGACACCATGACCACAGCAACTCTTATAAAGGAAAACATTTAATTGGGGCTGGTGTACAGTTTCAGAGATTTAGTCCATAATCATCATGGCGAGAAGCTTAGCAGCATATAGGTAGACATGGTGCTAGAGAAAGAGCTGAGAGTTCTCCATCTTGATCCATGGGCAACAGGAAGTGAATTGTATTCCACACTGGGCCTAATCTTAGAGCATATAAAACCTCTAAGACTGCCTCTATAGTGACACAGTTCCTCCAACTAGGTGGCACCTACTCCAACAGAGCCACATCACCTAATAGTGCCGTCTCTATGGATCAAACATTCAAACACATGAGTCTGTGGGGGGCCTTACCTATTCAAACTACCCACCTAATTTCTAGATCTGTAACTGTTCCTGTCGGGATAAAAATAAAGTTAACTCCTTCAACTCCTAGGTTAGGGTATGCTTTGTCATGATCAAAGCAGTTTCACCTCACTTTGCCTAGCAGTTGGATGGTGAGGCAGATCTTATAAATATTGAGATTGCATGGGGTTTGTCGTAACACCCTGCTAATTTGCTGCAATGAGCATCATTGCATTATGGTAACTCGCCATCTATTCTTAAAGTTCTTATTACTAATTATACCAAGTGTACTTACTAATAATTCTTTGATGTTAGGATGAGCAATTTAATAAATATTCAATGATATGATTTTACTTTATAAGTGGATAAGGTTCTTAAAATGAAGTCTAACTTAAAGGCTCTGTACTTTACTTTTGGTTGAGCTAAATCAAAGACTTAGATGGATAAATTACTTATATGAAAACTCAGTCAGTAGAAAAATAATTTTCCAGTAACTACTCTTTATTTCCAGGTGATAGAAATTCAGCACAAACTTGTGGAAACCAAAGGGGTAATGTAAAATGATTCTGCTTCTGTACTGCATCACACAGCAGCAAAACTGACCCTGTGCTTCGTAGGCTCTAGATCAAGAAGACTGACCTTTCCAAGTGTGTTCCTCTTGCGCTCAGTTCCATACCCCACCTGGTGTCTCATAGAACAGTTGAGAGGGCCCAAGTGTGATTATTCACTACGATACTTAAGCAAAGAGAGGGTATTTTGTAATTATGTGAGTTGACCATGCAGAGCTTCAGGTTATGTGTCTGATTCCAGGAATTTAACCAAGCATCGATGAAATATTTGTGAAAAAGTGCACTTCCACTGAATATGTACAGAGGGCTTGGGGGGTTGTTATTATTCTATGATGTATATAGCAGTTATTTGTAAAACATTTACGTGGTATTAGATATTTGAAGTCTGTGCTGGATGTACATAGGTTCTATGCAGATACTCTATTTTCTATGGAGAATCTAAGCACCAAGAAGATTTTGGCATCCATGAGGAGTGGTCTCCTTCTTATCGGGGAGATGTAATCATTAGAAGACACGGTTCTTAATTTTGTTAGAGTGAAAACTGGCTTCTGTATTTTTTTCTTCTGTTTTCCTAAAAACCATCCTCTGTTGAGAGAAAAAATTCTAATTTTTCCACTAAATTTTTTATCATCTGAATAAGAAATACTCAAAAACTACAAATATAATACTTTTGAGGGAGGAAAGAAGTTTATTGACATGATATGTATGAATATTTGAATTGGTTTTTTAAATTAATGAATCAGATTTATACAGACTGTACTGAAGCTAAAGTCCTATTGGTGGGACTCTCTTTGGTTATATTGTATAGGAATACATTGGACGCTGTCAAATGTCACTGGACTGGAAGGCGAAGTAGCAATTACTTCCTGCTGGTAGTGTCTCTTCTGCTGTGGTGAGACACCATAGCCTAAAGCAGTTTGTGGGGGAGAGGGTTTATTTGGCGTCCGTGTGCTGAATCATAATCTGTTGAGGGAAGCCAAGTTCAAAATCAAGCATGACAGGATCCTGGAGGCAGGAGCTGATGCAGAGACCATAGAGGGTGCTGCTTACTGGCTTGTTCCACATAGCTTGCTCGTTCTGCTTTCTTATAGAACCCAGGACCTCCAGCTCAGGGGTAGCCCCATCCACAATAGGTTGGGCCCTCTCCCTTCAATTACTAATTACAAAAATGTTTTACAGGCTTATCTGCTTATAGCCCAATCTTCTGGAAACATTTTCTCTATTGAGGTCTCCTCTTCTCTGATGACTCTAGTTTATGTCAAGTTGACATTAGACTAGCCAGCTCATAGTGCATATGATTAACATAACCTTGCAAAAAATATCAGCAGCAACTTTTTCTTGGATAAGAAAATGTCACATTGTTCATGCAGTCTACATAATTCCAGAGTGTCCCTCCCACAGGATATGGTCAGGTTATAGCCTAGACCAGGCCAGAAGCAGAGCCCAAATCTGTTTCCTGGGACCGAAGTACATGAACTTCTGGTTTATGCTTTATTTTATGTGACGCAGTGAGACTGTTCATCCCAATGGAATGCTTGTTGCAGTTCCATTCCCCTATAGAATCTGAATGCTGACACCATGAAAGTGATCGCAGGTGAAAAAAGCCAAATCGTTCATCTGTCAGGAGACGAGGTGGTCATCTTTCTTCTGAAGCCATCCACTGTGGCTCTCTGATCAGTCAGGGCATACAGTATAAAGCACAGTTCACTCTGCCAAGTAGAGACAGCAGAAATGAAGGTGAGCCTAGCAAGATATGTTTGGGAGCCCTAGACAGGTAGAGTTACAGGGCATGCCCAGATTGCTAGCATACAATGGTTCAAGCAGCTAGCTAATAGGAAGGCTGCACTACAGAGTCCCTGTTGCTGGGATTGTCTGGTTGATACAGGAGCAGCTTCCTCAGCCTGATCATGGTTACTAGGTTAGGCATTTGCCACCAGCCTACTTTCAGCCAAACCTGGCTCAGCAGATGCTCGCAGGGCCAGGAAGGTACTGGGGAGAGTGGCTCTGACTGGATGTCGTGTAGTAGGACATTGTGAGAACCGTCATGAGCCTGCAAGCCTGTGCTTCATCTAGCACGGCAGCTGCTGTTCAGCTCGAGTTGTTTTCCCCCGTGATAGTAGAGCCTGGCATGCCAGATATGCAGATGTTTGTGGAAGGAGCCCAGAAGCTTAGGGCTCTCATTTTTTGAATATGAAAATGCCTACCTTTTAAGTGATGGCGAAGATAAGTATTTTTGCTCTGATTTATGTATTTTGTATGCGTGTGTATATGTACATGCATGGGTGTGTGCATGTGTATGTTTGTGTTCATGTCAAGGCATATGTGTGGAGGTCAGAGAACAATTTGTAGAAGTCAAATAAATTTCTCTCCTTCTAACGTGGGTTCCTGGGATTGAACTCGGGTCATCAGGCTTGTTGGCAATCACCTTCAACCACTGTGCCATTTTACTAGTCTGATAAATATTTTTTAAAAACTGGGACAGGCCAAAACAAGAGTATCTCTTCATGTTGATCATGACCCGTGGATTGTGATAATCTAGGGGCAATGGAAAACTGTTTCTCCCTTTCCGTGTTTCATATGTTCAGTTTGTTATTATAGTTGATCTTACTGTGATGTAATGACCCAAAGATGAGGGACTTTGAACTTGGGTTTTAGTCAGTGTCTGAGCCCCACAGCGTCCCATGCTCCTGTAAGCTCAGCATTGGAAGCTTCCAGATGAGTAGGGTATGAGTTTGGTGTGCGTTCCATGAAGAATATTTGAGTCTTGATTTAGACTCAGAATGGCACCTCTGCACACTAAAAATTCCAGCATTATTCATCGTCCTCAAGTACTTCATAATATAGTTGACCATACAGCTAACAGACATTCATCAGAAATAACCAAGTTCCAGTCAGGATCCTACATATATAGTTGACTTAAAAATGCAATGATGGCATGGAAGCAGCACAGAGAAACCCATTAATCTGTAAATTAATATTGGTTGACAATTACAATAAAAATAAGAAAAACGTAGGGGCTGCTATGCATAGGAGTAGTTGGAAAACTTAGGACCAGGGGCTTGAGAAGAGGCAAGGGACACCTCAGTGCAGTTGAGTTTATCCAGTTGGTGCACAACTGTGGGGACACATTTGTTTTGGGGAGTAGGTTATAATCTAGAATATAAGAGAATTTCTGAGAAGAGACTAGTGAGGAGTGACGCCAGAAAGATGAGTTATAATACCCTGATATTGGGAGGTCGTTTCAGGCCTCGTTAAAAAGGTGGTCTTCATCCTTATACTGAGTTAGCATGGAGCAGCTTCTGGTTTTATTTCTTTGGCCCCATTCCCTCCCGTGTCTGGCCCACCTTCAGTGTCGCTGCTAGCACCATCTATTTAAGCTCCTCTCGAAAACAGTGGTGGTTTCTTGTTGGGAGCTCCAAGCATCTGCTCTCATGTGTAGTGCTGTTTTCATGGCTCCTTCATGTGAGTTTTTAGTCGGAAACAGGCGAATTTCCTCACTGTCCTGCCAGGGCTCTCTCTGAGCAGTGGTACCACCTTGTTTATGTTTTCTTCCCAGCCCAGGAGCCTGTTCTCTTTCAACTTTTCCCTTAAGAATTTGCTTAACTCATTTAAGAATAATCAGATGCTCAGAGGTATTCAAGTTGGCAACAAGAGGAAAGGCCCTAGAACAGTGGTTCTCAACCTTCCTAATGTTTAATACAGTTTAATACAACTGTTTAATACAGTTCCTCATGTTGCGGTGACTTTTGACCATAAAATTATTTTTGTTGCTACTTCATAATTGTAATTTTGTTACTGTTATGAATCGTAATGTAAATATCTGATATACAGCATCTCTGATACGCGACCCCTGTGAAAGGGACGTGACCCACAGGTTGAAAACCACTGCTCTAAGAGGTCAGTGTGGAGAAGAGGGATAATGAAGCCAAAGCAAGCATTTTGAAAGAGGAGATTAGCCTGAAACAGTAAGCAAACAAAAGTCTGCGCTTGGAAGGTCCAGCTGAGAAGAACTGTGTGTGGTAGAAGGACAGAGGGCCCAGAACTCTAAAGTTTTAAAACTGTCCGTGAAGAAGAGAGTAGCCAGAAACTGTTGAATGAACAGCTGGTGACTAAAGACACACCTAACTTTGCCAGGAGCCCATGGGGAGAACACAGTGGTCAGGGTAGAGGCTTGGTGTTAGTGAGCGTGTGACTGCTTAGGGAATACATTCAGTTGGCATTTTAACAGAGCCAATTGTGGAAATGAGATGGAAGCTAGAACTGAAGAGCCCAAGTAAAGCAACTGGGCGTCACTGAAACAATAGCCCCTATGCAGAATAATCAGAGAAGGCTTTTGTTTGGGGACCTAAGTAGACACAGCTTTTTTTTTGTTTTTATCATCCTTGATTGAGAGAGTCTTTAGGAAGAACACACTGTTTCTGTTGGCAGTTTTGCTTCTCTCTTGTGTTGACGTTTCCTTACAGTCGGTCAGGAGCAAAGACATACTATTCCAGGATGATGGGCTTTGTTCCTGTTCCATGTTGCTTTAAGTGGTCTAAGCTTCCTAGAGCTTCAGTTCTTTCCTCTGAGACCTCTTAATTGTGAAGGTCGATGAAGGCTGGAGATCCGCATCCTATAGCTTTTATAGCTTCTATCTAAAGTGAAGGCTTTCCTCTAAAGGAATTGTTTAAATTCATCATATACGTGAATGTGGCAATCTTACCGATAGCCTGCCTTTGAAAAGTTTACAGCTATGTTAGTGGAAAACGTCCATTTCTTTCATATAATTAGGAGAAATAGATGATGGCATGTTTGAAAGTATATGTGTGACAGTCACATCTTGTGCCTTACTGTTAAGAATTAGCTTTTAATAAACTGGTAGAGCTTTGAAATGTCTCATTTTCCTGACCTTTCCTTAGGATTGATGTAGGGGGTGTTCTTTGTTCTCCCTGAAGAAGAGAATGAGGTTGCTTAATGACCCTGGGATTTGGGAGGAAGGACAGGAATTCTTGCATTGTCCTCTACAACTCACAGTCTCTTGAAAGTCCATTCAGCTTTGCCAGATTTCCAGGAAGGAAATGGATGATTTCTCCCAAATATTCCCTTTCTTTAAAATTCAGAAGCTTGTTAGGGTGGTGTTATTGATTACAATTATTTCTCACTATCAAATTGCAAAGCCCCTAACCCCACTCATCCTAAAAGTTTACATGTCTGTAAACTTAAAGGCAGACCTTACAGTTTTTTCTGTGTGTCATATAGTTAAATGATCCCTCTGAATCTGAGACCTTTTACTTTTTTTTTTGATTCTATAAAGTCACATGTAATACGTAGCCTTTCAAAAGACGGCTTTAACTCATTCTTGTGCAATTTGGCTTTAAAACAAAGCAGTTGTCTGGTCCTTGAAAGGGAATTATGAATTCACAGGGAACCCTCATCTTCTTATCTCAAGGGAAATAGTTTCTGTCTGATCAAATAGGAGGGCTCATACTTTTCTAAAAACAGGAATGTGTACCCAGAAGACAGCGCCATGAAAGAAGCATGCTGTTTATTCCTGATTTATATCCTTGCTAACTCTGAGCTAAAATTTGCATTTGGGACTCAATCATGCAGGAACAGTGAGATGAGCTGAACATTTACTCTGCTGGGAAATGTCAGCTGTTTCTTCATTAAGTATGGGTCTTGTGACTTTCCGTTCACTGTCCTTGTCACACCTCTCCAATCTAGAGAGAGAAGTGAGGCTTGGAGAACAATTCCCTGTAGCTGAGGGCCAGCCATCTCTAAAGGGCACGATAGTAAAATTTTAGACTGATGTGCCATATGGTTTCTGTCACAACTACTCTGCTGTCATGGTATGAAAGCAGTCACATGCAGTATGTAAATGAGTGAGTATGGCTGGAGTCCAATAAAACTTTATTTTCAAAAGCAGGCCTTGGGTTGGATTTTGCCCATGGGCAGTAGTTTGCTCATCTTCTAGATTATGGAAGTGGGTATTTCTTTACAAAGGTGTCTGGTACATTGTGCATAAAATGAATGGATGTGACTTGATGAGCATGAGTGGTTGAGTTACTAGTCTTTCTGAAAGAGACCCCTGAAAGCGATCTGGACCCCTCTGTGCTTGAACCAGATCTGCCGTGGCCTTGATCTCGGATTTCCTGGCCCCTGAGATCATAAGAAATAACCTGCTTGTTTTTATGCTGTCTAATTACATGATATTTTGTTACAGTAATCAGAATTAAGATACTAGATGTGCCACACAGAATTATTGAGAATGTCAAGGAGGTAAAACAAGGCAACTTTTTAGCAACTTTCCTGTTATAAATATGAATTCAAATATCTTTGAAGGCCCATGTATTGAATCTTTGGGGTTCAGTCCCAAAAGGTGGCTCTAGTAGGAGCTCCCTAGATCATTAGAAGCACATCCTGAGAGGGAACTGTGGACCCTGGTCTCTTCCTCATCTTCTCTGTTTTGCTTCTTGTTTGTGAGGTGAGTAGTTTCATTCTATAATGTGCTTTTAGCATGATATATTGTCTTGTTACTGGCCAAAAGCAATGGGGGAATTGATTATGAATTGAAATCAATTGCCTTGTCTCACAGTCTGAAGATGCAGCCCACTGTGGCGGAGGAATAGTGGTTGCAGGAGCAGGAGGCAGCTGGCTACATTGCATCTGCAAGTCTGGAAGCACAGAGCAATGGCTGCTGCCACCCACTCCCTTCTATAGTGATGTGTATTTTATATTCATAGTGATTAAAGGGGTGAGCCACTACCACCTGGATTTCTTTCATCATTGATTTTGTGTAGCCCAGGGTGGCCTTGAACTCACAGAGATCCATCTGCCTCTGTCTCCCAACTCCTGGGATTAAAGGTGTGTGTCACCACTGCCTGACCTCTAGAGGCTTAACTTTGCCCTTCTGATCTTTAGACATAAAACATAAATATCACTATGCCCTTTCTTTTTATTCAGTCCTTGACCCTGGCCCATGGAATAGAGTGGCCCACAATTATTTTGGGTAGGTATTGTCACCTTAGTTAATATAATACAGAAATTCTGTACCCAGAAAATCTGTGTACCCAGAAGTTTCTCTCCTAAATGCTTCTAGTTCCTATCAAATTGGCAACCATTATTAACTACCTGTCTTAGTTAGGGTTTTTACTGCTTTGATAAAACGCCATGACCAAAAGCATGTGGGGAGGAAAGGGTTTATTTCATGTTACTATTGTATTAAATCAAGGTAGGAGCTGATGCAGAAGGCATGGGGGAAACATTACTTACTGACTTGCTTTTCTTGGCTTGTTCCCCTTGCTTTCTTATTTCTTATAGCATCCGATGCCACGAGCCCAGGGATGGCACCGCCCATACTGAGCTGCACTCTTCTGCGTCAATCATCAACCAAGAAAATGCCCCACAAGGCTTGCACATATGCCAGTCTGGTGAGGGCATTTTCTCAGTTGAGATTCCTTCTTCCCAACTGACTCTAGCTCATGCGAAGTTGACATAAAACTGGCCAACACACCACCATTCTCATGTCTTTTGTTGTAGTGATAGGAAGTTAACTAATGTGACTTCTGAGCTTGGAGGGAGTACAGAATAGAAACGGTTTGGGTATTATTTAGTTATTTAATGAGTGTTTGTGTTAAATTTATTGCTTATTCAAAGTACTACTCTGAAGAAAATATGTCATTTAAAGTGACATAAAATTATTTTACTTCATTTTTCCCTCTTAATTTTCTTCCACCCAGATTGTAGAACTCAGTAATTCACCCCAAATATCTATGAGACATACTGTAATTCTGACAATAGTACATTTTCGTATGGAAACTGAAGAGCAATCCCAAACTGTGAATTTTCGCATTTTGGTTTTCTTTGATTTTTTTTGCAGTTTAATTTTCCTTATTTTGATAGTTGGCTTGTGTTTTGTTTTTAAAATTACAATCATAGAATTTACCATATCTCAAATGATTATCAGTGAACCTGTCTTCAGTCCTGTCTCATAGAGGATGCTAATCCTGCAAGTACACTTTGTTCTGTTACACAGCATGTTTCAGTAACACAAATTAGTCCCTACATAATTGGTAAATAGTGGAAGCATGCCAGCATGATGCAAACATTGCTATGGTTTGTAGATGAATTTTTGGGTACATTAGTGTTTTGACCACTAATTAATAACAACTGAATGCAGAATGTACCAATGTGAATGCCATGTGAGCAATATATTAAAGCGTTGTGTTTTGCACACCGTGTCCCTCCAACTCCACATCCCTCTGCTTGGCACATACTCTATTTAAATGCTTTTTGTTTGCTTTCTCCCCATCTCTTTGCAAATGGAACAACCATACAACAGCGAGCCAGAGCTTTTCTTTAGGGCATCATTGTGTTTTGTCCAAATCTGTTTTTCCACATTTTCCTTTTACTTTCCCTTAGAACTCTGTGATTTCAGTTTTTCTTTATAGTCTAGCAGTTGCTTTTATACTGAAGAGTATAACAATTTGGAGAGAAGCTAATAAAGAGCTAAGCAGATGTTTGTAGGTCAGAAGACTCAATATCGTAACATATCAGTTTCCCCTAAATTGTTATATAGATCTAATGCAGTCCTAGCAAGTCCAAATTTTAGCAGCCAAGTTTTTTTCTTTATAAATAATACAATTCAAAATTTCCACTTCCTCCCCTCTTCCCACTCCCCCACTCCCTCTCCTCCCTCCCCCTCCCTCTCCTCCCTCCCTCTCCCCCTCCAGTCCTAAGAGAGGGCAGGGTTCCCTGCCCTGTGGGAAGTCC
>LOEQ01001533.1:128475-152433 GCA_001685075.1 Bramus lutescens
TCCTTCCTTCCTTCCTTCCTTCCTTCCTTCCTTCCTTCCTTCCTTCCTCTGTCCTTCCCTCCCTTCCTCCCTCCCTTCCTTCCTCCCTTCCTTTCTCTACTCCTTCTTTTCTTCTTATTTTGAGTGTGTATTCCTTTGTGTGTGGGCACACATGTGTTTATGGGTACACATGCACATATGCTTAAATAATTATAGGATTTTAAAATACACACAAAGGGCAGAAAGACTACTGTATCATCTTGTAGCCTAGGTCAAGTAATTATCACAAGCTTAATTGATTTTACTTCTACCTTCCCCTCCTTATCCTGCAGATTGTATTAATTTGACTCAAACTTCATGGATTACATAATTTCACCTGTGACTACTTTAGCTAGTTAGTTTTTCTTACTGTAGGAAGAAGGGCTCTTGTTGGTTTCCAGCTGCCCGGCTAGCCTAGACCTGAAATAATCACACAGAAACTGTATTAATTAAATCACTGCTTGACCCATTAGCTCTAGCTTCTTATTGGCTAACTCTTACATCTTAACCCATTTCCATTAATCTGTGTATTGCCACATGGCTGTGGCTTACTGGCTAAAGTTCCCAGTGTCTATCTCCGGTGGCTCCATGGCTTCTGTCTGACTCTGCCTTTCTTTCTCCCAGCATTCAGTCCAGCTTTCCCTGCCTACTTCTGTTCTTCCCTGTCATAGGCTCAAAGCAGTTCTTTATTCATTAACCCATAAAAGCAACACATAGACAGAAGAACCTCCCATACCATCTTATATTACATAACCTCTGAGGTTAAGTCTATGATGATGCCACTAAGCATGTGGGAAATAAGTCCTTGGACTTTATGTTTTCCTCTCTAGAGAAAGGGCTGGTCTAAAAACTCCTCAAAATTTCCTATATCAGTATTCATTCTTAACTTTTTTAAAATTAAAAATTAATCCTTTTATTTTTGTATATATATGATCATTATGAAATGAAAAGCTCTAAAATAAATGTACGTAAAATGAAAAGGGAAAAACTGCTACAGTTCCACCTTCTCTCATTACATGGCATCTGTTAATTCAGACTTTCTTGGTAATTTTATAGTATTTTGAGTTAAACCTATATTGTGGACATGCTTCATTCTTTAAAAAAGAAAAAAATAGCAGTATAGTTTGTAGAGAATCAGTTAGATGAGGGAACAGTCATCTAAGCATAGAAGGGTTGTTGGCCGTCCATTGATTTCATGAATTTGGATTTTCAAACCTTTATTTAGGATGTAAAATATGATTGAGAATAGTAAACTTCATTTTTATTTCTAGTGTACATTTAACTTAGCATTACAAACTTCTGCCAACATTTTTGGTGGGGAGGAATGGAGGGTTTATAAAAATATTTGGAGGAGCTTCCCTGGGTTTTGTCTATTGCAGTCACTGGTCTTTTCAGTTCAAGGATTCTTGGGAATACACTACATTGAACTGTGAAGATTTCTCAGGTTGCTGAGTCTTAAGACAGTGTCCTTGCACACACACATGCACATATATTTATAGACACCTATAATAGACTCACATACTGTGCATATGTGTTACTGGGGCTCAAATCTTGGTCCTTTTCCATAAAAAGCAGGCCTTCTACTAAACTATAACCCCCCCAGCCACATACCCTGTTTTTTGTACAATGTATGAAAATAAGTACAAATATGACCAATATAAGTACTAACTAATAAGCGAGCCCCTTATCCTCAGTCCCAACTAAAGCCAGGTCTAGTAGAATATGTTGTCTCAGTGTTTAAGAGCACAGAGGCAGCTATTTTGTTTTGTTTTAAAATGCAGATTAACTAGGCCTTCAGGCTTCTAACAAGATCATAACAGAGCTGCACAGTGTGGGGCCCCACCCCTGGAGTAAACACTGGCTCCCTAGTACATTACAGCATTCCCTTCTAGGCAAGGGAAATTTGTACTTAGGTAAGAAAAGATGAAAGTTAAAATTCAAATTATAGCCATTTTTAAAACAAATTCCCCCATTTCTCCCTCCCTTCCCCCTTATGTGTGTGTGTAAGGACAGTATTATGTCTTTTTAAGTGGGTATGGCCTGATTTTGTGCAATTTCTGTGCTTTGCAGTAGATATGGAGAACCTTCTTAACTAATCATCTGAATGTAGTATGCAATATTTTCTTTGTGTATTTTAAAATACATTGTAAGTAGACAGGTAGTTCAAATTGAGTGCTTATAAGAATACATGATTCTTGAAGTGATTACAGTTATTTTCATGTTATTTGACTAAGATCTAAACTTCCACATTATCTTGAGTATTTTTCTTGCATTATATACTTTTCTTTATATTGCCTACATTATATATTGTGATGGTTTGGCACATTTTTTGAAATAAAAAAATTTACCCCCGTTTTTGTCAACAATAATTTGTTTCAGTAATTTAATATGCAGTTTGACTGAGATCATTCACATCACAAGTAACTGACTATATAACATTTTTATTGCTTTTTAAAGTTTTATTCATTCATTTAAGCAGAATGAATGCAGATTTATTAAAGAAAAGTGAGAAAGAACTCTTGAGAATAAGGGATTTCTAGGGAGGAACAACCAATTTTAACAGAAACTTTCATTCCTTTTTTTTCTTTTCTCTCTCTCTTTCTTTTTGCTGTTGGCTTTAAATGGAAGTATGTCTGTCCCATGCACTCATCAGGGACAGACTCCAGGCTTTAAATATCCATGCATCATCAAAACCTAATTTGGGTGATCAACAAGCTTTTACTAGCTTGACATATTCTTTCATTAATTGGAAATTGGCAGTAGAAGTAAGTGACTTATGAATATCTCCCCGATGGTATTTTTATTCTTTGTAAGAGACTAATCAGCCTTTAGATGTTGGAGACAAACACTAAAACCACACAGAGCTTTGCCTGCTTATTGACAGTAGGATGAAATAATAATTAATAGGGAAGGAGAGACTAATTTCGGAGGTACATGAGTGATTGTTAGTATAGAGTACAAGCTGCTGTCTTTGATGTCACCTTACAGAATATTTAAGGAAATCTTTTTCTCTGTAAGGAGTAAAGTCTTAAGAGGAATGCTCATCTTTGTTTCTATATGTTTTATGAATTCAGAATATTTTATAGAGCATGTAAGATGCTATTAAAACTGTACTACCTTTGGTTTTTTATTCTCTAGTATAATTATCCTTGATTACAGACTTCAGAGAGGCAGTATATAAGGAGCTGTTTATTTTACACAAAAAATTCTTGTGACATTTGAGAATTGATATTCTAAAAATAAAGTTTCTCTGTCTGTCTCTGTTTCTTTCTCTGTCTTCGTGTCTGTCTCTTTGTGTGTGTGTGTGTGTGTGTGTGTGTGTGTGTGTGTATGTGTCTGTGTGTGCGCATGCCTGTGGAGGCCAGAAGAGTGTGTTGGGTCCCCTGAGCTGGAGTTACAGGTGACAGTGAGCCCCACCCAACATCAGAGCTTTGATTCTTTGGAAGTGTAGCAAGTGCTTTTAGCTAGGGAGCTACCTCTCCAATCCAAGGCTATTTTATTGAGATAATTTTAGCCTAAATGAATGTTATTTCAGATAAAGAATGAGATTTTTTTGGAAGGGTAGGGCTGTTTTTTGTTTTTGTTTTGAAGCATAACTCTTCCACATGGGTTTTTGTGAGCATCCAAAACTGTCTTAGCATTAAAATGTACTAGATCATTTCTCTTGCACTTACTTACTAAACTCTCTCAGACTTATCCTAAAGACTATGCCCAATAGATACATTTGAAAATACTATAGGCTATCTCATTTCCTTTCCTTAATTTTCTAATGTGCCACTGTCTTGAGAAGATATAGTTTTCATGTCTTGTTCAATATAGTTTTTATAAAATCTGTTACCATCAGGAGAAAGAAATGTTCTTGGAGAAGAATCAAGAGTGCCTATTAGATTCCTAGCTTTAGTAACTAGGTAGATGGTGGTGCCTTTTGCTATGACATGAGAATAAAAGTTGGTTTAGATACAAGTTTGGGGTGAGATGAACAGGTCCAGGGTTTGACCAAAAGTTATGTTTTCTCCGTATTCATTTGGAATGGGTTTTTACATATGCACATGTAGAGGTCTTGTAAATTGTGGAATTCAAGAGATAAGTTAGAAACATTAACATGAAAAAATTACCTACAGAAATGTCCAACAACACCCTGGGGGGAGGTATGTAAAGAATATCTCCAAATTCTGAGGAGTCTTTAGAAGTCAAGTATAAGAGAAACAGTGAAAACCAGAGAGTTGAAAGAGTGCTTGGTCTATTGGTAGAAATCACAAGTGACAGCAGCATCATCACCCATCCATCCAAGAGAAGAGATATTCTAGGGGACACGCTCAGCTATACCTAATGCTGCTAAGCACTGATAGGGAGGAAAGCAAAACATAAAAAACATGGTGGCTAGCTCTTTCATTCATTCATTCATTCATTCATTCATTCATTCATTCGTTAGTCATCTGAGAAATTGTTCTTAGTTGCATTTAACTAGTTTCCATGTAATTAAACAGAAATGTATTTTTCAAGTAAGTTATGGAATATTGATCTCATTTCCTTTAGCAACTTATGTTCTATATTTAATATAGTGAAATTTGCAGAGGAAAAGATGTCAACAAGAATAATTTATTTCTAAAAAATAACTTCAAATGTGCCAGTTTCTTCAAAATAGAAATTTCAGGGTGATGGATACTTGGGTGCCATGGCAGTAAAGGGCTCCCCAGACACATCTACATATTTAGTGTTGCATACTAGGTGGGTTGCTATTCATGGCAGTATCTTGGCTGTTTCACCTGGGGGCAGGGACCAAATATAACCTCTGCAACATATTTCTAGAGAAAATCTTTGGACCTAGATGACTCCAGTGACAATTTATTCATTTGTTTTTGTTTTAATATAAGTGAACAAGAGTTACAGAGAAAAAATTAAAGCTCTTCCTTCATCAGGAAATGAAGCATACTATAGAGAAATTTTATGCTTAATGAATTTCATTGTTTTATTGATTTAAGTGTTATTATGTAACCAAACATTACAATATTGATGAATTGTGACCATCAAATAGTTTTTAAATAAATTTTGAACATGATGCCTTCGCTTTTTTTCTCCTTTTATGTGTGCACATGTTCATGTGCGGGTGTGCACAGATGTGTGTGGGAGCATGTGCATGTGGAGGCTAGAGGTCAGCATCAGCTCGTCACCTTCTTTCTGAGATAGGGTCTCTCACTAAACCTAGAATGTGCTGATTCAGCAAGGCTGGCTAGCCAGCACGCCTAGGAATGTTCCCGCCCCTGTGTCCCCAGTTCTGGTATTGCAGTCGCTAACCATCACACCTGGCTCTTTTCCCTGGGTGCTGGGCATCTGAACTCAGACCCTCACATTTGCATAGTGAGCACTTTACCAACTGAGACATCTTCCCAGCCCCTTCATAATTCTTTTCATGGGAAATTTCAAGTCTAATTACATTATTGGGAGCCAGAAGGTTTATTAAGGAATATAATTCTATGGAAATGTAAGCACTACCTTTAATTTGAAGTAAATGTGGGTTGATTCCATTTTATTGATTGAAAACACGTTGAGGCCATTAGAAGGTAAGATGTTTGTGTTTTCACATGGACCTTTTTTGAAGAAGGCAGGATTATGTTACTTTTATTGCTAGTATTAGTAATCAAAGTTATTTTATATGACTCATGTTATCTAGAAATTAGTTACGAATCTTGGTTTGGAGTTAACTATCATATTTCTATATATTTGATATTCATTATTTCACATAGTGACTTCTTAAACCATATGGCTCATTATTTAAGAAACCTTTTGGCCCCTAATCCTCCCATGTGGGGGAAATTAGGAAAACTCCTTATATAAAATTCATAATCATTTGTAAATGGAGATTTGGGGATTAGATTTTTCTAAGTCGTTAAATTGGATGGCCTTTGGCACATTTGGTATAATATTGGAAGTTAAGAAATCAGACTCCAGCCTTGTCTACAATTCCAGAAATGAGCAGTTAGAATCTCCAAAGGTTCAGCCTTAAAATTTTGTGATTCTAGCTTTAAAAATTAGAGTACTTGGGGGATGGCTCAGTGGTGAAGAGCACTGGCTGCTCTTCCAGAGTTTGGCTGGTTCCCAGCACCCATCCACATGGCAGCTCACAACTGTCTATAACTCCATTTTCAGGAGATCTGATTCTCTCCGTGGGTACACAGCATACATGCCTGAAAAACACCACATACATAAAATAAAATGAACAAAAATAATGCCTTCACCTAGCAGTTGAGGAAAAGTATCAATGACCTATGTATCATTAAATGATAACACCAGTTAGACTCTTTGCACCAAGTGGAAAACTCCATAGACCACATGCCTTAGTGAGGAAAAGGTCTCAGATATGATGAGACAGAGGGAAAGTCCAGCCTTAGATGGAGTGATGTGGCTTTTTGTGATTATGGTTATTGAACAGCATGCAAATTTACTAACTTATCTTTTAAGAACAGATTTGTGCCCTCGGTAGGAAGTGTGCTGTGGCCCATACTGTTAGGGGTGTGGCCCAAATATCTGAAAGTAAAAGAAAAAAATTTTTTTGAAAATCCAATTAAAATTACCTTCTCATTCTCATTTTAGGCAACCTTCTGCAAACATATTAATTTTATTATTTCTATGAACTCCCTGTTTGATTATTCAGTGGCCTGGTTCAGTAAGCAGTTGTCAGCTCTGTCTTCCCTGGAGATATATACTGAGAGCATATAAGGCATTTTCCCTCTTTAAACAGTGCAGTTGGGAAGTGTTGTGTTAATATTGTGAGCACAATTGTCTGAGAACACGAAGAACCTTCATCTGGATCTTTCATAACCATAAAAGGCAATGTGTCATGCTTTCCTGTTTTGCATGGATGAGGAGGGAGTAAAAAACACCAGAAGAATTTTTATTGCATCGAAATATTTCCTTCCTTGCAGTTGGTGAAGCAACAATGAGCCTGTGAAGCAGCCCTTCCTATAGCAGGGGACAGGAGGCAGCGAAATGTAGCTGGAAGTCTCACAGACTCACTCAGGCTGGTCACAGAGCTCCTGCTTCTGTGGAGTTACCTGCATGTGTGCATTGGCCAGGGCAGAGTACCTCATGGCTCTTCTCCTCACAGCCCCCGAGAGAAGCAGGTAAACAAGCTGCTTCTCTTCTACAAGAGGAGTGTCTCTGGGTCTGTGGTCCAGAGACTGGTGTAGAGGCTGCAGTCACCTCATCTAATTCCTCATCCCTGATGGAGACCAGACAAGCGTCTTCCCTATGGAGAAGGTGCTTTCAGGGAGGAAAGTTAACTCACCACTACAGATTGTCTTAGTGTATTGAGAGCTCTTACCATTGGAGCCCATTACCACCATGTAAGATTAATAGTCCCAAACTGACAATTGAGGAAGACTTAAGTAGTTATCACATCCCAACATATCTTAGGCACCCGCCTTCCCACTGGCATAATTTGTATTGGACCTCTCTCATAGTTCTTAATGCTGGGCCTGTCTCCCTTGTTTGTCTGATCCTGGGGTGGTGGTATACACTATAATCTTAGCATTTGAGGGGTGGAGGCAGAAGGATCAGAGGCTGAAATCCAGTCCAGGCTACTTGACACACTCACACTCTCTCTCTATGTCTCTGTGTCATGTCTTGTCTTGTCTGTCTGTCTGTCTGTCTGTCTGTGTCTGTCTGTGTCTGTCTTTCTCTCTCTCTGTGTCTCTCTTTCTCTCTCTCTCTGTATGTGTGTGTATGTATGTTCATTTTTATATAAGTTAAACAGAACATTTTTCATCCAAACTAGAAGATAGCCATGATTTTTTAGTATATTTCAGACCCATTATCTCCCAGAAGACCAAACTCAACTCATTGTCTGAATATGGAAATGACCTAGCAGCCTAAAAAGCGCAGGGATGTTTTTATCAAATGTTCCAAAGATGTTTTTATTTGTAATGATCAATAATAGTAACAAAACTGATCTAATTTAAAGTTGTATGTATTCTTTGTAGGTGAGGAAATACTGAGACAAAATAATAGATGCCCAAGAGTTCATGATGTGATGTTTTCGTGTTTCTGTTGAGGAAAACAAAACAGGCCATTCACCAAGTTGTCAGGAACTTGAAAATCAAGCACAGTTGTGTTTTTAGCATGTTGTATTTTTCACCTTGAAGCTGCAAGTGTGGCATTTCCAGGAAGACATAGTTGCATTCTTATCATAATGCAAGTAAATGTGGGGTGGTTCTTCTCTGATGTGGTTGAGAATTGACATCACATAGCTTTAAAAGAAATGATTTATGATTTAAAAATAAAAACAGACATAATAGAAGAGGGAATACTTGGTGTCATCTGAATTCTGCTAGTGGTTGAGAACAGGAAAGATAGCAGGTTACAGAGCTGGGTGTCATTGCTACAGGCCTTGGACAGGTTGCTTCTTTCTGTCCTTCTGTCTTACTTGAAATGAATGTAACACCTAGGTCACAGTGTATCTGTGAGGATGAGTGATGATAAATCTCCAGATGACGGTAGTTGATGCACTTTATGGTTGTTATGCTTTTTGACATTTTAGAATAACGGCTTTTAGGGTATTTTATTGGTTAATTCTGTTCTTGAGCAATCCAGTACAAACAATATTCACTAGACATAGTGTGTGTGTTTTCCTTTTGGAGATATGTTCTGTAACTGTCTCCTTGATTTCCCCTGCTCCTTCTGTAGATCTGCACTCTTGTCCTAAGTGGAAACTGGCCTCACCTTCTCTCGCTTTTCCTGACTCACTGTGAAAACATGGTCCCATGTCTACATGTGCCATGCATTTCTAGTAGTCATTGTTGCTTCTGTCAACCCCAGACTTGTTTTCCTTTTGTGTGTGACCTCAGTAACTGGGTCCTAATTTCTCCCTGCCCTCTACCATCCTCCTCACTAGCTCTTGGCACATATGGTGATGGCTCACTGTTGCTCTAGACTGCTGGTTTCTCCCACCACCCTCTCGGCCCCCTCCCCTTCTGTTTCAGCTGGACCTTGTACTTCACCCCTCCTGTTTCTGGAGTCCCAGCACTCTCTCTCCGTCTCTGCTTACTTTTAAGCCATTGTCTCTTCCACACTTCCATACCTTGATTTGGTTCTGGGCCTTAACATATCACCACTGATTGTCTGCTCAGTCTTATCACAAAGATCTGCTACCTCAGCCCCACCTCCATCACCCTCCTAGCTGTACATTTTGTCTACTGTCATTGTCACTACATGCTTTCCCTTTTCTGTAGTCTGTTGGTCTAACATGAGAAGAAAACCCCAGAGCCATACTAATTTGGTCCCCTAAAATTTGTGGTTCTGATTTGGGACTCTTATTATGACTGGACTTAAAAAAATGATTCTTTAGCACATTTTCTTCAGTTATATTAAATCCTTTCTATTCTCCCTGTATCTCCAGTTCTAACTGGAACTCACTGTCCCTTTCTCTTGGGACACTCTCACTGGTGTATGGTGTATTAGAAAAGCAGTGAGGAGAATTAGAAAGAGAACAGCAAAACCACCCCCACAGCCCATGCCATGAATAGATAATGAAGGCAACAGAAGTACTTAAACTGAGTGGTTTGGAAACAAGTCCTTACCATACAATTTGGCTGTCCTGGAACTCACTATGTAGACCCGACTGGTCTCAAACTTGTGCCAGTCTTCTTGCCTCTGCCTTCCGAGTGCTGGCATTGCAGATATGTGTCATCATGCGTGGCATAAAACTTCATTCTTATGCACTTGTGTCCAACTATGAATTTGGTTGCTTTAATGGTACCATGCCCTTTCTTATGATGTAAGATGTGACATTTGGATAACATGACTTTGCTTCCAGGCTGTTGCCACTGTTTATGCACGTGGGTATTAGACACACAACAGCAACTCTGCAGGCCTTTTGCATTTTGTAAAGGATATGTAAAGGGAGAAAAGTATTGGGGTAGTGATTTCAGAGGACTGTCAGGCCAGCATTGCAAGGGGGAGATGCTGTTTTGGTGAGGTAGAGAACAAAAGATATCTCAGGTTGGGAGTAGCAATTTCTGCTAGAACAGCCTGTGAGAAGGCCTTGACTGATGCGCAGAAAGGACAGAGGGTATTCTCTAAGGGAAAAATGATATGTCACCCATTCTTCAGAATAGAATTTTTCGTCATTGTGTGTGTGTGTTGTATTGTATTTTGCTTGTTTTTTTTGAGCTAGGGTTTCATTATGTAGCCCATGATGGCTTGAATTACATTTGAAATAGAATCTGTCATGTGTTTCTTTTCGTTCTATCTATAATTTTGAAATTAAGTCAACGTGGAAGAGAATGTTTCTCACCCAAGTATACCCTGGTGTCTTGATTTGGGGTGGTTTTCTGCAGGGGAAGTTCTGATGTCTTGTAAGTGGGCTATTCACATTGCAGCCTTTTGTTAGGGAAACTAATCCCAGAGGCTTGATCCACTGAAGGGACTCAGGCAGTCATGCAGTGGACCCAGACAGACCTGAGGCAGCAACTTAGAGGCCATAGTCAAAGAACATTTGGCTGGGGCTCTTCCTCCTTCCTATAGTCTCTTAGAAAACCATATAAAGAGATGAACTTAAGGCAACAGTACATGTCCCCAATTTTGACACTCTCCCAGTCTTGTCGGAAGAATTTATCTTAAAAGACAGCCTGTATATCCAGGCACTCCCAGTTTCTTTTTATATAGCATACTATTAGCAGCAAATGAAACTAATTTCTTCTTTATTGAGGCTTTAAAGACACAGAAAGAAGATGGCCTTTGTAGAACGAACGTTAAAGCACAAAACCAATAGCGGGAAGGCTTTAGTAATCTAATTATATAGCTTTAGAGTTTTCTATTTTGCACATTTCCTAACTTGAGTACTCTTTGAAATGCCATTTTGTGTCAAATATGACAGGTGATGTCATAAACAACCAGTTTCAGTTTGGGATGACAGCATATTACTTGTGTTTTGTTAACAAATACATGGATGTAAATTGGTTTAAAGTGCATATTAAATTTTATTGGGCAAAATGATAAATATTTTGCCCCTGTTAATGTTTAACTCCAGGAGCAGTAAATCTGTTAAGCCCACAGAAACATGAAGTCATTGCACAATGAGCAGTACATTATAAATGGGTTCTGCAGAAGTGATTTATGCACCTGACTTTTATGGCACTGAATTTCAAAACCTCATAAAAAGTCACTTTAGAGAAATGTCATGCTGACCTGTGTGTGAGAGGTAAAAGCTGTCTGTGTGCTCACTCCCATTCCAACTGGAGTTTCAGTTACAGATGCATTTGAAGACTTGTGCACCGCAGATAGCTGGTGCTTGTTAACTCCGTGAATATGTAATATTCATGTGACTTATCTGTTAATGACCTTTCTAAAATTTGAATTTTTTTGCCCCACATGACATAGTTTATTTCTTCTGTGTCACTGATCCTTCTTATTGTACAGTTGCAAAAACTTCAGTGTGTCTAGGTCATTGTCTCACAATAGTTACAAACTTAATGTATTTAGTTAAAAACTCATAGCAAAGCATCTTTAATATATGGCTGTTTTAATATTTTGGCATCTCCTACACATTGACTTATCACAGAAGATTTTGTCTTTATTTTACTTTAAATGAAGTACTGTTTTCAGAGATGATTTCCTTAAATCCATCTGCACTGAAAGAATGTAATTAATCTGACATTTTGTAAAGGTTTCATTGAATTATATTCTTGTCTTATGTTACACAAGGGTAAGTACTGATAACTGTTCAGCTAAGATTAGCTTTAGGATGTGTTAAGGAAAAAGATAACAGTACATATTTTATGATCAATATATTTTAATTAGTCAATTTTCAGATGAACTTGTCCATCTGTAGCTCATAGTCAGGATATGCCCAAATACAAATAATATAATTCAGATGAATAGAAGACTTTTGAGTATATCTGTGAGAAGCTTGTAGCCAAGAACATGTTGATGTGTGTATGATCTAGTATTGTCAACACACTCCACAGTCCTCAGGGCCAAGGGAAGCTTGACTTGGACTTTAAAAAAACAAATAATTCCTCTTTTAAGCTTTTTTTTCTGACTAAAGTAATTTTGTTATCATTTGTTTATTAGCCACAATGAGTTAATTTAGACTCCAAAGTAAACATGTCTCTTTCTTGGGAAAATTTATAATTTTTACTTTGCAGATGGCCGAACTCATGAGTAAATACTTGTTTAGGACATGTGGACACCTGTTTTAAGGATTAAAAAATGGATGAAGTCTACCATGGCAGATCGCTGCTTTATGGGCAATCGAAGTGCATGTTTGCCCAAAGGGAAGAAATGTGTTAAAATTTGCTTTCCAGAGCTTTCTCTCCTTCCTTGCCCCATGATTCTGTTATTAACTGCTATAAAACTTTACTTTGAAACAACAATAGAGGAACTTATTTAAGATGCATTTCTCTCCCCTCAAGTTAGTCATTTCAGAAGTGCCTCAGGCCAGCATGAGCTGCCCCCTGAATCTCCAGTGTCTCTTCTTGACTTCAGTGGTTTCTTCTCATAGTGTCATTTGTCTTCAAAACCTATCTCTGCCATCGACTCAATTGCTTTCTAACAGGAAAAGGAAAAAGAAATGTTTGCCTTTGTTGAGTTTTTCTCTCATTCGCCTCCATACTTTAAGCAACTTCCTGATCTCTTTTTGTGCCAAGAATACAAAAATAATTTTCAAAAACATTTTAAATGCATGTTTATGATGTGTGTGAGTGCATGCCACTGTAGAAGCCAGAGGACAACCTTGGGCATCCGCCTTTGCCTTCTGCCTCGTTTGAGACGTAGTCTGTCTTTGGCATTCATCTCGCATACATTAGGCTAGATGCCTCATGGGGATTCTCCTGGTTCTTGATGTAGGAATGCTGGGATTACAGTATGTTCTTCCATACCCCTCGCAGGGGTCCTGGGGATTTGAACTCGCATCCTCGTACTTGTCAAATAAACGTTTTAACCCCTATGTAATTTCTCTAGCCCACAAAATAATTCTAATGTCAATTTATTGATAGAGACCCTGATAATGGAGATTTTACCTATGAAAAGACCAGGCAAGGAGCTGCCTTGTTTTTTAAAGAAATTCTCAAATGTCGATCAGTAGGCCTTCTCTGCTATCATGCTTGTGGTTGGAGTTGTTTCATCTTTAAAACACACACACACACACACGCGCGCGCGCGAGGTAAGCATTGGGGATAAAAGAAAGGGAGGGAGGAAGAGCAAGCTGTTTTCATTGACTTGTCATAGATTATAGAGTAAACAGCCATCCCCAAATCTGGACAGGGACAGAGACTTTCAGTGAGACTCAGAACAGGCATTTGTTCATGTAAGCCAGAAGTTCCTGAATGCTTTTTTTTTTCTCTTTTGAGACAGTGTTTCTCTGTGTAACATTCTTAGCTGTCTTGGAACTCTCTTTGTATACCAGGCTAGCCTTGAACTCACAGAGATCCGCCTATCTCCCAAGTGCTGGGCTAAAGGCATGTGCTACCATGCCTGGCATCTGGATGCTTTTAGGAAGGCAAGCTAGACATTTGGATGAATTGCTGGAAGTGGGGGGTGAGAAGAATGAAGTTTCTATACCTGCGTACGCAGAAGCAACTTTTTACTGCTCTGCTCAACACTGCCTGTGATGTCACCTTCCACAGAGCCCAGTGTCTCTGGTCTTGCCATAAGAGGTATTCTCAGCGTGAGCTTTTCCTCTCATCAATAATGCTTTCTGATGTTACTCTGTTACCTTAGCCTGAGGCTGCCATCACAACATACTGTTAACTGAAAATAACCTCTGACCAGAAAGAATATGCAGTAGAAATCTGGGCATTGTGTGTCTGCATACAGACAGTGGAAGAAAGTATGACTCATATTTAAGCCAGAGATTGTGGTTGATGTTTTCTATTTGTATTTTCTACACTGCTGAGAAAAAAAGTACTTAAGAGAATTCTCGAAACAGAACTGTATGCTTGTAATTAATCATCAGGAAATAAAAAGTTTTCCTCTTTTCAGCAGCTCCTTCTCATGTAGATGTCTAGAATCAGTCCTAAATACTCTCCTGCCACTCGGCACAGCTCTGCACAGCCACACTCTGGTGAGCATGCTCTGCTAACCTCAGGGCTCAGTGTGGACCCTCTTTGCGCCTGCAGGTGTAGTTAAGGTGCTTCTTGGATTTTTGTTCTGTTGTTCTCCCAGGCAAGGAGGCTTTTGTGGGACAAGGTGGAAGTTTAATCCTCAGGAAAATGAGGTGCCCTCAGTCAATGGTACTCAGTTCTGAGGAACTTGAAAAATTCCACTGTGTTGCTACACCCACACCAATTAAATTCTAGTCTCTGGGGACAGGCCCCAACAGCTAT
The DNA here is from genome assembly GCA_001685075.1 of Bramus lutescens. Lineage (NCBI taxonomy): Eukaryota > Metazoa > Chordata > Mammalia > Rodentia > Cricetidae > Bramus > Bramus lutescens. The sequence goes on from LOEQ01001533.1 coordinate 142,815, forward strand.
ATATAGTTCTTAAAGCTCTCTAGAAATTTCAATATTCTGTGAGGTCGCAAGACCTTATGCTAAAAGAACTGCTCTGAGCTTCAGGGCCATCCTGGAAAAGAAATTCTGTCCCCACTATTATTTCAATACTTATTTGGGGGGATTTGGGAGTAAATAAAGGCCTTGTGTACCTTATGTGCAAATGCACGTGTGTGGGCAAGCACACATGTGCATACATACACCCACCTGCTTTGCTTTGATAATTTTGAATGCTCAGAGGAAAGGCATCCTCTCTTGTTTTATGTGGTATTCTATGCCTGGAGCAGTGCCTGTCCCAGTAATTTATCAAGAAATAAAATTACTGTTCATGTTGTTTCCCCGATTTTATTAAAAATGGACAATGACTGTTAATTGATCATGCCATTATTTTACATTTCTTGATTTTTGAAATTTTGTTTTTAATTGGTACATTAAAACAAAAATTGTATGCATTATTGGAGTACCATTTGGAGTTTTGATATATGCATACCCTGTATTATTTATATCAGAGTGAACATGTGTAACTCCTTAAACACCTATAACTTCCTTATGGTTAAGACTTTAATAATCCTTTCTTCCAGCTTTTCAAAGTATAAAGTCAGCTATTGATTGCTATGGTCAGTCTCCTATGTAATAAAAGCCTACCATAACTTCTTCCCCCATCAGCCTTTAATTCGGAACCTGCTATTGGCCACTGTTCTTGATTGTTCTACACTCTGCCAGCTCTGTATGACTGATTCTGTGAAGGAAGACACCTCTTCTTGTGGCTGGAACCCATTGCTTGCACAGGGTTATGGGGGCTGCGACCAAACCAGCACCCATACATAGCTTTATGTCTAGAAATAGCAAACACCCTCAAGAAAAGGACTCTTCATTCTGAATGAGATTCATTCTTCACTGAGTGTGGCCTGGCTCCCTCTCAAATGCAGGCCACTCTTCTAGATGCTGGAGGTCCTCCAAGGAACTTTCACAGATTCTCTGAGATTGACGAGTAGTTTTATAACTGAACTCTAGGTCCAGGTTTTTATTCTCTTCTTGATAATCTTATTTTGACCTGGGGTTCAAATGATGGATTTCTAAATATTACAATAGAAAATGAAAGCTGTAATTACTTTTGAAGTTCTGGTAAACAACCTGCTGATGAGAAAATAGATATTTTTATTATCCTCATTTTGTGAATGAGGGAGCCCATGAAATACACACTTACAAACTTGCTCAGCCTCATAATGAAGTGCCAGCCCAGCTGGGATTCCATCAAGGCCCCGACTTCAAATTCCATGAGCGAGATGGCTTACTCCTCCATTCGAGACCTCATGACAGAGCAGGTCCAGCGCTGTAACTAATGCAATTAAGGAATACTGTTGAGAAGTTAGTCTCAATAAGCTGCCCTCAGTGATATTAATGTCTGTTTTGAAATTACCTAGCAGTTACAAAGGTTAAAGTCTGGAATTTTCCTCTGAGGGAGAAGGGAGAAAAGAAAGCTTTTTTTTTTCCCACTAACATTATTTTCAGGAAGATTTGAGGATTTGGATTCCGACAGTGAGTATATTCATATCCTCAGGTGAGTTGGCAGGACCATTGTTGAAGTACATTGGATTGGACTTTCAGTCTCTGTGGTTCAGATTGTCTCCAGAAAATTTTTACCTGTCTTTGCTACCAGGAGCCCCACTTTCTAGCTGGTCAGTGCCCTTGACCCTTTGAAAAGAGTAAATTACCTCTGTGGTTTCTGTTCTAGCTGCTGTCTCTATGTTCTACCAGCCTTCTTGCTTTGAGAATATTTCCTTTTAGACTGGAGATGGGTGGAATGTTCTAGCTCAGGACATTCCACATGAGTTGTAATGCTTCAAGATTTCTGTTCTATAAGCAAATGATGTCATGTAATGTCTGGACAAATTTGTGTGCACATTGTATGTATAGCTATCAGCAAATGACCCATAACTAGGTAGAGTTATTTTGTTAAAGCTCCACTCCCAAACCTGCCATTTGCTGTTAGTGTAAACTTGAACAAGTTCTGTGACTCTCTTATCCTCTTTTCTTACCTTGAAAATAATGACCATATTATTTTCTTTCTATTTTCCTGAGTTATAGAAGAATTATATGTAACATTTGGAAATTAGTTGCCAAGTAGATCAACACTGGGGATCATTGTTTTTCTGTTTACCATTATGGTAATGTCATTTTCCTGTCTCTTGAACTTTGAATTTTTCTTCTTGTTATGCTACCCGTATAAGTTGAATTTTTAAATTTCAGATACAAAATAAAGATTGAAGAGTGATTTTTTTCCACATTAGCTTTAATACTCACTAGATCCTCTTGTTTTCTTGTCCCAAAACAGTTAAAATGGGTCTTAATGCCAGTTGAGACCCTGCCTTGATTTAAAATGATCTAAAAACCAATATCTGATACTTTAATATCTGTAAATAAATGGATAGGTGATGTCTAGATATTTCTGGCTCAAGTTTCAAAGTGTTTTCTTTGCACATATATAAGAAATAGTAGGAAAATTTGGGTTGATGACAATAGAATAGAAAATTACAGACTATTATCTCTATAGATATAAAACCTTTAACAGAATATCAGCCATAAAGTGAATACTATGTTTAAAACATAATACCACACCATCCTGAAGTGAACTTTCCTTCAGGAATATAATTCATTTAACACACAAAATCATTATACTTTCTTAATCACATAAAGGAAAAATATGTTATTCTCAATAGGAACCAGAAAAACATTAGCTAAAATTTAATTCTCCTTTATAATTAAAAATGTATAGCAAACTGTGAGTAGAAGGGAGCATCCCCACTGTGGTTAAGGATATCAGCATGTTCCCCTGAGGTCCGAGAATGGTAAGGATGTCTGCTTTAACCACTTCTATGTCTGACCATAGTATCTGTTATCTCACTATTGCCAGAGTTGATTCCAATGATCTGATTGGCTAGGGTGTGTCTGTTCTTCACCATTCCCTGTGTGTTCTCCCCAAAGCTCAATGAGGATGACCTTCCTCAAGGGAAGAGATCTGTTCTTGGGTTAAGGGTGTATGAGTACATGTGTTCTCCTACTGAAAGCTTCCCAAAGCTCTCAATGCTGTATTGGGTGTGCTAAACAATGCAACAGGCAAGAAAAATAAATTTGAAAAAAGCCATATGCTTGGAAATAAAGAAATGAAACTGTTTTTGTTTCTAAAGGCTATAATTATATATATAGAAACATCTACTTAATTTTAAAAAAGGATATCAAACAAATATTAATGTTAAAGTAATTTATTGTATTTCATTGTATGAACAGAAAAGGTAGAAAGCGGCCTATATACTAGCAAAAAAGCAATACTGTTTAAAGTAACATAAATATGCACTGAAATCTACAAAATGACCTCTGAGAAAAATATAAAAGGTATTTTTAATAGTTTATACTTATTCCCGTATATAGTTGGCGACTTTGTACCTCCAAATCCATTTTGGTTTTCCCAATTCCTACTAGAACATCCCATTATGCTTTTCTTACAACATTCTAGGGTGTTCCAAGTTCCAAATATATTCCTTTCACAAAACCAGTTCCAAAAGGTCTGTGAACTATATCGTCAGACTTATCACCGGAATGGCCCACTCCTTGGTACCTACATGTTTTCTCCATTAGTTATGTTGTTCATCACTGTGACCAAAAGTTCATCAGATGAAATTTAAAGTGAAGTGCTGTATTTGGCTTGTATTTTGGGGATGGTAAAGTTTACCATAGCACAGAAGGTATGGTAGCTGGTCGCTCCATGGTACTGAGGTAACTGCATACCTCTCATTTTGTCAAGTAAGTAGATACAGGTCAGGAAGCTACATGCCTCAAGGCCTGCTCCTCCCTTCTGAGATCCACTTCCTCCAGTGAGGCCTCATTTGCCCCAGGCTCCATCACCTTCCCAAACAGTGTCACCATTCATGAACAAAGTGTTTAAACTTAGAAGTCTATGGAGGGTGGTTTATATCCAAATCCTTATGTCTTTTATCCATGTTTTACATGGTTTCTATTTTCAGCAATGGCCGAACACCTGATTGCTAATATGTCATAGTTTGTTTTCTAATTATTTTATTTTATGTGTTTGGGGTTTTTAAACGAATTCTATTGAATTTTTTATACAGTATATTTCATTCATACTGTTTTCCCTCCTCTAACTCTTTCCAGATACTCCCCACATCCCTACCTAGTCAGCTTCATGCTCCCTCTCTGAAAAGATGAGGGAAAAAAAGAAAATCAAATGACAAACTAAAAGAAAATTAATACTAAAACAAAACAAAAAGTGCACAAAAAAACCATGGAGTTCATTTTGTGTTGGCCAGCAACTCCTGGGTCCTTCCCTGGAATGTGGTTGATGTGTCCAGTGGCACACTGTCAGAGAAAACTGGTCTTCCCTTTCCAGCAGATACTAGTTCTAATAGTTTCATAGGTAAGAGTGAGGTTTTGTTTCTACTTCCCTTTCCTAGAACTTGTTTGTCCACCTTGAACCTCTCTGGGTCTTGTGTGTGCTGTCCCGTTACATCTGGAAAGGGGTTTGATAAAAAACATCCCATTCAGAGCTGAGTGCTCCAAAGTCTCTCAATCTCTGTACATTGTCCAGTTGTGGTTCTACTGCCAAGGCTCTTGGTTACTCTTCATAATCTAATAGTAAGGGTGTATTACTGAAGACACAACTTCCTAATGCCATCAAACACGAAGAAATTGGTGCCAGCTAAAAGCTTCGCTTCTCCTGACTAACACCCTTGGTGCTGGAAGATACTTTGCACACCACCAGAGGAGAAAAGTAATCTTCAGTATCTCCCAGCTGCAAACTCCGAGCCCTGTAGTGAAGACCTGTCTGCAAGATGTCCTGGTGCAGTAACGACACAAACATTATGGGATTGATCAACCAGTTTTGATTGGCTTGAAGGTCTACTCCATGAGACAGAATACATCCCTAACTGTGCTAAAGTGGCCAAGAACCTGAGACTAGATAGACCATGGGCCTAGAGGAAAACCTAGTACTGTTATTCTGCTAAAACAGCATAGGAATAAAATGACTCCCAATGACACATTGCCATACCCATCGATCAGAGCCTCACTCAATGTCAGCCGAGAAACTCCTTTCTTGCAGTCCATGGTAATTAATTAACAAAGGGATCCACAATTCTGTATGAGTATTTTCCCTCCCTGAAAATCTGTGTACCATGTGTGTGCCTGGCATTCATGGAAGCCAGAAATGACATCAGATTTCCTATTCAAGTTACAGACAGTTGTTGAGTTTCCATGTGGGTGATGGGAATTGAACCCAGATCCTGGAAGAGCAGCTGGTCTCTTAACTGCTGAGCCAGTTCTCTAGGTTCATAATGTTTATCAGCCACTCTCCTAACATTTACTATTTAACAAACTTCCCTCCCTTCTTCCTTTTCTTATTTATGATAGTGATACTTTGAATGTCTTGTAATTGTTTTTAATTATTTCTTGGGGGGGAAGGAGGGAGGGAGAGAGAAAGAGAGAGAGAGAGAGAGAGAGAGAGAGAGAGAGATTCCACGCAGCATTCACGAAAGATTAGCCTAACTTCCTAACAATATGGAAATGTATTTCTGTGTTTAATAAATACCCTTGTTTTTTGTGGACTCGTCAGAAGAAATCCTGCCTTGAAAAATAAGTGGATACGGAGTGGGATGGTCACTTCACGAAGGTCATAGTACCAGAGGTTGGCAGGAGATTCAAGATAGCCAGAGAGGTCCTGGTTACAGTAATTGGCTAAGAACATGGTAAGAGGCAGGTGGGGCTGTAATTGTGTGGTAACTGTGATGCCTGGCCACAGAGAACCCAGGGACTGGAAAATAAAACTCAGATTTATTTACTGGAATATGTAGAGAGTACTTCTTTTGACCAGAAATAACCAGGCAAGACCCAGAAAACATAACAATTTTCAAAATCTGGGACTGGATGCTTCCAGATTGTGGGACCATGAAGCAAAGCTTGTGTCCTGTATCCTAGGTCTGGCTGGCTTTTTGTCATGTTTGTATCGCCTCCTAATTTAATAGCTCTAGCAATAATAATTGTTTCCTTGCCTTGTCATCTCTCATGACTAGTTAAGTGTATCTGGGATTTAGTTCTTTGCAGTTACACACCATGGGTGGTAGCTTTATATCACAGAACACTAATCAGCCTGTATCTTCTGCACTCATTGTCTGCTTTGATGATAATATTGTATTTGATCTGTTTGAGGGTCCAGAAATTTTACTTAGAGTGGCATTTGAAAATATGTGATACATTTTTCTATGTGGGACTTATAAATTGACCTCTCTTCCTGCTGGATAGAGTGTTCTATTCCCTTTCTCCTACATGAATTTCCATGCTTTAGCCTGCACATGGGGCATGGGCTGAAGAGGTAACTTAGTTCCTTACCTCCATTCCCTCTTCATTTGCTCCCTAGTCCTGCCTTCATGTCTAATGGGATTGCTTCTGGTGTGTCATACTCCACATTTGTATTCGTTTCAGAATTCTGTTTTTTTTTCCTATTTTATCTAATACCATATCTTTTTATAGGAATAGTCTTTTTCCTATAAACATTTTTAAAACCTGATAGTTTGAAACCACTATTATAATTTCAGTATTTTTCCTTTGGTAGTCTTGCCTCTTTTTCCAACATGTGTTTTAATACCAATATCAACTTCTGTAAAATCAGTATTTTAGTAAATCTACATAATGATTTAGGGAATGTTGTCATTTTTACTATATTTAGTTTCCCCAGCATGTAACAAATTATATTTCTCCATTTATCCATCTTTCTTTAATTCTGCTGTCAAACTTTATGTCATCTTTGAGTAAGCTTCTAATTTTCTGATTTAAATTAATATCCACTTACTGAATTTTTGTCAGTATTATAAATGTCCTCTCATCTGCTACATTTTCTACTTGTAGCCCATGGTATGCAGGCTTATAATGGTTCCAACATTAGAAAAGGGGGAGCTAGGCTTTTATCCTGCAATTTGTTGAAATCGTTTGCTAACACTAGTTATTTCGAGTTGTTTTTTATTGACTTCTACAATCATATGACTGTAACTTCCTGATATAGAACTATGCCATATAAAACATGCCTTTTAAAAACTGCTTAATCGGCTCTTGACCTTTGGCTGAGATCAAATGTAGTATCTTTCTATGTTTATACTTTTTAATTCTTTCTCCTTTTTAATGATTAATTGCCCATTCAACCATGTAACTATGCTTGCTTTCCAAAGAACCAAGAAATAAAGGAGTTAGATTACCCTGTGGAAAGTGCAAACAGCACATGAGTGGATTAAGGTATAAACCTGTGATACTCTCTTTGGAAGAGGAAATGGATCAAAGGTGAACAGCGTTGGACCTGTTTGAATGTGTCCATGTATCTGAAGAAGTAATACATGAACTCCAAACTAGGGAGAAGTTAGGGGGAAGAATGCAATAGAACTAAAATCTGAATAGTAAGTAGTTTAACATTATCCAGACAAAAGCTGGCTTCAGCAGTGAACTTCGAATATTCTGTAGTGGAAACTGATGGAATGGGACTCAATGACAGACTTAACACACTCTTTAGTTTTCTATGCACATTCGTTGAAATCAAGATGTGATTCCTAAGCTTTTTTCTTATGTGATTAATTGTATTGTTTTCCTTGTGTCTATTAATTTAGTCCAAGAATAAACTTTGTTCACAGTGGAAAATTATTTTATCAAAGTTTTTCATTGTACTTATTAAAGTTTTTGTTATTAGTCATAGAAGTTGGGCATATTTTATTTATTTCTGGAAAATAAAAAGCTATATTTGTCTGATGAAGTAGATTTTAAAAAGAACATTCTTACTATTTTTGGAAAGTCTGAAGACATACTTTTTAAAGATTACCTATGTAAAAGGGTTTTTTTATTATCAACCTCTTGTTACAGGTTTTTTCTTTTTAAAGAAAAGCTATCTTTTTTCATTTTACATACCAATCCCAGTTCTCACTCCCTCCCCCACTCCACCCCTCCTCATCCAATCCTCAGAGATGGTGAGGCACATTGCTTTGGGGAAGGTCCAAGGCCCTCCCTACTATATCTTGGCTAAGCAAGGTATCCTTCCACAGAGAATAGTTTCCAAAAAAGCCAGTACAAGCAGTAGGGATAAATCCTGGTGCCACTGCCAGTGACCCCACAGCCTGCCCCAGCCATACAACTGTCACCCACATTCAGAGAGACTAGTTTGGACCTATGTTGTTTCCTTCCTTGTCCTGCTGGAGTTGGTGAGCTCCCATTAGCTCAGGTAGACTGTTTCAGTGGGTGAACCCATCATGGTCTTGACCTCTTTGCTCATATTCTCATTCCTCCCACTCTTCAACTGGACTTTGGGATCTTTGTCCAGTGCTCCGATGTGGGTCTCTGCCTCTTTTCCATCAGTTAGATGATGGATGAAGATTCTATGGTGATATTTAAGATATTCTAGTCTGACTACAGGGCAAGGCCAGTTCAGACACTCCTCTGTTGCTTAGGGTCTTAGCTGGAGTTATCCTTATAGATTCCTGGGAATTTCTCTAGTGCCAGTTTTTTTGTTAGCCCCATAATGGCTCCCTCAATCACAGTATCTCTTTCCTTGCTCTCATCTCTGTCCTTCCTCCATCTCAACTATCTCATTCCCTCATGTTCTCCTCCCTCCTCCCCTTCTCAACCTGTCTTCCCCTTCAGCCCTCCCTACTCCTCCCCACCCCCATGCTCCCAATTTTGTCAGGCAATCTGAAGATGTGCATTCTTTAACAAACTCATTGTCTATTGGTATCTTTTAAAGAGTTAATTGCTAATACTTGTATTGTTATGAAATTCAGTTAAGTTTGTGATTTCCTAATACCTTTTATACTCTTTAATCCCATTTTCATTCATTACTAAACTCATTGGTACATAAATAGATTAATAATGACCTAATTATTTTAAAATACTATTTTCTAACTTACAGTATTTTTAATTCAGTATATTTTTATTGGTGCATGTACTTTGCTTACTTGTCTGCTCTTTTTGTTGTTGTTGTTTTGTTTTGTTTTCTGAGACAGGGTTTCTCTGTGTAACAGCCCTAGCTGTCCTGGAACTCATTTGTAGACCAGGCTGGCCTCAAACTCGCAGAGATCCGCCTTCCTCGAGTGCTGGGATTAAAGGCGTGCGCCACCACTGCCCAGCCACTTGTCTTCTCTTAATTACTTACTTTGCATTTCTAAAGTTTTATTTTTAAAAGATTTGTTATTTTTATTTTATGTATGTGAGTGTTTTGCATACATATATGTATATACATCACATGTATGCCTAGTGTCCTCAGAGGCCAAAAGATGTCATACCCTGGAACTCGAGTTACAGCCCAATGTGAGCCACCATGTGGTTGAACATGTACCGATCTGGCCAAGAGAGTAGGTCTCCAGAAGGCAGCGATTGAGCTGCTGCTTCTCATCCTAGGCAAGAAGGACCAGACCAGGAACAGGTTCTGTGCAGACAGAGCTCACATACACAGCCAGGCATCATTTGTTTAGTGTGCCCTTCAGGGAACAGGTGAGTCAGATAGTCTAGGAGGAGCTTGGGTAACAATAACAATGTTGGTAGCCATAAAAGGTTACCAGGT
>LOEQ01001533.1:152440-164986 GCA_001685075.1 Bramus lutescens
TTTTTTTTTTTTTAAATATCTATCTGGCAAGGTTTACATAGCCAGGAAACAGTAGAGCCATGATTCTCCCCAGTCTGACCCCAAAGTCTGAGATCTTTCTACTGTAACACATTACCTAACATCTAACATGCATAGACATATTCACACCTGAGTCAAGCAGATGGCAGAGCAGGGCTATGACCTCTGGACCTATGGTAGGGATCATCTGTTTTTCAGGTCAGGTTTACCATACTTCATGCTGACAAGAACTGGCAGATAGAGTGAAGCACGCCCTTTGTCACTGAGACAATTAGAATTCTAATGCATTCTGCATAGTTCTCTGCACCCGTGCTAGGAGTAATATGGTAAGTTGATGGAGCCCATTGAGGCTGATAGAGAACCAGCATACCTTGCCAGTGTCTGTCCAACTGCCCAGGCTGATGTGGAACCTGCAGATTGTCTGGCCTGGCCCAGATAATATACCACAGTCTGTACAGGCAACCTACACAATTTTAGGGGAAAATAATTATTTGTGTTTAGTCTAATGTCACCATCATAGATGTTCTATTATCTGCACATTTTATACTGTTTATAATGTGTTAATATTGTTATCCATGGATAAAAATTATATATATAGAAACATTGATATGAAGCTCAATACTTCTTACTGATGGCTAAGGTTTTAAATATTCAGTCTTAAGTGTTCTAAAGCAATAGATCCCAAATCTGTCTGAGTCGTTCATTGTCCAGAATTTCCTTACTCCCAGAGGAAGGATTCATGGATGCCCTCCCTCCCCCTTTCTTTCCCCTTCCTTCCATGTAAACAGAGACTGCACTTTTGTTTTTTGGCTGTCCAGACCCAAATAACCACACAGAAACTATATTAGTTACAATATTGTTTGGCCAAAGCATCAAGCATATTTTAGCTGCATCTTAAATTAACCCATTTTTATTATTTTATAATTTACCATGAGGCTCATGACTTTTGTTATCTTACATCTTATCTGTCTGACTCTGCCTTCTTTCTCATTGCATTCAGTTTAGTTTTTTTTTTCTTTATTCTTGTTTTTTTTTCACCAGGACCAGATGTGAACTTCTAAGTTAAGGTATAGTCTTAAAATCCTTGAAAAATCTCATTATTTTGTAATTGTTGGGGAAGAATATCTTGGTACCCGTTGTTGCAAATAGATTAGCAGAAACAAGGCAGTGACCTGTAGTATCTGGATTAATCATGACGTAGCTTGCTTGCTTATGAATTGTGAGTCTTGGTAGAAAAATGAACTCTCAGAGGCAGACCTTGCCTGCCCTATTCTCTCTCTCCTGACCCATGGAAGCACCAGTAAGCGGTCCCTGAGAGACTGGGTGCATTGCACTCTTCCCATTGATGGTGTCCCTTCTCTCCTCACATACCAAAGAAGAAGTGATGCTTCTGCTGTCCTGACACAAATGCGTAGGATCTATAAGCTACTAAGTACTCCACTGAGCTGCTTGCTTTCTCATATGGCCATTCTTTCTCTTATTTTCTTAGGTTTTGAATTGCATTTCAGAACATACTAGAAGCTGGAAGGTTATGTCAAGATCTCTTTTATCCCATTTCTCATTCCAAGCTCCTGTGTCTTTAAGAAAAGGGCCAAGTAACTTGGTCCCTCTCCAGGTCCAAGAGGAAATGGACTGTAGCAGTATTGCCTTTGTGCAGCAGATGTTTTAGTTGGAAAGCCTATCTGCTGTCTGACTCATAATAAATCCTCAATTCCAGTAAATTCCCAGTTTTCAGTTACAGTAGGTAAGATGCAGGAAAACAGTGCCTTCCACTGCGGGATCTTTGAACTTGTTTCACATATTACCCCAGTTCCCAGTGCAGTGCACTGTGCAAGAGGATGAAACACAAGGGAGGTTAGAGCAGTTCCAGGAATAGACGCAGTCAGTTGGTGTTTCTGTGTGAGACCATGGGCGGTAAACCAAAGCCACTGGCCTCCCTGACCTCGCACTAATAACAAGAAGCATACACTGCTGTGTTTTCCTGTAACTTTCTGCATTAATATCGCTCCTGAATTAGGGTAATTTGAATAGCTCACGTTAATTTGAGTGATCAGGTTGTTCTTATTTCCGTGTTCTGTATACATTCTACAGGGGTTTTTTTGTCTTGTGTTGGGGATACCCTTTCCCCCATAGAACTTTGAACATAATTATATGGTTCTTAGGACATGTCTTTCATTTTAGACTATTGCTTTTGGGGAAAGTTTACTCAGTATATGTATACTTCTCAAAATCCCAGTAAGATTTTTATAGCCAGTTTTCTGATGGACAAACCAGAATTCTGTAGAAGAATGCTAAACCTGCCCTACTTTCCCCTGTGTTCACGGTGGAGAGGGCTACTGAGTCAGTGAAGTGGCATCTCATTCTTCTCCCCCTGCTAGTGTCCAGCGTCTGGGTTTTCAGATCACATAGATGAAAGAATATTAGAATCTTTACAAATAAAAAAAATCAGAGCCCCATTGCTTCTTCAGTCCTATTTCTTCGGGTTCAGAACCTGGCTGTGATTTCTGAGAGCTCCCTAGGAGATCTGCTTTCAAGTGAAGCACAAGAGTCAGAAGGTCACCATTCTGGAGCTCCTAATATTTCCCAGGGTGATCTTTGGCTTTTCTTATCTCATATGAAATCATTTTTAAGTAGTTATATTTAGCACGAAGCTCCTCCTGTGTAATTTGTTCTTTCCATTTTTATATGATCAATTGGATTATGTGTCATAGACTCCACAAACTCATTGAGCACAGGACATTAAGAAAGCATTTTTGCAACATTTGTAGAGTGTCAGCGTTCAGGGACCTTTCTCCAGTGAGAGACTAGAAGTGCCGATACTGGTTTTGCGCGGAGTTGAGAAAGTCATGGTGAAAGGGAGGAGGACTACAGCATTAGGAAGAAAAGACAAACAGCTGGTTCACGGAGAACTCGTTTCTCTCGTATTTGTCTCTGCCATCATGAGTAGCATAATGCCTTGAACTCAGCAGGTCCTGTACTGTGGTGAGAAAAGCATGGACTAGGATCTAGACGATGAAATCTGTCTCTAGATGCCCTGCTGACACTCCCTGAAGGGCATTTTATGTGGTGTCTTTGAGAAATGTTTAATTTCTCAATTTAATTTTACAATGCAGGTGATAATAGTACCTATATTAATGAATTGTTGGTGATTATGTCAAGTCATGATACATAGCACCCAGAGAGAAATGAGCCTTACAAGGCAACACCCATGAGAAGCATTGCTAACACAGATTCGACTATTTTGTCTAAGAATCTGGACTTCATTATCAGAGAGAGGTCATGTACCCTAGTAGATTGCTATAATTCCTAATTGGAGGAAAACAGCAAAATTTGAGAGAATTATTAAACACATCTCATGATCTGATAGTTGTGCAAGTTTTATTATATAATTGAATATAAATGTTCCGTACATTTGTAAAGCATGTTAGTATGTTTCTGTGGTTTTGTTTGCTTGGTTTTTCTAGGCAGGATCTTATTTTGTGTCACAAGCTGGTCTGTTCACTATCTTCCTGTCTCAACCTTCCAAATGCTGAAAGATCAGGCCTGTGCCATAATACCTGTCCCTGAGTTTCTGTTTTAAAAATTTGTGATCTTCTCTGTTCTCCTGGTGCATATATTTTTTTTAACTTTTATTTCTTGTAAGTCAAAGCTATATCAAGTTTACAACACAATATAGACAATCTAATCATATCTGTCCTTTAGCCATTTGAAAATAAATATTTGCCTTGATAGACACAAACTCTGTATGCTTTGATATGTACTCTTGCAAGTGAAGACCCCTCCCAGTAATTATATATGCATTTGAGGAAATTAAAATTGGTACATTACTACTGTCCAGTTCTAAGATCCATTTAAATTTCACCAAGTCACCCAATGAGTTCTTGGTAGCAGAATAAATTCACTGTGAAATTGTGTGTTATCTTCAGTTATATGTCTCTTCATATAACTGAAGTTATATGCCTGTAATAAAACTTCAGTGTTTCTTTGGCATTCAGAGCATTTTAAAAAATATAGGTCATTTATTTGGTAAAGTGTCTCCTAATTTGCGTTTGTCTGATGTTCTATCATAACTGGATTTCATGTGCGTCAATGGCAGGCTACCATTGAAATTAGCTGCATTTTCTTTTGCCTCCTCTCAATGCCATACCCTTTCTGTTTTCCTTTTGACTGATAGTATGCTCATCACCTTTTTGGGGATTATCTACCATTATTTGGGTCTTAAGTGTCCCTCAAAGGCCAATGTGCAAAGGCCCCAGCCCATGGTCCTCTCAGAAGGCAGTAGAACCTTTAGGGCATAGGGTCATTGTGACCCCAGGTCCTCTTCCTCTTCTTCCCTCTGCTTCCCTCTCCCCCCTCTGTCCTCCTGCCCCTCCTCAGCCATCATGAGATGAGCAGCTCTTTTTCATCACGTTCTTTTGACAGTGCTGTGTTATGTTGCCTTGGCTCAAGAGACCCCAGATTGAAAATTCTGATGCCATGGTACAGACTAAACTTCTTGCCTGTATACTGTCTCAGGTTGTTTTCTCAGCAATAAAAAGCTGACTGATATGATATCTACCTTGCTTTTTACTATACAGTCACTTTAGCTACATTTTATTTGTATTCATTTTATTCTAAGGCCTTTTGTATTCTTTCTTTATCTATCTTTATTGATAGCCATGTACATACTGATGCTTCTAATTCCAGTTCAGCACAAGGATACACTCTATCTTTTCCTCTCAAAGTATTAAATATGATTCTCATGATCTTAGTGTGTTATTATAATGAATGGATTTTATTTACTTATTTATTTATTTTACTTATATATCCCTTGTTATTAAACCAATCTTCCATTATTGCTTCTTCTGCCCCATCCCCTGGGTATTCCTCATTTTGTTTGAACTTTGACACATGTATCAAGTTACCTTGCATTGTACCAATTTTCTTGGTACCAAGTCACCTTTTATTTAAATTTACCTTTTGTTGCTGTGATAAAGCAACTTGGAAAGAGTTTATTTCATCTTAAACTTTACTGTCCATCATCAAGGGAAGCCAAAGCAGAAACTCAAAGCAAGAATCTGAAAATTGGGCCTGAAACAGACTATGGAGGAGTGCTGCTTATTGGCTTCCTCTCCAGGACCACCTACCCATGGTATAGTAATGACCACCTTGGACTTCATCTTTCCACATCAATTACATATCAAGAAAATGCTCCGCCAGACACTCCCACAGGCCAGTCTAATATAGGCAATTGTTCAGGTGAGGTTCCTCTTTCCTAGGTGACTCTAATTTCTGTTGACAAAACCAACCAGCACACCTTGCTGTGTAGCCCCTCCCTTTCACTGCTCTGGGCCACTATAGAGCTTCCTCTCCACCCCAGGTTCAGTCATGCCTTCCTCACTCCAGCCTTCTCGAGCTCTTTGGATACAGCAGGTTGTCTACTCTTAGTGCTATCCATGTTGTCAATCCTTTCACATCACCCTAAAAAAGAAAAAGAAAAAGAAAGAACAAGCTCCTTAACTAAAACGCATCAAGATTGTTAATGGTCAGGTCCTTAAGCTTTTTTAGCTTCAGCTTTCCCAAATAGTGTTAAGCCTGTGCCATGTGCCTTTATCCTCCACATCCTTCTCTCTGTTTCCCTATCCTTTGTACTTCTCAGAACACTGCATTGTCTCCTCCTTGAAAACCTCCTAGAACACCCAGCTTTGCCCTCTTTTTAGCATCCCTGCTATGCCCTTCCATTGGCTATATTGCTCTTAGAGCACACATTTATTATAAGAGATTTTCCTTAGCATTCATTTACTTATTTGCTCCGCTGCCTCGCGACAGTGTGTCTAGCCATGGGGAAAGCCTGGAATGTTTTGCTGAGATCTTGGGAAGTTCCTATTGTCCTCGTTTGTTGTTGTTATCATTTTAACGAGTTTTATTTCTTCACATAGCTTTTGAAAGCTGTTCTGGATTGCTATGCATGTTTTCTTGTATCCTCACCCATATGTGACTAAGAAGCCCAACTTAAGGGCTTACCCTCTTCTGCTCTCTTAATTGCATTCTTTGATATCTATTTAGTAGAAACTTTTTTCCCCAGCATCTTGAATCCACACTGTGGCGTGAATTAGAAATGTTAAGCTGTTAATAGCTTCCCTGGAGAATTATGACTTGAAAGAATGCTTCACTACTTTCATCATCAGTTATGCATCGTGAAATGTCACAATTTCTTTTCAGAATTTCTTTATAAGCACAAAGCTGCAAATGTTCATCAATTAATGTATCTCAAACCACTATTAGTTTAGAAACAAGAAGAACATTCTTCAGTAATCCAGGCCAATGAAAACTCCTAAGTCAGTTTATTCTTCTAAATCTGGCATCAGCACTTCTATAATTAGTGAAGTGTTAGCAAATCCACCTACTCAAGATCTATGCTAAGTCCAACATTTATAGTAGTTCATTTATGGAGCTATTAATATCATGTCTTTCCTCATAGGAATATTTCTACTCTTCATAATTCACAGCAGAGACACTTTTGCTCTATTCTTCCTCTTTTGGAGCTTGCATTTCCTTTTTGATTCACGCAGGCCTCAGTGCGTGACAAAGAGTTTTCAGAGCAAATTTGGATCTAGAAGGATCATGCGGAGGGATTGCAGCAGGAGTCAGCAGCCTTGGGTTTGGGTTTCTGCCCCATGATTCTCCAGATCTGTGCATAGCATAAATCGCTTTCCTTACCCCAGTGTCTCAGTGAGTCTGTGGAAACTGATGCTTGTAAGTTTTTCCTTTTTAATATAAAACAGAATAATAATAGCTCTGGGTGAAGGAGGGGCCAGGACCAGGAAGCCTGTCCATTTGGTTGCCCTAGGCTGCTCTGATAAACTCGTGAGATGTCCAGAATCTAGTTCTTGAAATACTGGGTGCAGACTTCTAAGACTGTTCTTCCTGTAATATTTTGGGGTTAGTTTTTAATGCATGCCCATCAACAGCAGTAAAGTTTTCATTTTTTTTCACATCATTCCCAATGTTTGCTGTTTTGTAGGCCCTCCGTTTTAAACATAGTAGTCCTCCTCATGGTTCGATGGTACTCATTGTAGTTTGTGTAGTAACAACAACTTTTGATCTGTTTGCTGCTCATTTGCATAGCTTATTGGAGAACTATCTGCTCAGATTCTTTGCACATTTTAAAATCAGATTATTTATTTTATTGTTGAGTTTCAGTTCTCTGTATTCTGGATATTTATTATAAAAATATGACTTATAGACTTGGTGTAATGGTGCGTGCCTTTATTCCCATCACTTGGAAGATAGAAACAAGTAGATCTCTGAGTTCAAGGTCAGCCTGATCTACATAGCAAGATATTTTCTCTTATCTGGTCATTTGCCTTTCTACTCTTAATATTGGATTTTGAGGTACAAAGTTTATCCATAAAGTCTGATTTGTCAGTTATTTCTTACATCGACTCCTAGCCCAGTGAGATATCACTCCTACTTTTTTCTCTTAAGTCATAAGTCTCACCCTATTTATGTTCAGTTCCCTGTTTATGTTCAGCACTAGTTGCCCAACCTCAAAACCAGTGTTTCTGAGACTTCAGTGTCTACTAAGACCAAGCACAATGCTGGTGCTTAGTCTCAGTAGCAAGACTCTGAGCTTCGCCAGCCCCCATGTAGACTTTGCTACATACACAGCTCACAGAAGTCACACCACCCCCCATTTCCAGCTGCCCTGTCCTCTGCCTCTGGGTGTTTTGAATTTGAAAGCCGGAAATAAGGAAGAGGTAAAGTGGTCTTTACTGGAGACAGTCAGTGCTTATCCCTTCCCTTGGGCTGAGGAAGCAGGAGCTCTGCTCACCTTTTACCTCTTTTGAAAGTTTTCTTCTCAGGATGCACATTACTCTTTTACTGCTTTATCTCCTTCTCTCTATAAAAAAAAAAAAAAGAGCTTAATAAGAGTGGGCTTGGACAGGAAAAGAGCCGGAGGAGTTGATTACAAATCCCTAGAAACTGAATGAGTTCTTCAGCCTCTTAGAGCTTTTGACCATTTATCATGTTGTTCCGTCTTTGTAAGAATTCTTGCAGAAAGAGAACTACTTTTCTTGTCTTCACGTGTTTTATCTATTTTTTGAGAGAAAATTGTTGCCATCTTTTGTCTTTATTATGTTCATCATAGTGTGTCACTCACACTGTGGTTGGTAAGTCATAAGTAAGCAGAGCCATGGGGGCACCACATAGGATGTTGTTTAGAAGCTTATTAGTTTTAGAAAGTTAGGTTATGATTAGAAATTACAAAATAAAGATTTCCCTTGCCTTTCTGTGCTTTAAGATTTATTCATTCCGTTTTATAACCACCCGTTTCTCCTTATTTCTATTGATAATCTGAACCGAGACCAAAGTTATCCAAATTGATTTATGTTGGAAGGCCAAGTTAATAATTAGCATCCGTCTCTGCTGATTTCAGTGGAGAAGTCTGCCTGTGGAGTCCATTTTTGGTTTAGTTGTCGGAGAGCAAGTATACATAGTCATTCAGACATTTGCCATCAAATACTTACTGGGTATCTATTTTTGTGGAGCACACCATACTAGGCAGTGGGAATACAAAACTGAACGAAAGAAACATGGTCACTGTTTTTTAAAGAATCCAGGCAGAGCAGCGGCAGGAGCACACATATAAATAACTTTCAAGACAAAAGAAGTTTTGCCGTGTGAAGAGTTGAGATGACTAGCTGGCCGAGTGCAGTGGAAAGACTTTATTACATCATGTGACTGTGCTGGGCGTCTCAAGGAGATGAAACAGACTTCGAAGACTAGGTCTCGCTGAAAACTTAGGGTGGGGGAAGGGGAAGGCAATCAGGATCGAGTGTCGGTGTGGGATGTGGGGATCTGCCATAGTTGAGGAATAGTGAAGAATGAGATTAGAAAGATAGCTCAGTGGAGCCTGCATGTGAGGCCACTGCAGACAAGGAAGGGCCTTTTAGGCTAGAGCAGCGGTTCTCAACCTTTCTAACACTGCAACCCTTTGATACAGTTCCTCTTGTTGTGGTGAACCCACAACCATAAAATTGTTTTTGTTGCTGCTTTATAACTGTAATTTTGCTGTTATGAATCATAATGTAAATATTGTTGGAGCTACAGATTTGTCAAAGGGCTTGTGACCCACAGGTTGAGAACCACTGGGCTAGAGAAAGGCTCAGTCTTACCTGCTTCTCAGAACCCATTTCTACTCAGGACCCTGTCCTAGAGCCAGTTCCAGAGAGATGTAGCTCAAACCCTTCATTCTCTTCCTCTCCTTTCCCCGCAGAGCTCCAGGATGCCATTTATGTTCTATAAATAGTATCCATATGCAAATCAAGAAATCAGTGGTCATTTCAAAGGGAGAGTTTCTAGCAGACGCCATCCTGTCTTTTAACACCCGTGGCTTGTGTTGGTCTCCATTTAATAAAGGTGTAGTGCTAGGTAGCTGGAATAACTTGGAAATACGTACTGTCTAATTGCTGTGGGCACCAGACAGTCCAAGCCACGAGAGCTGCTGAGTGTAATTGAGTAGTTTTCACTTCTAGGGTCTTTCTGTTTCTGTCTTCATGCCCAGAATTGCCTAAGAACAAGCTCTAAACTCCAGAGCCCAAAGCAACATGGAGAGGAGAAGATGAGAGGGAAGGAGAGGAGAGGAGAGAAGTGGAGAGAGAAGGGGAGGAGAGGTTAGGGGAGGTAGTTTTAATACCAGGAAGAGTGGTCTGGTAGAGGAAGTGATAGCAGGCCAACTCTCGAAAGAGTAAGAGAAGTGAAACTCCCATTTGTTGAATACGTGCTTTCTGACGGGTTCTGTACTTGGCACTTTCACATTCATTTGCAAAAGCTATGCAAGCCTGTTGCTTCCTGTAATACCCACATTTGGCATGTCATATGGAAAAAAAAACAAAAACATGTAATCTCTTTGCTAGTTTTTTTTTTTCTATAGCTAAAAGTTCATATTTGGGCAGTTCTCAAGTTGCAGGACAGACTTGTAAAAAATTTTCATGTATTCAAAAAGCATATTGCTTTAAACATTCCACTTTTAACTTAGATATTTCATACTATTCCGATCTTTGTGTGAAGCGGAACACAGACCAGAAAGGTGTCTTGAGCCCCAGAATGGGTTGGAGAGCTGTTTCTCGTCCATCAAGATGGGAGGCAGCAAATCTGGAGACAGCCTAGCTTCTGCCAAAGCCAGCACTGCTGCAGGAGACATCTAAAAGGCTTTCTCCTGTATCACATGTATCTCATGTATCACATCTTCACCTAAGGACCTCTGAGGTTATGATTAAGGGCCCAGCATTACATAGCTTGTAATAAATATTTCAGCAACATAGAGATAACCTTTTTTCCCCTCTCTTTAGAACTCCTGTAAATTTGCCACGGAATCATATATATTAGCCAGTTCAATAATTTTTTAAAATGTGGGTTATAAGCAAAGAAAACCACTTCAAACCAACATAGGCATCTAAGGCAATTTATTAGCTTTCTAAAGCCAGAAGCAGACTGAATAGCCAAACCACAACAATTGAAGGGACACAGCTGGATGGACCCAAGGGAATAAAGGATCAAATGGTGCCAAAACTGGCCTCTTGCTTTCCCATTTCTCTGAGTGAGTTGGCGTCATTGTCCTCCATCGCAGCCTGGCTTTGTTCATGTGTGGGAAACATGGCTGCTGCTTATTCTTTTTGCTTCTTTAGAGTGACTGGCCCGTACTTAGTTAGAAATCCTGAAGAAAGCACCAGCCTTGTCTTAGCCCTACCAGATGTTCTCAAGGTGTAAGAAGATAGTGTGCTATGCGGTGTTCCCTATCCTTACTGTTGTAAGGACTGGACTTGGGCGTGGCGTGCAGAAGAGTGATGTCTGTTAGAGAAGAGAAGGCTAACTACCATATCAACTGACCCTTTAAGTGTGTCTTTCTGTTGCTTACAGAACACTGCATAAAGACTTTCAGTTAAAAAAAATCTGCCTTTCTTTAAGTTTGTAGCGGCATGGGAATTGGTGTTCACACCTGTTCTGTATAGGTCTAAATAAAGTTTCACTGTTGCATTCATTTGTTTTATTTAATTCTTGAATAAAAATCAGGTTCAAGATTTGTACTGGTATACCTATATAAAACTATAATTTGGAGATCTCAAAAAATGCAGGTCAATATAACTTGTTAAACAATTACAGGAATTGCTGCCTTAAACAAACCCAAAGGCTCTTGTCAGATTCATAGAGTAGAGTTATTGAAGAATCGGGAAAAGCCGGTGTTTCATATTCTCTCTCAAAAGCTCTGATGAGTAGAGAAGTTGGCAGAAGCAAGAAACACCTTTTGTTGCAAGTGAGAACCCAAGCTGTGGCAACCTTCACCCAGCCTCTTCCAGCCTCGTGGAGAAGGAGGTGCACTGCACAGCTGTTAGAGCAGATCCAGGCTGCCCAGAGAAGAATGGGGGGGGCCTCAGTGTGTGTGTGTTTACTGATGGGACAGTAATTGACCAAGAAAAGTCTTTATCATCATTGTTTTAAAAGAGCCAGCCCCCTTTGCCCCAGTTACCTGAACAACATGTGTTTTGGTTTAGCTTTCTAAACAGCAGCTATACCCAGCATATTAAGGGCAAGCACAGCTTCACAAGCAGATTCCTGAATAAGTGAAAGCTGTGCTGTGGCCTCTGTTTCAGGAAAAGAGTCAAGATGCACATTTGGTAAAGCCTAAACCCGTACTGGATCTTGACTTCTGGGAGTAATGAACTCAGTGTGTCACATTTGGAAGGCACAGGCAAGTGGTAACAGGTCATTCTCAAAGAATTGTTGTCTTTTTTTGTTTTTGTTTTTGGAACATTGGTTATCCGTCTCTGACCTGACAGCCAGTCAGCTCTTCGTATTTTCACTGAGTGGAATGTTTCTAACTGTATATTAGTGAAAGAAGGCTGATATTATGATATTAGAACTTGATGATCCTTACCAGTTTCTTTGGAGAAGCAATCCTGTTTCCTTGAGCCATGTAAAAGACAAATTTTATTTCGCAGTGTGGGATCTGTAGTCTTTAGTAACTATATTGTTATGACTTAATTTCTTTTTCTCTAGTTTCCAAAAATAAACAGTAAATACACAATTTTTGCATATTTCTATCTGTTTTGAATACCCACAGAATGCCTATTTCAGGCAGGGCCTCCTGCTCTGGGTAACAACGATGTAAGAAATGGGTACTCAAGATATTTTGGAGCATACAGTGTTTAGACACTAAATGAGCAACAACAAAATGCATAGTAACTCTTTGCTGCCTTTCCTTCACGTGGCTGACCATGTTTTTTATGCCCTTCTTTGAACATTGATACTGAATCATCTTTGTGTTCAATGGGTGGGGATTATTGCATCATTTCTCAGTCTAGATTCTGAATCAACAAACAAGTTCAAAATTCATGTACATCATTTAATCTCTTTGAACTTCAATTTCATCTCCAAGTGAGAATAATAAGACCTACTTTATAAGATTGTTGAAGCACTAATAAAATGACAGTTTGTTGCGGGAGCTCCTTCCGCTCCTTCGGCCAATAGCTGCAGAGATACCAGCCC
>LOEQ01001533.1:168696-185935 GCA_001685075.1 Bramus lutescens
ATCAGATGTAAGGGTTGACAATAGAAACCAGAGTCATCCTTTTCTGCAGACCATCAGATGTAAGGGTTGACAATAGAAACCAGAGTCATCCTTTTTAAGGACTGTCTTCAAGCATTTGTCTTCTTTATTTGAACGATAGTGAAGAGGAAAATTTTAAAGGTGGTAAGAGAAATAATTAGAAATTATCCATAGGCATATGGAATGAAGCTGCCAGTGATAAAGGACCTCAGTGGCCCCTGGGATTTTTTTTTCAGTGTGTTTTTGCAGGGTTTGTGACCTGGATCATAGCTTCCAACTTTGATGTGTCACAGTGGAACCCCAAGGCTGACACTGGCAGTCAATGTGGTTTCTTTTCTGTTACCTTCCTCATGTCTGCCACTCTAAACATGATGACCCCTCTACCCTTGGATCACAGGCTGAAGCTGTGTAGATGGCATTTCTTTCATCTTGGATATTCTTTCAGTGTTAGAGTCACATAATTAGGTGGATTCTAAGTGTTGAGTATCCTAAGTATTTTTTCTCAGTTTCATTCCTCGTTTTATAGAAAAGAGGATTCCATGTTGAATATTTTACATTATGTAAAAGAACAAGGAAACATAAGAAAGTTTAGATTCTCATTCTGAGCTCTGCTGTTAAAATCATCAATCCCTATGGAACTTTGTTGTCAGGGGAGGGACAAGGGTCAGCACTTTGAAAGCGGTTCCAAAAGTTATCATTAGATGCAGAGAACAAAAGGCAGAAATTCATATTTGTTAGTCTTTTGGCTTGTACAGTTAGCCAACATGGGGTTGGTACTGCCAAGCACTGGTCGGCCTGGTTCTTCTCACTGCATCCTCTCCCTCCTGCCTCCCCTCATTTGAATAAAGCAAGCAAGTGAGCAAACAAGCAGAAAGTCATGCTTCCTCATGTCATGATGCATAAAATATATTCTATGTTTTCCTGAAAAATATAGCATTAAATGAAAAACTAAAACAATATTAATGTAATGTTATTGACTAGACTTAATTTCATTTGTAAAAATATCTGAATTTTCTGTGATGTTAGAAGAGCCTCAAAAAATGCCTAAAGCTAGAATGAGAGAAAATATATATAACACATGTTGTAGGAGAAGGCTAATAAAATTATTAGCCAACGCTATAAGATCTGAATGTCTTAAAGTCACGCCAACAGTGAACTTCTCATTATACAGAAGAAATGTGGATGTCCAAGAAACAAGTGAAAATTGCTTCAGCTCAACACTGAATCTGAACTGGGATACCGTCTCCGCTGTCAAACTGCCAATACTAATTTAAAAAGAATGAGAGAGTGATGGCAGTGTTAGCAAATTACCACTGCACAGGAGGGGCAACAGGCTCTCGCACACTGTTGTCCATATGCATTGGCCCAAATCGGCGTTTCTGGAAATTGTTCCATTAAAACAATCCAAATCTAATCCAATATAAACTCTACTGAAATATAAGGTATTTGTGACCTTTAAACTTAGCTTCAGTTACCTATTAAGAAATAGGCATATTACTACTAATGACTATATACACATATGCAAGATACATCAATGCATTATCAAGTGACTAAGAATTGTAAGCAACATGAAGTTCTGTTCCTAGGGAAATGGTTAACAAGAAGACATATGCATGCTGGCAGATAGTATGTTACTGTGAAAAAAGCAATTAGTAGAATGATATCTATAATAGGATCCCATTAGGGAAAACAAAATAGGAGGTTAAGGAGGGGTGTGTGTGTGTGTGTGTGTGTGTGTGTGTGTGTGTTTGTTTAAGTGCTAGGAAAGCCAACCGAGGCAACACTGTTAATATTGATTACTTTGAAAAATAAGTGGCAGGCAGCAATGAAAGAACTAATTTAAAAATAAATTCCTATATGGTTGGGCTTGTTTAAAGAAAAAAGCCTAGTTTTATAGTTCCAACGAACCAAACAAACAAAAAACAATTATTTAAGAACTTAAAAAGAGAAAGATGAAAATGGAAGAGCCAAAAGCATGAGACAGAAAATCAGAATCATGTTTTTTAGAATTATAAAAGGAAGAATAAGAGAGAAGATCCCTTGGAGGCCAGCGGCCATCCCTGTGGTGAGCTGCCAGAGAGCATACAAGCTGGAGGCAGAGCTCTCAGTGTGTAAGTAGGTGTCCTGAGAAGTCAATACATTGAACCAACACAGTCCTGTGTTATGCCAGTGTTCCAGGACAGGGCTTTTTTTTTTTAACTCTTTTCACTCATGGCTCCTTTTTACCTGATAACCTCTTATACAACCCTGTTTATAAAGCTATATGAAATATATATATATATATATATCAAGCATTTGTTGATAAATATCTTAAGAAAATATGTTTCAAAGAAAAATTTTGGTAGACACGTAATTTTACAGTGTACTTAAGTCAAAAGCAAATTTACATACTGGTGAGATGGTGCATTTGTTTATTTTTATATAAAGATATAAGTCTTGAGCGAATATTTTAATTGATGAACATTTTGATCCTGTCACCTTCAATGTTAAGGATGTGTTTTTGTATAATACAAGGCACAAAATAGCAGAAACATGGTTAGGGTCCATTGAGAATTGTTGAAAATTCTGTCCTAACCCCAAACCACAATTAATTGAGACTTTTTTAAAAACTGAAATTCAAGTCAGCAATTCAAACAACAGTTCTTAAAATCAGATATTATAACTCAGTAGAATCCCAAAATACACTGATTTGGTACTTGCTGAGGAATGTTGTAGAAAAATAGTCTTTGTTTTTGTAATTAAGTCATTGTGTTTGTATAAAACTACTATAGCTCATGACATACAGTGTCTCAAGTCTGAGCTCAGCTGTTTCAGGACATATTCCTTGGTATGTATGGTATGATGGGATACATAGTACAAAGTATACAAGTTGTATGTTAGGACCAGGACGTGAGGTCACACATGCCTCGTGGACAAGCTCTGCTCAAAACACCTTGGATGAACTTTACATTTGACTTTGAATTAAACTTTGCTTATTGCCCATTCAGAAACCTTTTCCTTTTGTCAAGATTTTTGTGCC
Source organism: Bramus lutescens (assembly GCA_001685075.1). Taxonomy (NCBI): domain Eukaryota; kingdom Metazoa; phylum Chordata; class Mammalia; order Rodentia; family Cricetidae; genus Bramus; species Bramus lutescens. The sequence continues at coordinate 171,734 of LOEQ01001533.1, forward strand.
TCCCTCAATTGTTACATCGAGCCTATGTAGAGCCCAGCATGATTCTCCTCCCTTCTAGTTTCAGCTGTGTTTCATCCAGAGCAGGCCATTGACTCAGAAGAAAGGTCTGGGCCCATTAAGGCATCCATTTTACAGTTGGTCTTCTGATTTCCACATACTACAAGTGCTCCATGGGGCTGTGGGCACAGACGCTGAGCCATGCGCTCTCCAGCTCCAGTTATATCTTCAGTGTTTGAACCCAGTGGGAACCGTGCAGGCTTGCTTCCTGCTTATGGTGGGGCTCCTGCTGTAGCTGCTGTCAGAGAATAAGGATGCTGCCTCTGTGAAGCAGAGGCAGAGTGTGGGGGTGGTTCACTTCAAATTACATCTCTGCCATCTTGACCTGATCTTGTCCACCCTTATTTGTAATTTGCGACATTCTTGAATAGCCCCCATTCTAACCTTGGAAGCAAAGGACTGGCCCTTTGAGCAGCTTTAAGACAGAAGCGAGACATGGGTTGTTCTTTGGTGTTTCTCAGCTGTATGTGGTTGCTGTGCTTCTCAATGTAACCCCTCATCTCATGCAGGCAGCCAGGACCCTCCAGTGTGCCCACTGTGCTCTAGGCCGGTGAGCAAATTCTGTAACAGGGAGATGTAGACATGGGGCCAAGGCCCAGGCAGTGGAAAGCTCAGCCATGGAGATGGCTGCAGCAAGTGGAACTGACATATTCCTAAATAACCCTTGCTTCTTAGTTCCTCCTAATTTCTATTTTTAAAATATGTGAGAGACTTGACGATCCTTGTCCCTGTGTATACGTGTCACACATGCACAGTAAGAACTAGGGAAGGATACTGAAGATGTCTACGCTGAGCAGTATGTGTGTTGACCAGCTTCCCAAGATGTGGGAAAGAGTGGGACTTGGGCAGATGGAGGCCTCTGTCTGAGGCTTTCAATGCTCACACACAGTTCAGGCCTAGGCTGGGACCCTTTCCTTTTTTGGCTGAACCTCCTGCCCCCAGGACCTGCGAACTGATTGAAAATTACAGGTCAGTTTTTACCATTCCTAACCTGAGAAGGACATCCAGTTCTAGTGTTTTAGGTTTTGTACTTGACTTGGAGACACTGCCAGGTTACTAGGGGTTATGGAAATATGGTATATCAGATTAAAGTTGATATGCTTTAGAGTTACTCTGATTCAGCAGCATCAGAACTCTGGCAGACAGTTTGGTACTTGGCACATAGTTAAAAGTTCCCAATTTTGATTCAGTCCACTTCATCTGTGCATCATCAATACTTCATCAAATTAGTTCTGATATTCAGTTGTGAGTCCTATGTTCAATATTTATCAATTCAGTTAACCACTAACCTCCAGGTGTCCTCTGATCAGCAATTGTAATTATTGGATTAATAGGGAGTCTGTCTAAACATTCTCATAACTGGACATATATGTTAAGTGTATGTTGCAGTTCCCAAGTAAATCATCCACCCTTACTTTGTTAAAGTCGATGTGCACCTACCCCACCCAGCCTTTTGTTTATGTAGTGGCTGGTGTATTTTCTACTTCACAGAAATATACTTCCTCTGCATCTTGCTATTTAAATAATGTATACCATATTACAAAGGTAGGTATAATGAGGTTATTTTAATATTTTGCTGGTATTCTAAGATATAAATTATGTTTTTAGAAATGTATGTATTGGGTGTGTTAACTCTGCTTCTGTCTAATCTGCTACCATCACGTTCATTCCCCTGCTTCCTACATGGAAACAAGTGAAATAGTTGAGGACTGTGTGCTTTATTGTGGTAGGCTTCTGTCAAGAAGTTTAACAGGCACCAACCTTGAGGAGTGAGGCAAGGGTATGCTGGACCGTTGAACGAAGACCACTCACGACCATGGTTTCATGCCAGTAGGCTGTGAGCTCATCACTGATAAGACCCTAGAGTAAGCTGGGCATGATGATATAGGCTGTAGACTTGACTTCTGGGAGGCAGGGAGATCTTGAATTTGAAGCCAGGCTGGGCTACATAATGGGACCCTGTCTCAAAAAACCAAAAGTGTTCCTAGAACAGGTGCTCATATTGTTTTTCACTTCCTTTCTAAGGATGTAAATGAAGACCCTGGAGAAGATGTGGCCCTCCTTTCTGTCAGTTTTGAGGATACTGAAGCCACCCAAGTGTACCCCAAGTTGTACTTGTCACCCCGAATTGAGCAGTAAGTGTCAGTGTCATTGACCTGATGAGCGAGATGCTTCCACTTAGTAAGCCATATGTCTCACTTTTATGAAGTGTGTGCTCTTAATTTTTTTTAAGTTTTCTTTTCTCAGAAATTTGTTTATTTAGGGACTTTTAAAAAGATGTTTCTCTTTTACCTGAGTGTAAGTGCAGCACTTGAATGGATGTACAAACAGAGGCCAGAAGAGCGCATCAGGTCCTCTGGAGCTGGAGTTACAGACCGTTATAAGCTGTGCCATGTGGGTACTGGAATTTGAACCAGACCCTCTGCAGGAGTAGCCAATGCTCAACTGCTAAGCCGGCTCTCCAGCTCTGGGTTGAAAGCATTGGTAGCACAGTACATGCAGATAGTATTTGCAAGATTAATCTTTTAGTGAATCTTATTTAATGCAATTTATAGTCTCTGTATTGTCCTTCTGAATCCTTGAGCGAATTGTAGGTACACCAAGTCCAAATTGCTACTGTCTTGGGGTGTCCCCAGGGGGAAGCAGTAGCTATAGCCTGAGGAGGACTGCTGAATAATATCTGGCCTAACATATATTTGAAATTGTCAGAGTTATTTGTGAAAATATAACCAGTTTCTTTAAGATATTAAGCAAAAAGTTAGTCAGGAACTGATAAAGGTAATATTAAAAGTAGATATTTTAAAATGATTATGTTTGAGGTCTTCTTTGTTTAAATAGCTCTGTATGGTTTTATGCGATGCCCAGTCACATAGTACAAACAGCTTGCTATCATGCTTGTGTCTAACCAAGTAACTTTTCTCATTAGTAATGAGTTTTATAAAGACTCCCTTCACAATGTGCTTATTGTTGGCTAAATGCTTTAGTAATTTATTCCACTTCAAAAGATGCTTAGGTTCATTAAAAATGGATCATAAACAGATTTGTTTGGGAACTTCTGACAAGACACATTTTTCATCAACAGAGAATTTTTTTACAGGTTCTGACTGAAATGCATTATTAGAGTTCCCTGTAGGTCATTTAGTCAGAGTTGGCAGATTTCTGTCTGAGACTAGATGTGCTTGTCATCTGACATTAATATACTGAACCGTCTTCATGCCCTCTGACCTCAGCTGCTATAAGTTGTGAGTCATGGACACCCCATCTTACAAACTGATAGGATGCAGCTGCTTCTACCCAAATGTGGGAGATTGTGAAAGTCTGTAATGTACAGGCATTCTCTCGTTTATTTATCTTTCTCTAATAACAGCTAGAGTGGGATGTTTTACAGTAGCAAGACTGTATTATGCCCTGCCCAGTGCATGAATTTTTCACTTAAAATACTGACCCATGTTAATAAAAGGCCATATAGGCTGGAAGCAACAATGCAGTGTAAGAGAAAGAGTTTCTGCAGTCAAACAGAGCTGCATACACCCAGGTTCTGTCCCTTAGCAACTAGTGAAGTATTCATGCCTTGGATCTTATTGTTTCATGAAATAGAAATACTGGTGCTTATTTAATAATGTTCTTTTTAGAATGATATAAGTACTGTTCATAGAGCATTAGGTGTAGAGCCTGGTACTGGGACAATCCTCCCCAGATAGTAGCTATTAGTGCTGCCATTTTTCATGAGTGCTCGTGGCAGATGAATGAGTGGGTGGGTAAGTGACAGGGAGAGTTGGAGGAGAAATGGAAAGGATGGTATGACAGGAGCACTGGTCATGGACACTCAGGATGAACTTAATGAGTTAAATTCAGATGCTCTGGTGATGAGAAAGTGAGAGAAAACCATCCCAAGATGTCTGAGAAATGAGTATGTTAGCTTACCATAAGAGGGTCATTGCCTTCTCGGAAGAATGTTGTTTGGTGGCAATGGGGGTAGAATGTAGGGGCTCACACATGTTGTGCAAGGGCTCTGCTGTTGAGCTGTATCTCCAACCTAGTGTTTATTGTTGAGTTAGAAATTGTTTCTTACTAAGTTCTTCAAGCTGGCCTCAGACTTGGAAATCCTTCTCCTTCGGCTCCTGAGCTGCTGGGATTGCCAGCCTGTGCCACTAAAGCCTAACTAGAAATATTTTTGTTGTTCTCTTGAATGGAAGCCAGGTTATTTCTTTGGAGTGACTGTGCCTAGATTGCAATAAAATATCCTTATTCTAAAAACCTAAGATGTGGTGAAATAATTGAGTAAGGAAAGGTATATTTTAAGTCACTTTTTCTATTTCTAAAACCCAGCTTTAATCCCAGCACTGTGGAGGCAGAGGCAGGCGGATCTCTGTGAATTGGAGGCCAGCCTGGTCTACAAGAGCTATTTCCAGGACAGCCAGGGCTATATAGAGATGCTCATCTAAAAAACAAAGAGAACCCCAGCTCTCAGTGTGCCCTTCCTTATGCGGAGGACTAGCGATAGCAAGCCTTTCTCACCACCTTTCTGTTGTTCCCCTCACCTAGTCCGTCTTTTCAGCTGAAATGTTCTCAGTTCATCACTCTTGCTACTATGTCTTCAGTGTTTAAAATTGTTCCTCTGGTACACAGTGTAGTAGCCTCCCCATCCTGGGAAAATGCACACATTCTATGGCTTTGCTCAAATGCCCTCACTACCAATGCTGCCTCTGAGTGCTCTACCCTCCCCTATCATGCAAAATTTGTCTTCATCTTACCATCTGCCTTCATGTGATGGGCATTTCCTTAATCCTTTGCTGAGCTGCATGCCCCTCAGATTGATGAATATGTGCACCATCCCAAAGTGCCTTGCACAACAATGGCTTAATTTTGACAGTCTCATAAGTCAGTATGTAATTCTCACCCCCAAATTGAAATGGTTGTACTGAAAACTTTAACCTAATGTAACTATATGTGTGTGTGTGTGTGTGTTTATAATACTAAATACTAAAGCAAACAGCCAGACATTCCTATATCTTCAAGTAGAAGTTCTCAGCATGAGATTTTAGAGAAGTGTTACAATGAAGAGAACTTTAGGTATGGCTCTGTGAGGGCTTACAGACTTGCTAAACTGATTTCAATAGTGCCCTAACTCTTATCTGTGGTTGCATGTTCTGGGGATCCCATCTATCCACAACCCACTGAAGTCTGAAAATATTAAGTGGAATCGTTTAGAAATAAACAATTCATAAGTTTTAACTTGTGCATCATATTAAGAAGCTATATGAAGTCTTGTGTGATCCTGCTCCATCTTGCATAGGATTGGAGTCACCTGTTTGTCCAGCTTTTCCATGCTGTACATAGACATCTTATCAGGTTAGCTGTCATGGCTTTACAGTGGCTGTGCTCAGAAACCCTGTTTTACTTCATAATATCCCCAAGTGTAAGACTGCTGATGCTGGTAATTCAGGCATGCCAGTGAGAAGCCCTGGCTTACTTAAGGTGATTTCACTTCAAGTGGGAAGGTGAAAATTTTCAGCTTGGGCTGGGCATGGGAGCTGGGCACAGGAGCTAGGCATGGTGCTACATGTGTTTACACACCCCAGCACTTGGGAGGTAGAGGCAGGAGGAGGATCTCTACAAGTTTAACACCATTCAGTTCGCTCAGTTCTGCAGTAACCAGATCTTTTTTCCATGAAACTGTGGAGAAGAAACCCGTGCTCATTTTCTTTTGCACGTTAGACTGTAGAAGTTGCTATTGTTCTGTTTCATTGTGGTTATTGTTAATGTCACACTTTGTATTTCTAAATTAAGCTTTGTCGTAGTTCAGCATGTATATAGCAAAACCTAGAGTGTTTGTGATTCAGTCACAATTTTCTGTTATTTGTCTGTGGTTTAAGGTATCTGCTAAGGGTCCTGGAGCATATTCTTCATGGAAAAAGGGGACTGTTGTATCTAGGTAATTCCTCCAGAGTTCAGAGCATAAAAGAGAAATAATATCATTTCAGGAAGGCGATGGCCATGGGATAAGTTTTCAGAACCAAGTGAAGGGGATTAGTATTATCTTGGACATTGTGTTAAGCTTTCATTTGCTACCTGTGTTTTGTATTACCCAGCCAACTCTCAGCTATGGGAAGGGCATTCCTAACTAGACTTGCCTGGCTGTATATAGCCTTTGCCGAGGATCTGTTCTTTCAGTTTCTGCTATGGTGCTTTCTGAGAAGTTCCAAGCTCCATGTAGAATATCTTACAGGCAGAAGCTCCGGGAGACCAAGAGCCTGTTACACATTATTTAAAAATGGTCAAAAGAAGTCTAGCTTCTCCACCTCCCAGCACATGGGCAAAGGGAAATTCCAGCCTGTCTGGCTATTATCACTCTGCCCCAGCTTGTCTGTGCAGTAGGCAAAGATATTAACTAGTCCCAGAAATAGAAACAGAAAAATATTACTTAGGATGTTGTCATCACATGAAGGAAAGGGATCAATTTGTTATACTCTAGAGTTTAACAATATGAGTACCAAATGTATCCAAATTAGACAATCCCCATGAAAAGGAACATCTGTCAGATACATTGGTCGAAAACCCCCAAGTGCATTATGATTTTATGATGTTCTGATATTTGTGTTTTTCCAGGACCCAGGAATAATTGCCTGGTGCCATCCAGCCCTGTTGCACATGGCTTGCATGCCCTCGTGATGCAGAGATGCCTATTGTTTTCAAGCCTCCCACTGTGCATGCATATAGGTTGAAGAATAAACACTTCTGAGAAGAACTTTGTGTTCTTCATGCATGAGGGACATTTATGAAATAAACACATTTTATGTACTATATCCATTTGTGTTCTAAGGAATCAAAACCAGACTTTGACTTAGACTTTAAGTTCTGCTTGTTGAGCGAATGGAGCCAGCATGAGTTATACTTAAAGAAGGGTGAGGGTGAGGACAGTGAGGAGGAGGATTAGCTAGCAGTCGGAAATGCAAAATATTTGATTCTGGTTGCATATTAGAAAAGGGAAAAATCATTTCTAAACCAGTTGCCTTGCTTTTTCCTGGCAGGAAAGCTGTGAATGCTAAGGTTACATCATCAGAGCGGGCACTAAGTGTGCCATACCTTCACTCGGTCCCAGACTGTTGGCAGTTCCCGCAGTGGAATGAAAGGTGAACTGGGCATCCGAGACAGCACAGTGCTCATCTCTGAAAGGTGTGGCTCCAGCCCGTGCATGGGAGGGGTTTGAAGCAAACCAGCTCCGTCACTCCCAGTGTTGTTCCCACTCAGTGCATAAAGAGGACTTCAGCCCCTGAGGCAGCCCAGGTGGCATCTTTCACAAGTACAGAATTTGTTTTTAGAACTTTTTGTTGTTAAGTTACAGCCCGCCTTGGAAATAAGTACGCAGCACTTACCAGCTCATAAATGTCCACCCATTGTGAGGCCTGTGTGCCTGCACACATGTGTGTACTCATTCCTCAGTAGGAACAACCCTGCAGGAACGGACCAAGTGCAAGGCCCTTTGCTGGAGTGCCAGAGGCTGTCAAGATCAATGTGATGTGGCCCTGTGCCCTAGTTTGCTCAGAGTACAGTAAGAGGCATAAACACAGCCACAAGTTGCAACTTGTGCTTAGTGAAGAAGACGCAGTGAGACTTGGCGCTAGAAGCCCTCTGTTCCTCCACTTACTGTGTGACAGCATGGCTCAAGTGACTCTGAGCTGTATTTCTTCTTCTGTAAAGGGGGCACAGCTCAGTTGTTATTGTACCCACTCCAGTGAGACAATAGGAAAGGGCCTTTTGTAGTGCTCAACCCGTGGTCGATGCTGTTAGTGCTTTTCGGGTTGTAGGAATAACTTGGAAAACTTACCAACACTGTAAGAGCTCAGAGGGGATTGCATTTCCATCCGGCTTGATGAAGGGAACACTGGAAGGCTTTTGAAGGTCTAGCTTTTCTAATGTCATATGACGTCTCTAGAAATTAAATAAGCAACACAGTGACAATTGATGTGTTTAGTACTTTCAGATATTCAGGTTGCTATCCATTTTACTCTGCCTTCTGATGCTCATAATGATGTTCCTGGCATGTGCTCTCTATAGAGCTTTCTGACCCCTGTAACCTGGTGTTCTTAGACCCTTCCTGGTCTTTTTCACTGATGGTTTCATTTGTTGGCTCATTAAATTGTACTAAATTGTGTTTCTATGCCTCTATCACTTGATTACTTCTTTATTTTTATTTTTAGTGTGTTTATGTGTGCGTTAATGCAAGTGTGTGCATGCCACAGCATACAAGTGGAAGTCAGAGGGCAGCTCTAGGGAGCAGGTCGTTTGCTGCCACCTTAGATGGTCTGAGGATCAAACTCAGGTTATGAGGCCTGTGTACAAGCACCTCTACTGGCTGAACTGTCTCACCAGCCCCCTAGATAATTTTCTTTCTTCTTAAATATTTTTCTTTGAGATGTTTATTTTATGTGTATGGGTGTTTTGTTTGCATGTATGTCTGTGCACCATATGTGTGTACTGCCTTCAGATGCCAGAGAAGGTCGTATCTTCTGGATTTGGATTTGGATTACAGATAGCTGTTAGCCACTACATGGGTGCTGGGACCCAAACCCCTGCAATAACAACCAGTGCTCTTAAGGCTGAGTCATCTCACCGGCCTCTCCCCAGCTCCCAGATCATTTTCATGACCTTCTTTGTGGATGACTCCCTGGTCTTCATTTCTAATATTGTGGCTAGCTTAAAAAACTGCTTTTCTAGCCATTTGATGGACATTCGTGTTTGTATTCTGTTGTTACCTCAAATTCAGATGTCTAAATTAGTAGAATGTCTAAAACCAAGCTTATCACCTTTATATGGCAGCAATTCTTTATCCTGTTTCACTTCACCTTCCTCTGGTTCTCTTGGGTGCTCAGGTTCACATCTTGCAGGCATCCCTTTACCCCACCCCCTCCCTTCATCAGTGGTCTGATGCTGGAATCTTCTCTTTACAGTGTCATTCATGCTTTGTCTTTCCTGCCTCGTCTGGTTCTGCTCCTCTGCTGCCATGCCCCTTGATGGACTCTTGATCTCGCTCTTGTCCTGTTTTACTTCCAGTTTTAACTTTCAGTTTATTTCTATTTGGCATAGAACTGTTGCTGTCTGAAGCCCCACTCACACAATGGCTCTGCTCAAACATTCCTCAAGCAATTCAGCTAGCAGTCTGGCATTCAAGCAATTCTATGTGGCTGTTCCACTCACCTTTCCACCCCCATCCAGACAGTTCACATAACCTGCCATTTAGCCAAATGTTTTATCATATTTTTCAACAGGCTTTGTGTTTTTTCCACATCTGTACTTTGGCTCCTTGTTCCAGACATTACATTTGGTCCCCCCTCCTACAGGGTCTACACATGATCTGCCCATCGTTTTAGGTCTTCTTGGTGGTCATCTCCTCCATGGAACTTTCTTTACCACCCACCACATACTTTCTAGTAAGACTACACTCTTTCCTTCTGTGTTCCTGACTCTCTGGCCATATTGGTGTATTAAACTATAAACTCCTGTCATTTGAGAGCTGGGGAAGACAAGCCATTTCCTGCCAAGCTGGCCCTACCCTAGCCCCGCTACCTATTAATGTGACTTTCCAGAAGGGAAGGAGTTGATTATCTCTCTACCTAGCAAGGCAAATGGGCTCCATAGTTGGTTTTCATTCTCATTCCCGTCCCTGTAGCCAGCAGCTAGCTTTCTTAGAGGTTGGTTGGCCCTGCTTCAGGGAGGCTGAACTTTACTTTGTAGGAGAGCTGTCTCACCTGAACCCTGCCCGTGGTGAGCATGGTTTCAGTCTCAGGAACTTTGACCTTACCCCTCCCACTATGGCCTCTCTGGCCTTCCTTTCCCTGCTGTAGCTGGCAACAGACACAGTCTTTTAGGGCATATGGATGGGTTATAATCCAGAGGCTGGAGCACACTGAAATTTGACTCAGAGACCACTGAAAATTAAAATAATGCTATTTGAAATTGTATGTAAAAATACTGCATTCAGATAAATCAAATAAATTTTAATTCAACAAGAAAATAAACACAATCTTTTGCCAATTGTCTTGAAAAAAGAGGCCCCATATCCCTAGAGGTAATTTGGGGTTGGGATTTAAGCAATAGCATAGTATAGTAAACATGACTTAATTTAGCCCTACTCGTGTTTATGTGAGTCACTCAAATAATCCTATAATAAATATTGTGCTCCTGGAGAGGTTTTTTTCCTTTGATAAATATACAGTCCAGTGTGTGCTAAGGCAGCCAGCTGTCATGGGAGATGTGTATGTGCTTTTGGTGGAAAGAGCTGCCTTAGCCTTTAGGGACTTAAGATGTTCCTTTTACTGGTCTGGGAGCAGAGCCAGATGGGTTCTTCGTGACTTAGAATGGAATTTTGAAAAGTTCAGCTAGTTTTCATTAGTGAGTTTGGCCCTTTGTCTAGCCCGTGTCTCCCAGCACATCAAGAGCTCAGCCTTTGCTATGAAACATTGCAAACAGACTTCTATGAGGAGAGGATCAATCGGCCCTTAAATGTCATGTGTTTGGCAACTTTCTGATGTGCAGCTTCCATCTCCCCAGCCTCAGAAGTCAGTGCTAGCTCAGAGGTTTTGCTTAGGCTCCTTTTAGGCAGAAAATATGACTTTACAAGTAAGATGTGTACAAGTCTGTGGTAACTCAGATCTCAGTACATTCAGCATTGGGTTAGTTTTCTGCCCTCGGTCATCTCTGTGCCTTATTACTCTGTTGTATAAGGACTAGCCTGCTGGAAGACACACCACATCCTTATTCAAAAGGCTAAGCCTCACGTCTGCTGCTGAGCTTCTCAAGGATTTGTACCAGTGTTTTCCTTGCAGGGAAGATAGACATTTGTGAGTTTGAAATTTCACACTATTTTTCACTAGCAAAGCTATGTGCATTGGTCATTTCTGGTTGATGTAGTCACTGTTCAGTTATATTCCCAAGTAGGAAACTGCTTCTCAACAGAGAGTCCAAGATATGTAGTGATAGTAAACAAAGACCCTGGGCAGTTTTATAGGTAGAACCAGAGAACTTAGAGTGTGGAAGAAGAAATGTCCTAAGATGTTCTTGAACTGATACCAGCCCTTAGTTGGAAGGTTGAATGCCTCTCCAACAGCATCAGTTAAGGAAGTCCACACCCCTGCTGCAAAGCACTAAAGTCTAAATGCACAGAGGGTTGACCCTGGTGCAAGAACTGCTACAGACTCCTTTGAAGATCTGATGAGGCCCAGGACTTTACTCTAGAAAACAATGTATGGAAACACAGGTTTAAATATAGTTTTGAGAATAACAGACTCTCCTAGAGCCAATTCATGTACCTCGTTAACATGCAAATTATGGGGAGGTGAATATGATCAAAGTATATTATGTACGTATATAGAAATGTCACAACAAAACCCATTATATTGCACAATTAATATATGCTAATAAAATAGAAAACAATGCAACAATAAAAACTTAACAAGGTAGGTTGTTTTAAGTGAAAATTATCATCTAACACTGTCCACCCCCACATTCCCCTAGCTCTGCTCTTCTCCAGTGTTTGCTTTTATTAGTGGCTTACTACATTTTTTTTAACCTTCCTCTTACCATTGTTTCCTATCTGAACAACTGCTGGTTGATTTTGCTCCCTTGCTGTCCCCTCTCGTTCTTCTCACCCTCTCTCCAGTCCCGGCCCCAGCCCTGGTCCCATCAGGCCTCCTTGGTGCTGCGTTGTGCCACATTCATGTTCCTAAAGCACAACTGCATCCCTGTCACTTTCTCTCCATCACCCTTTGTCCCTCTTTGCTGAACACATCAGTCTAGGACATGTTGTATCATCATGTCTGAGAAGTTTCAGTGTCCATCCTGCATGTAGCCCTCTGAGAACCGTGTTTTCAGACACCTAAGCCAGAAATGGTCAGACCAGTGGTGGGCACTCTTAACTTGAGGGGAATGGAGCTGTTGCTTTAAAAGGTTTTCCCAACAAGGTTAGGTGTTTTTTAGCAGAAAAGCTCTGGGTTACCTGCTTAGCTGTCTCACTAGAAATGTGTCTGCGTGGTGTCTTCTTCAGTCCCCACCTCCCACCAACTGGCTGGCTGGTCTGTTGAAGTGCTGAACGACATTCAAGTGTTACCCTAATCATACAGCTATCCAGACTTTCCTGCCTTCATTTCTTGTGCCTTTGGATTAAACTATCCTTGGAGAACACTGTGCTCTCCTTAGAATGGACTGGGGACTGGTTTCTTAGCATTTTCAGGCTAGTTGCTATTCTAGACCAGAGTGGCCCTTTAAAAACACAAATCTGACTTCATCATTCTCTCAAGTCAAACAGAGCTCATTATTTTTCCTCATACGTGATCACTCGTCAGCCACGCCCAGCCCAGTGCTTTTGCCTGCATCTCTCTGGTACCTCCTCCACCCCTGCTTACATCCAGTCAGTCACTTGGGGTGAGCTTGCCTTTCTTCACGCTGTCTTTGTCTGGACTTTACTAAGCCTTTAGTTGTGCCTGTCCTGTTGTTTCAATTACTCATTCCCTTTCATCTTTATGTCAGATACATGCTAGAAGTCCATAGCAATGTATAAAATGGGTGACTTAAAATTATGAAGCAGGTGTCATTAGTGCAGTGAGCTGGTTATTTCAGTCCTTGTAAGTGTGAGGACGGAAGGAGAGCTTAACTACAAAGAGGTAGGACATTTCAGGGCTCAATAGAGTTGTTCTGTGTCACAGCTGTGGTAGATGTACGATTCTCTTTGTCAAAACCCACAGAATTATGCACTACGAAGAGCGCATTGTACTGCTGGTCAAAGTCAATTGCTAAAATGTTTCACAAACTCCTAGAAATGAAAGCAATATTTTAGTATTTCATATTAATAAGTTATAAATTTCAGGATGGTTTTTATTTCTTGTTTTATGTTAGGGTCTCACCATGTAGCTTGGGATGATCTTGATCTCTCAATCCTCGTGTTTTGTTCTCATTTTTTTCTTACTTTTAAATTTTGTTTTTGCGGGAATGCTGCAAGAGCAGAGGGCAGAAGCAAGGGGATGGGGAGATGAGTGCGGGATTGGGATGCACGATGTGAAATCCACAAAGAATCAATGAAAAGTTTTGAAAGAAAAGGAAGGAAGAAAGACTGATTGGTGTCTGGTAATGAACCTTCTTCCTAACTGGCAAAAGACCACCTATGGCTATGTCTTCACATGACAGAGGGAAGTGCTAGCATGTCTTCATTTTTGGTCAAGAATACTCATCCCGTCACAGTGACTGTATACTTAGGACCTTACCTAAACTGTTTACCTTCCAAAGCAGCCAGTCTCCTAAAACTCTAACATTGGAATAGGGGCTTCACCATATAATTTTAGGTGACAAGAAGCTAGAGAGATGGTTCAGCAGTTAAGAATACTTGTTGCTTTTGCAGAAGGCCCAGGTTTGTCTGCCAGCGTCCACTACAGCCACTACTGTGTGCGTGTATCACATTTATTCAGTGTCCACAGAGCATTTGTTCAGTCCGTACACGGTAGTTCCTGTGCAGCACAGTAGCACACCTCTTCTGCCACTCTTTGGCCCCAGAGTGTTAAAAATAAACAGATTTGGAACACTTGTTGCAAAGGGTACATATGAATGATCGTCTTTCCAAGAAACCTTTATTCAGATGTATTAATATTTGCTTAAGTAAAAGAACATTATAACTTCCTTCAAAATAGCTCACATAATTGCTATGTTAGGGAGTTCTTTTTGTCTATTGTTTTGTCTCGTAGTGGGATGACAGATTCACACGAGAGGTCTGTCACTCTTTTTCGCCTTCCCACTCAATATAAACACCTAATATAGTTCATACCATACATGGAAATAAGTGCTTCAGAGGGAGCAAGGCCCCGACACTGGGGAGTGCTTGTGTTTTGGCTCTGACTTCCATGAAGCTTTCTGGCTCACATCCCATTCTCCTCTCCAGGCACTTGGCTCTCAGAGGCACCATGATTTTCTCTCCAGTGAGTTTCTGTGTACACACAGAGGCATGAAGAGAGTGTCATCTACATAGTTTTCAGAATAGAATATGGCTACAGACATAGAAATATATATCAGGTGGGTTTTTGTAACATGTGCGGGCTTGCTTGTTTGTGGGGGTTTCTGTCCTGCCCAGCACCCCACAGCTGGCAAGCCCCAAAGAAAATC
>LOEQ01001533.1:196180-224258 GCA_001685075.1 Bramus lutescens
ATTAACCAATGAAAGTAACACATAGACAGATGACCCTCCTACATCAGATAATGACACAGTGACTTGGAAAGGGAAACTCTTCCTTGGGATTTAGGTCAGGGGACGGTGGTGGTAAGGTGACAGTTCTCTTGCTGTTGCAGAGTCCATCTTGAAGGAAAACAGCCGTATTTTATTGCACTATCTAATTAATGCTTTTAATAACAAGAGGTGTTTGACTGGAAAACACCTTGATTTTTCTTGCTAACATTTCTTTGTGCTAAGCCTCATATTCCTTCTGGCTCCTTCATTTGCTTTCCTTCTTTTAGCTTACTTTACCCATTTGTAAACCTTGCTAGAGCAGTGGTTCTCAACCTGTGGGTTGTGACCCCTTTGAGGGTCAAAGGACCCTTTCACAGGGGTCACCTAAGACCAACAGGAAACACAGATATTTACATTTAGATTCATAACAGTAGCATAATTACAGGTGTGAAGTAGCGACAAAAATAATTTTATGGTCTGGGGTCACCACAACATGAGGAACGGTGTTGTATTAAAGGGTCACAGCGTTAGAGAGGTTGGGAACCACGGCTGTAGATTCAGAGAAGTTTCAAAACAGCAACTACAGACTTCTTGAAGACCTGCGCTCAGGCCCCTTTATTTCACAGGTTAAAACCTGAGAGTATTAAATGCTTAAATAAATAGATTTGTTTAGGTCCGGATGGCCTAGAGAGTATAAGTGTGTGGGGTGCGGGCAGGGACTTCTAACAGAGCTGTCCTCTGTGCTTATGAAATGAGGGAATGAAGTAGAGACTCCCTGAGGCCCCTTACAAACCCTTTAGTTATCACCATCTTTTCTTCCTGCTTTTCTTTTATATTGCTTTTTGAGATCTTGACTTTGGACCCCCTGATGTTTCCTGTTAGTTCTATTAGATATGCTGCCATTGCCTTATCTGTAGTCTTTGTATCTCTCTCTCTCTCTCTCTCTCTCTCTCTCTCCTCTCTCTCTCTCTCCCACACACACACACATACACACACATATGTGCATGCTAATTACTTAGTCCAGAAAACCAGAAAAATACAATTGAGTACATTAAAAATAGTCTTGAAGGTCAGCACCTTCAAGTACCAAAAAAGGCAAAAACCAGCTAAATTGAAATATTGAAAAAGAGTCAGTGAGATGGCTCAGTGGGTACATTGAGTCACAAACCTGGTAACCTGAGTTTGGTCTCTGGAAACTGTGCAAAGGTGGAAGGAGAGTGCCCACTCCACCAAATCTTCCTCTGACACCCACACTTTCTCTGTGGCATACATGTGCCGCCCCCTCCCCCCTCTATCTCTCTCTCTCTTTCCCTCTCTCAGTCTCTCTCTTTCTCGGTCTCTCTCATTCACACAAAGAGTAAATAAAAATAAAATTTTTGAAAAAGGAAGGAAAGGTAATTAGGCCATTTTGGAGCATTTGACTTGCCGTCTGTGACCCAGTTGCTTCATCAGCTGTCTAGGTGGGTAGTCCTGTGAGGTCACAAGTTGCAGACTCCCCCAGCTACCATTCCATGTGCAAATAGCATAACTCTTAACTTAGAGGACCCTTGTGTACAGATAAAAATGAAGATGGCAGATTAAGAATTTAAAGAGAAGTAGACATGGTGGCCCACGTAAGCCCAGTACTTAAAAGATGGAAACAGAAGGATCAAAAATTTAAGTTCATCCTCGGCAGCATAGTGAGTTTGGTGCTACTGAAGACTCAGTTTCAATAACAGTCACCTGTTTCAGAGACAAGGACAGTATATCCGTCTGACTGTCTGCAGAATTGATGGAGCAGCCATTTCCTTACGGAGCACTTGTACTTTAGAGAAAAGATGATAGGCATGGCAGATGTGTATGGTTGCTCTTTCCCTATATACTAAGGTGGCTAAGCTAAAGTTCCTGAGACAGTAAAATAGAAACATGCTTGGGGGGTAAAGGGAAAAGGCCATACAAAAGCCTTCTGTTAGCAGTTCTTGTTCACAACACCTTCATCCTGTGCATCTTCAGTGGGGAAGTAGAAACAAATATTTGTGTGCTGAGGGACAGGTTCTGTAGATACTGGTCTGGGGGTGGAGACAGCGAGCATTCATCTTTCCCTACGCCATGGACAGTGAGTACAGGGACAGGAAGTTCCCCACACCAACCACCAGGTGGGGCTGTCAGCCACATGCAGCTCAGTTGCTGTATCCCAGAGCTTCCTGCTCCCTCATAGGCTGGGGAGGAGGGATGGAATGGATTGTTTTCTAGGTTGTTATTCACAGCATGAAGTGCTTACATTCCAGATAAAATATCTGTCTCTGTTATAGTAGGTCATTTTATTATGCTAGGCATAACTCTTCTGAGAAGAAAATAAAAGTGATTTGATTATTTGCTAATAAAACAATGCTAGTTATTAATAATACTTTGTGTTTCTCCTCTGGTGCTCATTCAGACCTCACCTCCTCTGTAAAGCATTGTACATTTCCTGCCTGTCTTCCAGGCGAAGACAGAAATGCCCCTTTCTGTGCTCCTTGGTGGCTATGTCTGCCCAATAATAGTAGATACCCTATTGAGTTAAAATGATTTTCCTGTGTATGTATCCCTGCCACGGACTGGGAGCTTCTCGAGACCACATATTATTTACATTTCTCTATCAACTGCTAACAGCAAAACCTGGTGGGTGTTAGTCACAGGTTGTAAGTATTTGTGAATTGTAGTTTTTCATAGTGTATTTAAAGAATATTATTAATAGTTCCTGTGCAGTCTTCCCCTAGAATATAAATAGCAGTTTTCCAATAAAATAATTAATTTTAGAAGCCTTTTAGAAAGGGGTGTTTACCTTAAGAGGAAAGGGCTGTGCTGTTAACTCTGAGGATGTGTAAGACTTCTCACTATAGATCCACCCAGGGCAGCTGACATATGGGACTTTGTGTGTGGAGTTTTAATCTTGTGATTTGTTTGAAATACAATTTTATTGTCTGAATTGAAAAAAAATTAGACCTTTTATCTTCAATGGCTTTAAGTAGCTTAGTGACATCGTTGCATACCCATAATACATTACTGTATTAAACTATTTTAATTGAAACTTTATGGAAAAATATGACTCATTCAGTTTCATTGATAGGACTCTCTTTTATAGCCAACTTTATTTGAATTAAATTGGTTCTCTCTCTCTCTATCACTACCCCCCCCACCTTGGTTTTTCAAGACAGGGTTTCTCTGTGTAGCCTTGGCTGTCCTGGAACTCTGTAGACCAGGCTAGCCTCGAACTCACACAGATAGCCCAGCCTCTGCCTTCCGAGTGCTGGGATTAAAGACATATGCCATCATTGCCTGACTTTTAAATATGTTCTCAATAGAAACAAGTGTATTGCACTACAATTTTTATACTTCTGTGGAAATGAATATAACATTTACTTGAAGAAAATGTAAGTCTTTTTTCCTTATAGAACAAGATCCTAGTTATTTCCCTATGTGTGGAAATTTTTGGTCTTCCTAATCTCAACTGGAAAAGTTTCTTCTCAGCAACTTAGAAAACTGTGTCATCATCTTCAGCAAACATTTATCAAGTGCCTCCTATGGGAAAGGTCATATTCCCAGTCCCATGGAAAAACCCCATGTATCCAAAGGTGAGACTTCTGCCTCACCCTGGAAAAGAGCCTTGATCCCTGGACTCAAGAAGAGGGGAATCTGACTTTCTAGAGACCCTGTTTTTAAAATGCAGCCATCTATTTTGTTTTATGCTCCCTGAAAAACTTGCTCTATTTTTAGCCTATCTCATGTGAACCTGTAGATGAAAGAAAGGCAGACTGCCATGGATAGATGATTCTCATAGTAGTAAACACAGCTTTGCTAAAGGCAGATGTCAAATGCATTAGCTACGATTCCCCACCATGCCCCCTTATCATGAATGCACTCAAATTCCAATTCATTCTTTCTCTTCAACAAACTATTTAGGGATGTGACCTGTAGAGTCAGAAAGGCTTGGGTTCTAATCTGAGATATGCCACCTATTGATGAGATGGTCACGAACAGTGTGTCCAGCCATTCAAGCTGCTTCTCCTCCCTGTCAGGAATGTCTTGAGAATAATTTGACAATAAACCAGAAAGATATCTGTCACAACTATAGCAACAAGTTAGCACCCTCTCATATCAAGAGAGCAGATCACTTGAAATCTCAGTACGTAAAGGGCAGAAAAATAAGATCTTTCTTCCAGAACAGGATGGACAGACCTAGAATGATAGCCACCCTCCCTAAGGATCTAAAATTTTCAAATCAAGCAACAAAATATCTACATCAGGATTAAATCATAAAGGTAATAAAACTACGAAAATAAATGCCAAATGAAGAGGGTCACCCAGGGAGAGAGAAAGGAAACCAAAGCAGAACAGGAAATGTAAGTGGGGAGTGAACACTGTTCTTACCGACATGGCTGGCCCTCTGGTCTCATGATGGTCCTAACAGGTAGTTTGGGTCCTGGATCCCTGTTCTTTTGTCACTGTTGCTAGGAGTGCCCCTCTCGGTGAACCGGCAGCACTGTACATGGATATTTGTAGTCTCCATTTCTTGGAACGTTCTGTTCTCTGTCTCAGTTACTTATAAGTTGCGATTTGTTTGTTTGTTTGTTTATGAGAATGCCTCACCCGAGAAGTCACAGTCTTCCTCTTGGACCATTATAAAAGATAATGTATTATGGCCTGAGACTCTTGCTGCACTCAGGAATTCTTGCCAAATGCGGCCTTTGCCTACATTATTGATATTTTTATTGCACAATTTACATTTCAGATTTTTTTACACAAGGTTGCGGAAGGATTTTTAAATTAAAAAACAATTTATAGTTGGCAGGGCTGTAAATTTGTGTTCATTCTCATTATAAGTTTTTGCCCTGTCTCTGTTTGAGGCCATCATTGGCGTTGAAGTTGTCTGGCAGCCTCGGTACTGCTTTGGTGTATGCTTTATGATTTCACTGGTATGGAAAGCACTTTTGTGGCACTTAACACATCAGCGGGACTCTCTTTTCACTCAGATGGCCCGGGAAGAAAACATTTGCACTGAAACCCTTCATTCTGAAGGAATTCCTTTAGGTCAAGGCCTTCAGGAGTTTGTTTTTTAAAGAAAAATCTATAATCCATTAAACAAGCATTATTAATTGCCTATCCCTTGCCGGATACTTGCTGGCACTGTTCAGAGATTAGCATAAGATTTAGAGAGTAAACCAAAGATGTCCAGGCTCAGGAAGAATACAGTCTCTCTGGGAGAGACAAGCTCCATGAGCTCTGTCCTGGAGGTGTAACTCCAAAGTATAGGAGCTGAGCAAGAGGGCTAGGAAATCCATCTGCTAGAAGTTCCAGGAAGGACTCGGGAAAGGAAGGCATCTGCACAGAGCATGAAGGACAAGGAATCTTTGTTCCTAAGAGGTGAATGAGAGTGTGGGCATGCTGAACAGAAGGGACATCATATGGACTGGGTATTACAGCAGGAGTGTCCCTAACAAATTCAAGATTCTCTGAGTAGAACATTATGGATATTTAATCATGAGTGGTCTTAGCTACAGTTAAAAGCACCAGAACCCAGTGAGATTAAAGGTCATCATTTAGAAGGGCTTCATACCCCCAGAAAAATGTATAAAATGGCTGCATGTTTGAATGGGTTTTGTTTGTTTGTTTGTTTGTTTTGTTTTGTTTTCTTTTGGCTAGCCCTATACACAGAGGTTAGCCAGTACTTGCACCATGTATTCAATCAAAGGCTGGTACCACTCTGGGTCTCTCAGTCACTCATCCCACTGTCTTAGTCTTTGTCACACTGTGGAGAACGTTTTTGCGGTGCACTCAGCTGCATGTGTCGGTCTGCAGAGGCTTCTCCAGGGAACCTGCTGGTGGGCAGCTCTGTCCAGTCACCACCCATCTCCGTAACGTGCGGGGCACAGCAACATTGGTGTGCTATCCTGGATGATCCTCCATGATTCCTGTTCAAAGTTAAATGATAAGAGGTACTTTCCAAATATTTGGTGGTTCTTTGGAGGGCATAAGAACTGGCATCTGGCATGTGCAAATTGCACACACATTTATTAAGTGGCAATGGAAAGAAGCGCACATTGTTTCACTTTCCTCTGTTTAATTTTTTAGGCATGGGTAGGTGGCATGCACTAATGAATTAGGGAGTGTGGGCAAGTGAGCAAAGGCTGGGATGCTTTGATGAGCGGCTGTGTGAAGCAGAAAGAGACAGTGGTGAATGGGAGAGCTGGGGATGTACAGACACTTGTGGTCTGCATGGAGGTTGTCAGCATACAGTACGAGGCTCTGCTTTTCACATTAAAAGAAAAGATTTAACATCATTTAGTCAGATTTCTACAGGATACTGCAAAGTTAAACTGACGTTCTCTGTGAATTTATTAATGCTCAATGATGATGATTGCAAGGTTTTTAGCTGTGCACAGCCAGCTTTCCAGCAGATTCTTTCTAGAGGGAGGGCACATAACTGAGAAATTGTTGAACTCAGCCAGACATCTTCAGGGAATTATGGGAGGCAGTGTTCTTTTCAAGTGGCTTACACGGCATGTAAAGAATGCTGCTGTAGAGCAAGGACACATGCCCAGCCATTTACCCTTCGAGGGAAGGAACACTGGTTGGTGCTTTCTTATTTGGAGTTGCTGGAATGGCAGGACTTCTCCATGGCCCCTCGTGTTCCTTGGGCATCTAGAGGTCTAGGTACCAGAGACCCAGTGTTCCATTCAGAGCTTGAGCCACTTTCCAGCACAGAAAACTCTAGAGCTTGGAATTGGAAACATAGGCAAAAGCTGGGCTGGGTAGGGAATTAGATGCAGGCCTCAAAGAAATTCCACTTTTATTTTCCCTTTACCAGAGTCTTTGGTTTGGCCCAACCTACTCAATTGTCATAAAAATCCTACTTCATTTTTAACTCTGGAGTGGTCAGAACCTAGACTTTCATCTTTGAACCAAGGATTAGGCAGAGCTGCGGTGGAACTATGCATGACCTTGCCCTGAAACTCTTGAGCAGTGCTAGGGCTGGGCATCCCAGAACAGCATAAGGCGGGTAGTAGGTGTGTCCTTCTGGCGCTTGTCCACTCCAGTTTGCAAGTGCCTTGCACAGCGGTTACTTATTGCCAAGTGGGCACAGCTGCAGCTCACTTAACCATGCGTTTATCAAATGAAGCTCTAGCTGCATTTTGTAATTGAGATCTTCATTTGATTTGGAGCCAGAGATGGATCTGTTAGGTTTGGGAATAAGCATATGGACATATTTTGTACAGTTTCAATTTCTTTTTTAAAATTTATTTGTGTGTGTGTGTGTGTGAGAGAGAGAGAGAGAGAGGCAGGCAGGCAGAGAGAGACAGAGAGAAAACGAGAATGTGCTTGTGGGTGCAAGTGCCTAAGGAGGCCAAGAGGGCATTGGATGTCCTGAAACTGGAGTTATAGGCAGTTGTGAGCTGCCTGGTGTGGGAGCCAGGAACCAAACCCAGGTCCTCTGAAAGAGTGGTAAACACTCTTACTTACTGAGCCATCTCTCCAGCCCACATGCTTTCCATTTCAAATGTCATATACTAGATTATATTGTTGCCTGCACCTCATTTGTATAAATTTGAATCTTATTTACTACAGCCATCTCTTTAGCCAGTTGCTAATTCCTAGAATAAAGACCAATGACTTCAAATGAAGCCTTTTGAAATTTGTGGCCAGGCAGCTAAGAGCCATAATTATTGACATGGGAACTCTTTAGAAACTTGTAATGTACTTTGACCTTTGTGGTGCTCCCTGAAAGGGTGGTTAGGTCATGGACAAGAAAATATTGTGTTTAGTCTCTGACCCTTGTGCTTCATACTTGGATAGTATAGATAAGTAAAGGCCACTGTGATATGCTCAACTTCTGTAGATGGACACCTGTGAGAAACTAGATCTTGCATGAATGGCTAAAACCACAGTCACACAGATGCAAATACTCCAGCACTTAGGAGCACAGTGATTCTGGACAGCTTCCCCACCTACAGCGTGCTTTTGGAGGTAGACTTAAAGAGCATCCGGTAAACTGTAGCTCTTGCCAGCTTGGGCAGCTGCACGAGGCCCCTTGCACAGGGCTGTTACGCAGATGGCCTCCTTCTAGCTTCCCGTCAGGAGCTAGGTGACTTCCTTCCCTGCACAGCTAGCACGATGCAGTTTGAACATTTGATTTTTAAAAGTGTCTCGACTGAAGATGACACTGCATTGGTGACATTTTGATAGCTGTCATTGCATGGTTTAGTTCCAACATCTTTCAGCACATTCAGAAGCATCAACCTTTCCATGTTGGGGCTTCTCCAGCAGCAATTATAGCCACAAGTGAAGAAAAGCTACGCATGTTCCCCTAAAATATCACTGAGATTTGTGTCATAGGCCTCTGGTGACAAAGACTTATTTAACTGCTAGATGTCAGCTCTCCTCACTCCCTTCAGACAAAATTAAACCATGGAGTAACCATTCAATCCACAAGTGTGAAAAAGGGCTTTCAATAGTATTTCTGTAGAAAATCAAACAGGTAGCAAATCCCTTTACTTAAATGTGGTATTGTGGGTGTGTGGACAGGGAGAATAGGGTGGACAAGCACTGGAGTCGGCCTTTTTGGCTAGCGTGGTGGCTCTTTGCTCTCTCCCAACGCTTCTACTGCTCCTGTTTTCCCTGACCTTCCTCTGAGTATGAACTTCTATGAGCCAGTGAGTCCTCCAGCCAACTCAGCAGGTGGGCCAAGATAGGTTTATAATTAGCTCTCTTGACGACCCCAACTGGCCACTCTTAAAATGATTCAGGTAAGTGTGTCCTCTTGTGTTATAGGGGAAAAGCCAGTAGCCAGCTATCTCCGGAGGCACTGGGTCCAGAGAGTGGCATTCCTGTGAAGGGGAAAATGAGCATTTTCCAGAGCTTGAGACATGCCACAGCAAATGTGTATCCAAAACACATCACATTTGACTTAGATAGCCATGGTTCCTCGGTTCCAGGACATCAAAACTTTGATGTCCACTTAGGACTGGAATCGAAATTCTGGGAAAGAAATATAAGGCAGTCACTTCAGCATGTTATTTACCAAATGCCAAGGTTAGATGTTAATGCCACTTGAATAATGAAAAAATGTGTATATTGGGCCTTGGGAAAGGGGGCCCTCATCAGAAGATAGAGCAAGGGAAGATGTGACCCAGAAGAAGCATGGGGAAAGCAGAGTCCCCTGTGACACATGTGTTCTGAAGAGTGAAGCTGGTGTGCAGTGAGCTGGGCTGTAGGAGCGGGGCCAAAGGTCCCAGAAGTCCTGTGTGGTCAAGGATCCAAAGTGATGTGATCTAGTATTGTGGGGATAAGAATTGAGGCTATATACCCCTTAAAAAGTCACTACCCACTAGAAATGGCTATATTGTTTCTGGCTCACTTCACACTGGGCCACACTATGCACCTCTTCTACACTGGGGAGACAGGAATAGCAGGTGGTGCTCCAAACTGTACGATTTTCCCCAGAGAGTTCTTTTCTTGCTATATATGCCAGGGTACACCTGGCTCAAGAAAGCAGACTCTTTCCATTTGTTTTTTAATCTCTTGATCCCAAGGGTCATGGATCAGATAGTGACTTCTGTGTAAGCAGTCAGAGCCAGTAGTGGTAGAAATGTTTGCACACAGAGCCAGGCAGTTCCACACATATGCTTGGTAGTTGCTTTTCTGTGTGGTTTCTGTTATGTCAAATTCAAGGCAGAGAAAGTTGCCCCCACACCCCTCTGCTGGAGTGAGTGAGTGTGCTCTGGCCTGCAGCAGAACAGTTTCTGAGCTGTCTGGGCCATAGAAGCACAAATAGAAACCCCGGGCACATAAGGACACGCGCAGGCCACAGAGCCCGTGAACAGCTCCATCAAGTTCCAGTGAACAGATGTTTATCCCACAACGTTTTTCCTCTTCTTGGGGTTTGTCCAGTGCATTAAAGGAAAGAAAGAAAAAGAAACCTTAAACTGTTTACACTAATTATCCCCTTTTGCTGCCTTTGCTTGGTGTGTTTTGCTCTTTCCTTTTTTCCCATACATTAAGAGCTCTTCGTGTGAGGAAATTCTGCCCAGCTGCTTTCTGGAACAGACCCTTCCATAGCTTAAATTGGGAACCCTTTGTTCTTGGATCTGAGTGGAGCTCAGCTTGCCTTGTCACGTGTGTGTTGGTGCGACTTCCCAGAAGTTTATAGGCTTTTTCAACCCATTTCCTTCTTACCCCAAAGATAATCTGCTTCCATGACTTTCCTTCAAGTAAACAACTCCAGATCCCGTCGTCGTTTCGTTTCTCCCTGCGGCTCAGTCAGTATTTTATATAGCAATCAGCTACGAAGCATGTGGTTAAGTTTGGTGAGTTCCATGCCACTACCCTAGCTATTAAAATATAAGTCAAACCCTTTCTTCTGCCCCTGCATTGTTCATGTTTTCACTTATTTTTTCATTTCCTTTGTTCAAGAAATATACATATATATTTAGCTCCTGCTGTGTACCAGGTACTGCTCTGGATACAAAGGAGTCTGCAGTAAGTAAAACCAGACGTGGTCTTGGTCTTCAAGAAATTCCCATTGTAGTGAGGGAGAAAGGCATATAAAGAATTAATTACAATTCAAGGTGATACACGCTTTAATAGTAGGGTGTTCAAAGTTCTTTGAGGAATGGCAAGGGTATAATTGGCTCTGCCCCAGGCATCAAAAATGACTTCCCAGAGTACTTGTCATGTGTTTATTCTAGATATATACCAGCATATATGGAAGAACATGTTTGCAAAATGGTAAATAGGTCAGAGGGGCAGGAACTAGGATGCAAGAGATGGAGATAAAGCTGGGAGGCAAGTTGGGCAGCAGCCTGAAGGGTATATCTTACAGAAAAGGGAAGATAAGAGCAATGGCAACTTTTCAACAGAAAACCACACACTCAATGTTATGAGCTTAGTTGTGTTTGCTTAAAATCCGTACGCTGTGGTCCCACCCCCAGGACCTCAGAAAGTACTGGAGATGGGGCCTTTCACTGATTGTTCAGCTAGAATGAGGCTGTGCTTTAATCAATGGGACTGGGGTCCTTAGCAGAGAGAAAGTTGGGAGGCAGAAGGAGAAGACTGTAAAAACATGTTACAAAGGCACATCAGCGAGTCTCGGATCCTAGACATCCACCCCTGAAATTGTAGAAGATACAGTTCTGCTGTTTTGACAGCCCAGTCTTTGTGCACTTAGGTGTAAGAGTTCTGAAAAGTGGATGCACTCAGGTTTGTGATTTGTAAAGGTGAGGGACTGTGCTGGATGCTGGCTTAGGATGGACGGTACTGAGGTAGAGGAAGCAGGAATAGGGAGCAGTGGCAAAGGTCCAAGTTGCTGAGGGACTATACTAGTGACTTAGTATTTTAACCAACATAATGAATACCATATAGGGGGAGTGGAGAGGAGTAGAAACCCCACACAGTACATTTAGGTTTAGATCTGTCTGGTTTTGCTTGTACCTTGGTGGCTGAGCTATTTGGGTGGTATGGCATCAAAATGAATTTCTTTCCTGTTGGCCCTTGCTTGAGTTCTACAGCAAGAGTGATGTTTCCCTACTGGCTCTGTTCCTGCTTCACATTAGCAGGCGTGGCCGTAGCTGCATCCTTCCCACTTTGGCCACAGTTCCACTGGGAGTCATCTCCTGCAGCTGTAGTTCTCTCTAGTTCAAGTCCTGGACTAAATAATGCCAGGCCTGGGCTGCTTCTCTGCCTCTTGTTTCTTTAACCCCATTTAAAGCTTCAGAAAAAATCCCTTCGGTAGGTTCTGTTCAGTCTACCCTTTGGTGCACTATCTCTTTCTTTCCATGACTTTAAAGTGTCTCCTTCTATGGGGAGGTCTGAGACAGGTGGGAACTTATGATGACATGTGGAAAGAGTCTGAGTCTGGATATAGATCTAGTATTATGTAGGTTAAGTTTGAATCCTTTAGTTGCCAATAGTACAGCATGAAAAAAGACAAGGGTCATGGGTAGAATGCTGGGAAAAAATTAACTTTTCAGGGATTATCTTTTTTGTAGCAAAGTTGAATTTTACTTATATAGTCTTTAGTCTGGTTATAGGAATAGAATATCCCTGCTAGTTACGGAGAAGCCGAAGTTTGCACGCATGTTGGCGTATACCTATAATTTCAAACGTAAGAGCTGAGGCAGGAGGATCATGTGTTCTAGTTTTCCAACCCAGCTTGAGGAGACAGAGAGAAAGAGATAGAAAGTGTGTGTGTGTGTGTGTGTGTGTGTGTGTGTATTCTTGGCTTTGATTTTGTCATAAAGAGGGGACTTGGTATCCAGTGAACAGTGGATCCGTTCTACAGACCATTAGTTGCATAATAAAAGATAACATTTTTAAGTGTCCTTAAGGACCTCAGAAATATTATTAAAAACCGTGTATGTTTCATTACAAATTGCTTAAAAATACTTCTTAATGAAATTTACTAAGTACTTTTGGATAGCACTCCTTGGTGGCCAAGACTTACTTACTCTATATATTCCAAAATAATAAATCCTATCCTACTTATTAAATTGAGACAGTTGTAATGGTTGTATGATAATTTTTCATTGTGATATCATTAATCTGTATTTCTATATCATAGGTGTCATTATCTTCCTCATTATTGATGATGAAACCAGCACTTAGAGAAGTCAGTAATTTTCTCTAGACCACACAGCTGGTAAATGTCAAAGCCAAAGTCTTGTGTTTATCTGAATAAGTGAGGGGTTTCACTAATACTTAGACTTTCTTGGACCCCATACAAAGGCTTTTGTTTGAGAGCTCAGGGAGGCCAGGACAAAACACTTCCACTGGAAAGGGTTTGCTGTGGGCAAGGCATAGAAGATGCCTTTACTGAAGGTGTTGGCAAGCACTCGAACCTGGTGTTTGAAAGACCAGAATTGATATGTGGGGCATATCACAGGTATCCCTTCTATTCTTTATGTAGTAGCAAAGATGTAATGGGCTAAATATTTTAGCCAGAAACTAATTTTCTTAGATGGCCATCCCTTGTTAGTCAGCATCACATAATTGGGGTGCTTTTGGTGTACTTTTGCCATTTTTATTTTGCCAAGCAATGGCCTGATACTTGAGGAATTTTATATGTCCCTTGCTGTGGTGTCATGGAAGGTCTCATGATCAGCATCACTCCTGGTCACTGTGCATTTTCCTCTTCTCATATAGTCTTAATTCTACCCCCTTTTGAGGTTCAGAGGGTAAGGAACATTCAAAAAGGAAATACATATGACCTGTGTAGCTCCTCATTACCATTCCATCCCATGCGTTATTCTGGAACACAAGAAGTTGAGCTCTGAACATGTTTCTAATCTCTGGGATGCACCATTCTGTGCGCTTCATGGTTCCCAGTTAACCCTTCAGAAGTCGGGGAGGGAGTAGTGTCTTCAGTGATTTCCCCTCACGTTCCATATGGGCACAGATCTGGCCCTTTCTGAAGGCCCACCATAAAGAGCCTCTGCCCCCAGAGCAGCCAACCCAGCCAGACTTTCTGTGTGAACTGCAGGGTCAGCCTTCCTCCTCAGCCTTCTAGGGCTGCATCTTAGGAGGTTCTTCATTCTGTAGTGGAGCTCTGAGCAGCAGAGTAAAGGACAGAGCCCTGCCCCAGTCTTTGGGCTTCTGACTCCACTGCCCACTAAGGACGGGTTTATTCATACTGCCTTTCTTTCACATCCCCCGGTGGACTGGGGGCAGTTTTAAAGGTGCTTTCCTGTACCATCTTAAGCGAGAGTTTACTTCAAGCTATGCTAACAAGAGGAGCCTGCGACATAGTTCTCTAATTATTCGTGTAGGTGCCTTTGATTAAGAGGGGGAAATGGCTTTCTTTTAAAAACATTTTAGTCTAAATGTAGCAGATATGATGACATTGTTTCTTGTTTAACTTTTCTGGATCCGTTGACAGAATCTGTTACAAACGTTTAAATGGTTCCTTCTTTCTGTTCCAGCCAGGTTCATGGAATTCTAACCTGGGCAGGTGATCTTAGCTGGCAAGAGTGTATTCATCTGTCATTGTGCTTTCTGACCTGTTCAAAGAAAGACTGCAAAAATCCAGTAGTGAGATGTTAGATGAGCACAGTGAGGCAGTCCAGCAGAACCCTCTCAGCACTGAGAACAAGAACTCATGGCCCAGGAACATAGTTATAACTTAAGGCCTCCCAAAAGCCTCAGTGTAACTCTAAGACTTATTAACTTCAGAAGTACTAAATACTTCAGAGTTTCAAGAACACTTTGAACATTTAATTACTTAACTTTCTTTTATAAGTGTTTTCAGTTTGCAAATTTTGGTTGAATTTTAATTTTGTCCTGCTCTAGTGGACAAGTGCCACAGACTGAAACAAAAATTAAAACTAAAATTGAACTAACTGGGATTTTGTAAGTTGTGTCTATTTTATAATTTTGAGCACCAAAATTCTGAACAAAAGAGAACTCGAGCGTAGTTCAATGGCAGAGTGCTTGCCACATACCTATAAGACTTGAGTTAAAGCTCCAGCACTAAAAAGAGGGAATTTTAAGAGTGACCTGGAGGGATGGCTCAGTTAAGTGCCTACTGCACATGAGCATGTGAATTCAGGTTCTCAGAGCCAAGCATGATGACATACATGTTGGTGTGCAGGGACACTTAGTTCAGTGAACTCAAGTTCATTGGCCAACCATTATAGCTGATTTTGAATTTTCAGGTTTAGTGAGAGAACCTGACTCAAAAACAGCAACCAGTACCAACCTCTGATCTATATATACACACACGAAGCACGCATGTCTGTCCCATACACACACACACCCACACACCAACAACACACTCTTCCACATACAGACAGGCAAAGATGATGATCTATCTATAAGGGATATTTTTAAAATAGCATGTGCTAAATGTTCATGTCCACATTGGAAATGAAAAGGAAAGACTGAGTATCAAAATTAATAGTGCTTTTCTATGGGTTGGTGGGATTAGGAGCTATCTAAATTTCTCTCTTTGCTTTTCTCCACTTGCATTTTATGCAGTGAACATATACTATCTATTCATGAAAAGCATTAAATACTTTAAGGCATAAAGCCAATATTTTGACTTACTCTGATGCCCAAAGTATCACAATTACTGTGTATAAAAAGCTAGAATTATTAACTTCCAGCCACCAGTTGCCATTAAAGTAATGAATTTAGCTGCTCATGCAGAAAATCAAGAACAATTATGATATAAAAAACATTACTTCCTAAAATAGCCAAAGGCTATGCTCCATATCTTTCAGTTTGATTAATGGTATCACATTTTAAAGGTTATTTTTAGGTGTTTACAAACTAGAATAGAATCATATGTGACATGGAAGGACTTTTTATTATTATTTTGTATCTTATCATTCTAGAATATTAAACAAAAATTTATGAGTAGAAGCTAAAAAGGAACAGATTTTAACTTTGCAAAATACCCATTTCTCTCTCATGCTTTTAAACACTTCATTTTTTGAGACAGGGTTTCAAGGAGCCCAGGATGGCCTTAAATTCCTCATTATCCAGCCTCCACCTCCCAAATATTGAAATTACAGACTCTTGCCAACATACCCAGCTTAAACATGTTTTTAAGTAAAGACTACCAAACAGATTAATAGATGTACACATTAAAACTACTTTTAGAAACAGGATATAAAGGAATATAAACTGTAAAGTGTACTTCCTTCAGTTCGCAGCACAAAGGCAACCCCATAGTATTGAGCATGCACATGTGTGCTTACTATTCATTACTTCTTTGTTAGGGTGCAGTGAGTACAAGGGTCTCAGTGAACCTGTTCCTCCCCCAACAGTATAGCGCAGAGATGGCTCCACTTTAACCCACATTGCCCCGTTGGACGTAAACTTGCAGTATATTTGTTTCACCAGATCCTTACTGCTTCCCACGGGTTTTCTTTTAGTCTTACCAAGCTAACAATGACTCTTTTTCCATATCCCGAGGACCACGATTATTAAGTCACACCTGTGAGCTGATGAGAAGCGATGCTGGGATTCTCATATGCTAACATGCTTAGCAATGTTCAGAGTGCTTCCTCATGTATCACTTACTTGATTTATTCTTTACGATAATCTACCTTCTTCTGAACTGGTTATTTCTTTATTTCTAGAAGTGGGCAGCTCTTTTGTGCCTTATGAATTTGTCATTGGTGATTATAGACTGGCTCTCCTAGGTGAATCTAGCTAGCGGTTGGGATATTTAATGATATGTCAATGAAGGTTGTAGATTGGATCTATTGCCTTCAGATTTTAAAATCATTTTTTCTCTTCTGCTAACCTACAAACAGTGTCTGTTTTGTGTGTGTGTGTGTGTTTGTGTGTGTGTGCGTGTGTGTAACATTAGAACAAAGACGTCTTAAGTTTTTATGTGTTGATTTTTTGATTCCATGTATTTCTGGGTACCTTGTGAGTGCCTGGTACCCATGGAGACCAGAAGAGGGTGTTTGATCCCCTGAAAGTGGAGTTAAATGGTTGTGAGTCTCCATGTGTGTGTGCTGGGAATCAAACCCTCATCCTCTGCAGGAAAAACTAGTACTCTTAACCACTGAACCATCTCTCCAGCCCCAGCAAAGACCTTTCTTGATGTTTTATATGCCACTCAAAGTTTTTGTTCAGGGATATTATGAAAGGAGAACAGAGGAGAGGAACTTGGGAAATTTAACCCTGCTAAGCATTACCCACCTTCTGTGTTTTGTTTGCTAGTAGGGTGTGTGTATATGATCCAGTCCACAAATCTTCATAGACCGAGAATCCATTTTTGTTTGCTCTAACAGAACAATCAGATTAGTACACCCGCAGCTTTGGAGACCAGCATGTGCAATGATATACATAGTTTTGCCCCCTCTTTTTAATTCTTTCTCATCAAAAAGTGAGAACAAGTTCTTGCAAGAGTTTGAAGCATTCTTCTGGGCAGCTACAGAGCAGGGAAAGTGCTTCCCTTTGCTGCATTGTCTCCTTCAAATGTATGGAGAGCTCTGGATGAGCCCAGGGCCAGAAGTCCAGAGTGTGGAACTCTGCCCAGGCACGTCTGCCTTCCCCAAGTTATCCTCAAGCTGCCTTCTCTCTTGGCTTGCTTATACTTCCCTATAAGGAAAACCCTGTCTCTGAGCAGTATGTATGTGTTAGCCCGAGTACAACTTACCATTCACTTTTGACAAGAGCTTAACTGACCCCAAATGGACAACTACTTTATAAATAAGTGACTTTGTTTACCTTTTCTCTCTTTGGTGCCTAAAATTCGTTGTATATTGTAGAGCCAGCCTATAGGCTTTACAAAACTTTGGCTTAGGACCAGGTCCCCTAGATCCAGATAGCCTTGGGAGAGGGGCAATGAATCCTTTGGAATCGGGCATCTAGGATGCCTTGGGTCTAGAGCACTAGAGTATATTTGTAGTCATGAAAAGCAGTGATCTGACTTGCAGGTCATTGAGTACAGCAGGGAGTGAAACTTCTGGATCACAGGGTGCAGCTTTAATGTGCACAGACTGGCTTCATGTTGGCACTACAGCATGCTTGATTGTCCTTCCCAAGCTGTCTTCAGCCTTGTACTTGGGGCTAGGTGTGGATGTTGGGGTGACATGATGCTGCCCTCTCTGATATGTACTGCTAAGAGATCATCAATGCTTCTGTATTGCCAGTGAGAATCTCTGACAACTTTATGCATTCTATAGAACAGGTTGGTACATGACTTTTGGGTTTGAAAGCATTGGAGACAGCCCAGAAGTTTAAAAAGAAGACAAGATTGAGAAATAGAATTTATTAAAGTTAAGAGAATTAAGAGAATGAAGAGAAAGATTAACCATAAATTCCTTGCTTTTACACAGGCATTCAGGTGGAGAAAAACGTTGAGGCATGTGATCCCCTGGTTTAGACTAGAGTGGTAACTTCCATCCATTTTATCGATGAAGTACATTCTCCAAGGAATTTTAATTTTCCTGGTAGTCTTCATAATAAAGGCAGAAGTGTAGTTTTCTGTAGGAGCGAATTCTGAGCCTCTGTGAAGACTACTTGTCATCCATTAAACAAAGGTGAATGCAGCACTAAAGAGACCAAAACCCTCAGGAGATTGCATTCTAGCTTATAGAAGCTGGCGGGAAGGTAAGCAAGTACTGTGGAGGGAAATAGAAGAAGGAAAGGTGAGGTACAAGGAGAGGAGCACCAACTAAGGAAAACAGAAGGAAGGTGTCTCAGTCAACATGGAGGTGAGGAAGGGATATGACTGAGAGCTGCTGAGGATACACAAGGGTCCCAGTGTGGCTCTCTTGGCAGGGACATAGATGAGGGAATAGCTCTGCTGATCCTCCTAAGTCTGTGGCACCCTAAGAGCCCTGGCTTTTATTCTGAGGTGAGTGTCGTCAGAGTGTCTTGGAAGAGGAATTGTGTAATCTGTCATTTATAAGACCTTTCTGACTGCTGTTGTGAGAATCGTTGAGAAGAGGGTCAAGAGTAGAATCTGGGGACCAGCTAGTGGGCTGCTACAAAAATCCCAGTAAGTAGTGATGGGAGCTTGAGCAGGTAGTAGAATTAGGGGTGGTAAATATCAGCAGGTTTCTAGGCCCTCGGCTTGAGGATTTGCCAATAGACTGGACAGAGGGAAGAATTAAAGTCATACCAAGGTTATGTTTGTTTGCTTTTCTGCAACTAGAAGAATGAATTTACTGAAAAAAAAAGATAGTGGATGTCTTAGTTAGGGTTGCTATTGCTGTGATCAAACACATGACCGAAGCAACTTGGGGAGGAAAGGATTTATTCAGTGTACATTTCCACATCACAGTTCATCATTAAAGAAAGTCAGACAAGAACTCACACAGGGCAGGAACCTGGAGGCAGGAGCTGATGCAGAGACCATGGAGGAGTGCTGCTTACTGACTTGCTCCTCATGGTTTCCTCTGGCTGCTTTGCTACAAAACCCAGGACCACTAGCACAGAGATAGCACCACCCACAAAGGACTAGATCCTCCCTGATCAATTACTAATTAAGAAAATCCCCTCCAGGTTTGCTTATAGCCTAATCTTATGGAGACATTTTCTCCCTCCTCACTGATGACTAGCTTGTGTCAAGTTGACATAAAACTAGCCAGTGGAGTAGTGAAAGTATGTTTGGAGGTGCAGGATTGGGAGTTGGGTCTTGAATGCATTGATATGTCTATTACACATCCAAGTGGGTGTGTCCTGAAGGCGGTTGGATATGTGGACTGGTGCTCAGAGGAGAAGTCTGACATGACGATGCACAGTTGGAAATAGTTGGTAGATGGTGGCATTTAGAGTTTGAAACCCAGTTGAGCTCATGTAGCAAGGCTGTGTAGATGTAGAAGACATTCTCTGAATCCTAGAGATCGAATTTTAATCAACCCTCAGCAAAGGTCAATGCCTAATTCAAGGACAGCACAATTTTCTGTGATGGGCTCTATTATAAGTATTCTGTGCTTTGAAGGCCAGTTTTTCCATTCTGCCAGTGTAGTACAAAAACAAGCAGAATTCTTAAGCTAATGGATATGACTGCGCCTGATCAAAATACCGTGCAGCCACGTGGATATTGCACAGACAACAATAGTTAGCCTTTAGTACATCCTAGGATGTGTGTGTGTGTGTGTGTGTGTGTTGTTTTTTGTTTCTTTGTTTCCTAAAGCTCTGGGCTTGAACCTAGGGCTACTCACAAGCTAACAATGAACTAAACACACTAACAATGAACTAAATCTCTACCCCATTTTAAACTCGGTGCATAAAAAGCAAAAAATGGGGTTATAGATTAAGTTCTAGGCTGGTTTGGGGTTGCAGGCTTTCACCCTCAACTCAGCTTCCAGGCCCTGTCTTGGTACCAGTGTTTTTCTTCCTCTGTTCTTTCTTACACTGTGTTTGGGCCTTGGAGGCTCTTTTGTTTAAATAGCCGTAGCATGCTATAATCAAGCTATAACCTTACAGTTTCCTATTAGCTGTTCTCCCTGGTTCTGAAGGAAAAAAAACCCTAAAATTAAAGATTTTAAGTTCTGTAGGGTTTTTATAGATTTATTTTTATCGTTTTTTAATGATCTGCATATGTGTGTAGGTATGTGCATGAGGAGAGGACAGGTGCCTGTGGAGTCTGAGAAGAGGGCCTTGGATCTTAGGGTTATGGGCTGCCTGGTGTGGATGCTGGGAACTGAACTTGAGTCCTCCTCAAGAGCAATAATCACTCATAACCACTAAGCAATCTTTAACCCCTGGTTTTTGTTTTATAATTTACTTGGGTGAAGAGATTTGCAACAACAGAAAACATCAAATGTGAAAAAATACCTAAGAGATTACAGAAAAACAACTTTGCATGAGTGTGCAGAGAGATTCAGTTCACTTATGACCAATGATTCTCTGATGTAAAGACTGTTCCATGGCTTACGTGAGATGGATGTTTTGAAAGATTTTGGCTTTGGTTGTGAAGGTTACTTATACATTTGGGGGTAATTTTTGTAGGTAGTTTCCTATTGTAAAGACAGAGACAAAAGAATGATATTGAGTGCTTTTTGACTGTTGAATGAATCTGTTGATAGGTCTTTTTCTTTTCTTTTTGAGACAGGGTTTCTCTGTGTAGCACTGACTGTCTTGGAACTCACTATATAGATCAGGCTGACCTTGAACTCATAGATATCCTCCTGCCTCTGCCTCCTGAGTGCTGTGATCAAAGGCATATGCCACCTCATCCGGCAATAGGTCTTTTTCTATTGCTTGGTTTAGGGGGTGAGAGTAATGATGTTCTTCCAAAGGCCTGTCAATAATAAATAGAGACCCTTTTTACTGCCAAAAGAATTTTAATAGTGGGTGATGGACAGAGTCATCTCCGCAACTTTGTCTCATGTCAGTCTTGAGAGATTGGTCCTATAAAGGAATTCAAGTTATCTTGATAAAATAGTTCCTTAGAGACATTGCCGTAGCCGAGTTTATTGCTATGTCCTATTTGTCTAGCTAGAATCTGCCCATCGGCGCTTAGCCAGAGTCGCTCTGGATGACAGTCTCAATGACTTCAAAGTCCACTTGTGTTGATCAGCTTGTCTACTTGTGCTCCAACCCTAAAGGATTCAATGGCATTAGGAACTTCTAACATTGTAAATCTGCTTTGTTTTGCACAACAGACACCCAACCTAATTCACCACACAGATGCGCGCACACTCCTGTAGACACACGCACACATCCGTGCACCCCCACCAACAGTTACAGGTTTCTTAGAAAAGCCAAGTATGGGTTATTTTGGGTTCAAGGAGCTTGTTTCCTAGGAAAGTCTCTATGTCCCTCCCTCCTCTCAGATTGTATAGGCATGTGTCATAGTTGATGGACTCCTGTTTGGGCACACTCGTTCTCCCTTTATGAGAGGATACATTTCCAAAACACCAAGAATAATTGGGTGGCTCTGTTCCATGGAGTGGGGCTGCTCTTCAGGGACTCTTGAGATTTCTATTAAATGTGTGCCAGAGTCTGAGCTTCACAGCACTGCTGTGCTGAAATGTCACTAGGATGTCCCTGTCGAGGGTACTTTAGAACAGAAGTCTTGCTGTTTCCAGAGCCGGTTCTCCTGGTAACTGGTAATGGCAGGTTAGCAGCAGAGGGTTTGAAGTATGTCCATGGAATTCTGCATTCCCAGCCTTTGTACAAAGGCCTAGAGATGGAGTCTGGAATCTGCTATGGAGTTATTGCAAAGACTTTGAAAAGTCGTATGTATCCCAACTGTTGTTTGTAGACTAAATAACGTCTAACATCTGTGGACCATTACTTTAAAGATGAATGTTGGCTCTGCTGTGATTAATACATTGGAATTATATTTCCAACTATCACTACATCCACTTTCTTTTTGTCATCATATTTTTCTGGCTGCACAGATTCTTCAAGTATCACTGCTGTCATTTTATTGGTCTCACAGAGGTTTGCATGTGCTGAAGTTGCTAATGCTAGAAAAGGCTGGGATGCATTTACTTAATCCATTCCTTCTCCTTGCTTTGTATGCTAGGAGACTGAAATCTGTACCAGCTATCCTTCTGTTGTAGGATTATAAATGCTTCCAGTAACAAGTAGGAACTATCTCCTGGTTCTTTTGACTACAAAGGAGAATGGTTCTCCCTCCCTCCCTCCCTCCTACCCTCTCTCCCTCCCTTTCTCCCTCTTTCCCTCCCTCCCTCTCTCCCTCCCTTTCTCCCTCTTTCCCTCCCTCCCTCTCTCCCTCCTTTTCTTCCTTCTTATTTTAAGTATGTCAGATACCTACCTAGTAAACTCAAACTCCATATAAATTAGGAAAACTCACAAAATATGTTTTCCCCTTCTATAAGTGAAGATCACATAATAAAGAGACATGAAGTAAGGAAACCATAGCTGTGTAATTGGGCCAGTGATGCTGCTCCAGTTGCTTTACAGATGCTGGAGCATTCATACAGCTCAGCATCCACATTATGGAGCCAGCCACCAATTCAGCAGATAACAGCCAACGGGCTTGACAGGTGTTTGCCCCGTTATAACTTGTTCCACACAGCTCTTTGCAAGCATGTACTGTCAGGGCAGCCAAGCAGCATCTCATGTTACTTTGGGATAGAAGCTGCTGTACAAAAATGAAGAGCTTTGGCTTGTCTATGGGAGCCGAGGGCAGACACCAACATCTGCTGACCAAATGGTGGTGGTGCACAAGTGGTTCCCCTGTTTACATCTCTGCCCCTGCTTCTCCTCTCCAGGGGATTTTTGTTTTGTTTTCTTCTGTTTTAAGAAAGATGTCTTTCTCTTAGACGATTTCCCATTAGAGAACCACAGTGTGGTTATTTGCTCACAGCTACATTCATGACTCTTTCCTTGCTGCTCACATTCACACAAAACTCACTCCTCATCTGTTGAGCAAGCTGAGTGTGCATTTGGGCATAGGCGCTAAGGACACACTTCCTCAGATGAACCAGGAGCACTCTTGTCAAGTTAGATATCCCAGGAAACCAAGCTCTCCACACCAAACCAGAGCTGTGGCCGTTGTGGCCTCAGAAGCTAAGGCTCCCTTCTCTTGTTTGGTTTTGTTGATGTGAAGCAATGTGTAATGTCTTACATACGGGAACTATTTAACATGAAATGGATCATTGGATATAGTGCACACTCTACTTAATGAGTTTTAGTTAAGTCCCTTGTCTTCATATGGCTTTATCTCAATAAATTTCTTTCTTGGTTCACAATGAACTGGAACAGATTTCCACCTCCACTGCCCTTAGAGTTGTAGGCTACTCTGCTATGTTTATTGAGGCCAAAAAGAACAATTAAGGTTCTTTAAATTAGGAACAGCCGTAATCTTATGGGTGCTTGAAGAGGGTTAAAAATAATATAAAGGCAGGTGTACATACTGCTTGTCAGCTAAAGAGATACACCCCATTCAGAGAAATGTAAGTTTATTAAAACTCTGTCTTATCAGAGCATATTTCTATCAGAACACTCCAGAGATAAATTCTTCTGCCTGCAGACAGAGCCATACACCTGAACTCAGGTGGGTGTTTGTGTTTGGGTCTGTTTCTAGGTGAAATGAGCGCCTGTTCTCTCCTACCACAGGATTGGGCAACACTTGTGCACACCTGTGTTTTGATCTTTGAAATCTGTCGTGGTAACATATCAAGCAACTTTAAATAGCTTCGTGGATGATCCAGATTGCATGTCTGCCAGAAACATCACAGGGCTTGGTTTTGGAGCTGGCTTGGGTTCCTGTGATACTAAACTTTGTCATTTTGAAAATATATTAGTTCTCAGATTTCAGCCTTTCTCCGCTTCTGTAGTCTGCATTCCTGTCAGCGGTTGAGTAATCCTCAGGCACAAGGTCAGCATAGGCAGAGAGTGAGGCAAGCTGCCTAGGAAGTTAAGCCGCTCACCTGAATTGCCATGTTTCTTGCATTTGACAAACAATTTGAAGCATTTTTTTCTTTTTCCCCTTCAGACAATTCTTTTGTAAGTGTTATTTTTAAACACAAATGTTTAAGTAACTAGTTCAGAGACTGGTCTTAAGAGCAATATCACTAATTTTCTCATTTAAAACCTTTGGAAAGCCCAACTGATAAAGTATAAAGGTAGGACCTAGTGAGGACAGGGATAAAGAAGAATGAAAGACTTGAACATGTGACTCCTTGTTTGAAGTGACAGTGACTCATGCATACCACTTCATGTATTTCTGTCACGTGTGACCTTAGCTTACCACCGTGGTCTCCGGGTAGAGTACTGATGTTGTAAGTTTTTCCTAATGTATATATTTTAGCTTAACTTTCAGTGAACACGCTTAAAAGCCATTAATGCTGGACAGTATAATGAATAGGTGCTCATCATAGCTTTTCTTTGTTCTGTGGTCATTTTATGTGGTGCTGGGAACTGAACATGGGGACCAAGTGTGCCAGGCAAACAATCAAACACCTGCCCCTACCGTCAGTCTTGCATTCACTTATTTCCTAGTCCCTGTCTCTCCCACTGTATTACTGTGAGGCAAGTCTATATATATAGTAAAAATTTTTATCTTTATGTGGAAATTTTAGAGTTTATAGCTGTCACATCCACAGGAAACAGGGAAGATGGGAACTACACTCTAAAGAAGAAACAAGGAAGAAGAGAAACCGCATGAAGAATGGAGGGAGTCCTGGGAAAGTCCTGGCCACATGAGTCACAAAGAACTCAGCGTTAATAATGAGGGAATAGGTTCTGACAGATGCGTCCCTGGCCGCTGTCTCTTTGAGCCTTGGTTGCTGGCTCTTTTCTGTCAGCTGGAGTTCCCATCCTCTTATCTCTGCAGCTCAGGTGAATTTTGACTGAGAGGGCAGGAGGGACAGTGACTCTCCTTTCCGCCTTTGGAGAATGGCTACTAGGCAGAGCATCTTGAAGGCAAGAACCATGTCTTGTACAGTTCCTGGCCCGTGTGAACAGTGAGTGACCCCCTCTACCTGTAAAGCTCTCACTCATGAGTGGATTGCACAGTTGAGACCTGAGATGTCTCCCAAAGACCATGTGTTAAAGGATTGATTTCCAGCTTGGCATTATTGGGAGGTGGCACAACTTTTAAGACTTGACATCTAGTGGGAAGAAGTTGGGTCATTGGGAACACATCCTTAAAGGGCCCCCAGATCCCTCGTCTCTCTTTTTCAGTCCTAGTCAGGATGTGGGATCTTCCTCTGTCGCGGTGTGCTGTCTCACGTTGGGCCCTGGCAGGAGCAGAGGAGCTGAATGGCTGCTGAGCAGTTCCCCACCACAGTGCTTTCAAAATAGCAGGCCCAGCAGCCATTCATCTGACCTTTTGTACTGTAATCATTTAATAGAAAATGTGCCAGCCCACCTTTGTCTGTCTGTCTAGACTCTCATAAACTGTCTTGGCAATGGCCTCTGGTGTGTGCCCACAGAACTGAAGCACTCACACTCACAAAATAGTCATTACTATTCTTCTGTTACAGAACCTGTGGAGCTATTTGTAAATAAGCCTTGTTAACCACTTGAAATGCGAAAGTATAGACTATTTTCTTCCTAACTCAGGCAGTACATCTGACTTCTTTGGGGTTGAACATTAGAGTTCTTTGATACTGGTAATAAAACATAAGCCCATCACCAATTTTTCATGTTGTTGAAGCTATAAAGTCATTAGGCTTGATAATGCGACATGGCCAATTTTGAACTACTTTTAAAACTCCTACAGTGGCAGCTGTGTA
The DNA here is from genome assembly GCA_001685075.1 of Bramus lutescens. Lineage (NCBI taxonomy): Eukaryota > Metazoa > Chordata > Mammalia > Rodentia > Cricetidae > Bramus > Bramus lutescens. Next base: position 221,836 of record LOEQ01001533.1, read on the forward strand.
TTTTCCCTATTCTGTTGATCTATTACTAATGCCCGCTATTTTCATACTCGAGAGACACCTAGGTCCACTACCCTGGCGTTTCCTATAGTGATTTTGTGTCAGACAGCTGTCCTTCAGTGCTAGTGCTGCCTGGCAGTACCAGTTGTTAGCTTATGGCTTTTAATGTGGTCTAAAATTATTCTGTCATGGAGAAAGCGAGGAAAAGTTGAGGCTGATGTACTATAATAATAGAAATTGAACACAGACTAAATACTAAATATCTTATATTCAAGTTGGTTTTTAATCTCTGAACTATGAAGACTGAAATGCATGGCACTGAATGACCCACACTGAAGTCCCTACCTTGTGTTTTATTACTTCTTATACTGTGGGGCAGGAAACTATATTGGATGGTCTTATAAACACATTTAATTTATGCTAAAATTATAGCAAAAAGTGAACAAGGCCAAAATCAAATAATGGTCCTAAAATCACTGGAAATAATTCTTGGGTGCCCAAGGGTGAAATTTGGCCCGCATCTTGTAAGCAGCTGCCTGTAGCTTGTAAACAGATTCAATTGGATGCTAACAGGTATTTGTTAGAGTTACACAAGCCAGAAATTGAAATGGAAAGTGGACAGAAGCCATCCTAGAACATCTCTGACCACAGGCCCTGGGGCCCTTAGGGTTCTTTCAGGCAGATACCCAGGGGATTGTCTCTTTAGTGATTTCATCCATAAAGTGCCCTGGGACCAGAAAGCAAAGTTATACACATGGTTCTTAAACGCTTTAGTCCATGCTGTAGTTGGACACAACAAATAGTTAATTAATATGTTTTCTTCATGTGCTTAATTGTACGTCAGTGTTAAAACATAGAAGAGAATTTTGGACACAGTTTGGTTGGTTTAACTTACTTTAAAAAGGACTTATCTGTCTCTCAATACCCCAAGCACTGTGGATTTACAAGTGAGTATAAACTGCAGTTTTTACTCTCAAGGGGATTCCGCTTTAGTTGGCCAGGTAAAACATGAAGCAGCACATGCTCTAAGGTGCTGTCAAGTTGTGTGCTGTAGTTAGATAAAACAATGCTAAGTGTCACAGGCAATGAGAACACGAGGGAAGCTGTTGGTCTGGGCTGATAGTCATGAGATGCTTCTTAAATACAAAAGTGGAAGACTGTAGATAGATAAACCAGAACAACAATTGTACTCTTCCTCTGGAGAAAGTAGGATGTTTGTTAAGTATGACTTAAGTAACATAAAAAAAATTGAAGAGATGTATCGGGGATAAATTTACAAAAGATACACAAAACTTGTACACAAAAATTGTAATGAAGAAATAGGAAACATAAATAAATAAAAAGATGGAGTCACTTGTGAGCCAGAAAGCTCAATATTTCAGGACATCATCTTTTCTCAAATTAATCCTTGATCTAAAACCTCAAGAAACCAGACGTCTCAGCAGATGGGGGCCTTGACACTAATTCTAAAGTGTAAATATACACCAATGCCGAGGGTCCAGGTGCCTTAAACAACTTTAAAAGAAGAGCATAGCTGAAGGAAGAGCTGCACTACCCAATGTCAGGACTTTTACAAAGTTTGCAATAGTCAAAGCAAGATAAAAATTGACGGAAAGAGAGAAAATGCATAAATAAAAATGATTGATGAATCCAGAGGTATACAGACTCTCTGTGGACAGTGTGTATGTATGTGTGAAGGTAACTCAATAGAGAAAGAATAATCATTTCCACAAACGATGCTGGAACAACTAGATAGTCATAACCAAAAAGCTAAGCCTCATCCCTTTATCTTTACCATATACAACTCAAACCCAAAATGGATTATAGTCCTAAACATGAAAACTAAAATTCAAGAACATTGTCTGTTCACCCTGCTGTAATAAACCACTTTCGACTGCTCAGCTTATAAACAATAGAAATTTGTTTTTCATATCTCTAGAAGGGTGGAAAGTCCATGATTAAAGACTAGCAGATTTGGTATCTGGCAAGGGTTTGCTTCTACTGTAGATGAACCTCTTTGCAGTGTGACCTCACATGACAGAGGGAACTAGCTAGTTCTTTGTGGCCCCAGTCCCATGAGAATAGAGTCCTCCTAATGGCCCCACTTTGGAATACTATCACTATAGAGATTAGGATCTCAGTAAGAATTTGGGGAGACTCAAACATTTTGGCCATAACAGATGTCTAGGGAAAAAATGAGAAGGAAAATCATCTTTATCAATTTAGCAAAGACTTGTGAAGCATGATATACAAAAGAATATGAAGTGTGAAAGAAAGATCAGGAAGTTGTCTTATCGAAAGAAAGATGTTTGTCATTCAAAGGCACTGTTAGGAAAACAATACATCTAGCAAAGAGACTGAGAGAAGAATATTACAAAGAACACGAACTGTCTGACTCTGTCTATCTATCATCTGTCTGTCTGTCT
>LOEQ01001534.1:0-12564 GCA_001685075.1 Bramus lutescens
TCTCTCTCTCTCTCTCTCTCTCCCTCCCTCTCTCTCCTTCCCTCTGTCTGCTCTGCTCCCCTCTCCTTTTCTGTCTCTGTGCTTCTTATAACAACTTATTTCTCTGTCTCTTTTATGCTTGACAGTCTGCTAACATTTCTGTGCTTTGACCTCTTGACTCAAAAGGTGGAAAAAATAAGAACTCTGCCCTCAAGCTACTGTGGAGGTAAGCCGGTGAATATTGTGGCATAAACCATTTTTAATCTCCCTGATCAACTCTTCTCCTTTGGGATCATTTTTCCTTCTTTCTAAAACTATCAGCCAGCAGAACATAAATATGAAACACCAAAATCTATATAGCACTGAAAATGAGTATTTATTGCATGTATTAATCATTTGCCTTCCTGTTATTAATATTTAAGGCAGGAGATACTTTTGCTACATGCTTACATTCACTCTGAAAATAATGAACACAGTCACAATAAAACTGAATTAATAATTTTTGCATTTTATAATAAGCAAATGTTTCTTTTTCTTGAAACATTATTCATGTGCAATAGAAGGGGATTTCTAAAACAAATTAGGTTTCCCAAGTTTTGCCTGTGGTGTGTCATGTGTGCCTGAAGAAAATCACTGCCAATGAACAAATGGCTAATACAAATACTTAGGGACTTCCTTTTCTTCTTCTTATCTAGAACTTTCTTTTGCTAAGTATTTGTTAACAAAGCAGCAAGTTGTAAATTAAATATGGAGCAGCAAATACATTTCACCAGCACTTTAAAATATCTAAGGTGATTCAGCCAACAAAATAGGTGGGATAGCATCATGTCTGCTCTTTCAGACTGCGAGAATTTACTTAGCCTCCTTAGAGGTGGGACCCCTAAGAATGCTGGAGAAACAGGGATGCAGAAGCCACTTCCAACTCTGCCCACCCTTCTTCAGGTGTCCAAAGTCACTGTTCCTACTTAGGCCCAGAACAGAAGGGAAATTGCTAACAGGCGACAATTGTGCACTAAGACCACACTGGTGTCCTATGGGAACCAACATCTTGGGCCCATATAAATAGATGTGCTCCTCGAAAGGTGTGCCTTTTCTGGGTTTTATGGAATTTAGTTCTTTCTTTACTGAACCTTTGTTCCCCAATTTATAAAACAATGATGACCATAACATAAAACTCCTGTGAATGTAAATATGATAGAAATCCCTAAACCAGAGTTATTTTTTTTCTTTTCATCCACAGAGAAGTATAATGGTGACATAGACTTGCCACGGTTTTCTAAGTATTAGGACACTTTGGTTGTGTTACTTTATTATGAATAAGGGTGTTTCCTTACATTCAAAATGACATGACAAAATTTGCTATGAATTTAGCATTTGTCAGCACGTTTTTAGTTACTGCATTGATCTTAGCAGATGCAGAATACAACGCAAAACACAAGAGTGGTTGCTGGGAGTGCATGCCTTTAATTCCGACACTTGGGATGCAGAGGCAGGCAGATCTCTGAGTTCAAAACCATCCTAGTCTACCAAGTGAATTCTAAGACAGCCAGAGTTACACAGAGAAAACTTTTCTCAAAAACATAAATAACAACAACCAAATAATCGAAATAGCGAGGGATTCCTTTAACAAACCAACTATCAATAAACATCCCATAAAAGGAATCAGTGTACCATACAGGCTGCCATCCAGCTATAGTTTGTGTGATTTTAGTGTAACTGCACTGAATTTACAATAAGCCAAATGAGATATTGCTTAAACCTCTAATTTTGCCTGATTTAGGGGTAGTATTAGCGGTGAATTGCATGATGCCTATAGACTGCTAATTAAGGTGGGAATCAGTACAGTCTATTGATTTAAGACACTCCACTAAAACATCCTTCTCCTGTTGACAGTGTATCGATGAAGCTATCAGTCAGAAGGTGCTAGAGCTGAGAAACCAGAGGCAGCAGCAGCAGCACTGCAGCAGGTGTGAGCAGAGCCACCCCGAAAACATCCCTGTTCATAATTCCCGAGGATGGCCCCATCTCTCTTGGTTGTCAGGAACTCTATATGCATTTGTTCTTGTATCTCTTCTACAGTTTTTTTTTTACTTTGAAATGTCAGGGCTAATATTTATAGCACATAAATTCATAAACCCCAGCCCCTTCTTTGGGCTTCTTGGATTCCAAGGAAAATATTGACAATAAAACCCTGCCTGAAAGTACTTCTAAAAATAAGCTTCATAAAATTCTTATGCCATTGTTATCTGTCTCCCTAGACTACTTCTATTTGCCAAACAAGACACCTTCGTCCACCAGCTCGGCATATAAAATTGAAGGTGATACTTCCAAAAGGGAAGCATAGTAACAAGGATTTCAGAGCCCGAGAATTATGTGTGGCTCCTACATGAACCTATGAAGTCCTATCTGTGAAGCCAGAGTCTAGCTTCTGCTTGAATAGCAACCCATTACATAAAACTAAAAGATTTGGTGTGTAAACAAACACCCCAAAGAGACTGAGTAGAGAAGATGCCATGGCATTGCTGTGGGCCAATAATCATTGGTCCTCTCTGGGGAAGAAATCTATTTCCTCAACCTGAAGATGTCAGGTTTGGCTGCTTGACTTGGGTGAATCACTGGAATATGAGCTTTGAGAGGCACGTGTCACTTCTTGATGGATGCTTTAGGAGCCACTATGGTGCCCACTGTTCTTTCTGTTGTGAGCACAGACATGCTTCAAGAAGAAGCTGCTGTATCATGCTGTAATGTCATGGTGAGGCTAACAGAAACTGAAGCCGTGCAAGAAATTCCATTTGCATAGGACACTGATGCGAACATGTGTCACCAGAGCCTTGACTCATGAAACCTATGTGTCACTATAGGAGAATGATATCTTAGTCAATATCTCAAGTATGTCTATCACCTTAAGATGGCTCTCAACCTCACTGAAACTCCATTTGTAAAATAAAGATAATTGCTACCATCTGTCTCACAAGGATCCAGTGAAGCACATTGTTAAAAGAACTCAGACTAAGACCTGGTTTTGTTAAAGCTCAAGCTGGAACCAGCTGTGTGGCACACATTGGCACTCAGGAGGGAGAAGCAGGGGGACAGTGAGTTCAAGGCCTGCCTGGGCCTTTTAGTGAGACTTGTCTCAAAATAGAAAGTAAAAAGAGGGATAGAGATATGTAACATGTTGAGGGGGCCTGTTTGTTGGGGTATCTGTCCCACCCGGTACCCCACAGCCGGCAAGCCCCAAAGAAAATCACACAGAGATCTCCATAAGATTATAAACTGAGTGGCCCATTAGCTCAGGTTATGTATTAGCTCTTATCAATTACATTAACCCATTATTCTGATCTATGTTAGCCATGTGGCTCAGTACCTTTCATAGCGGGGTAGATCACATGTTGCTTCTTCAAAGTCTGGGCAGGAATGGGAGGAGTGGGCTTCCNCCCACCCGGTACCCCACAGCCGGCAAGCCCCAAAGAAAATCACACAGAGATCTCCATAAGATTATAAACTGAGTGGCCCATTAGCTCAGGTTATGTATTAGCTCTTATCAATTACATTAACCCATTATTCTGATCTATGTTAGCCATGTGGCTCAGTACCTTTCATAGCGGGGTAGATCACATGTTGCTTCTTCAAAGTCTGGGCAGGAATGGGAGGAGTGGGCTTCCTCCTTCCTAGCATTCTCCTGTTCTTATTGCCCTGCTCCTACTTCCTGTCTGGTTGACCCACCTATACTTCCTGCCTGGCCAATCAGTGTCTTATTAAACTACATGATTGACACAATACAGATAATTCTCCCACACCAGAGATATAGGAAGGTGGCAAAGCTTTGTGAGGCTCAAGTCTTAACCCCATATACTGCCAATAATTAGGTAATTTGAGAAAGAAATAGGGCTCAAAAAGAGACACAAACTCTGGGGTACAAAATCTTTTTGATAAGTCAAAGCATTGGGATGCAAATGACCCAAAATGTTTTGTTTCCATTAGTATTAGGTTTGGAAGCTAGGACATAATCATTTAGCCATCTTCTCCTACCATAGAAATCCAGATCTTTAGAGCTACATGAGGTGGTACCAATCTTCTTCTACAGAAGCACTGTATTCCTCAATTGCCATTGTTGTCTTCTGTACCTAGATTTCCCTTTTTACAAAGATACATTGATGCTATGACTGAACTTGATTTGGTGAGTTCATGGAACTCGCCTTCCTTCCTAAAACCCTTCCATTTCTCCTCCAAATCTTGGCATACAGAGAATGATCTTCTGTTACATCAAAAGCAGACACAGAGAGGTAACATTGACTATGAACTGCTCGAATTACAACCTGTGAGTTAACATATCTTCAGATATTCTTACAAATAATAAAAACTTTCATTATAAAGACATTTGGAATTCTCCCTTAGCCTGTTTTGTGCTGCATTTAAAGTGGAGCACTGACTAGGAAATTTAGAGAGATACATGTTGCTCATCATCACTGAAGACTGGAATCCTAACATCAAGACACAAGCATCTCTTCATCTCAACATTATATGGAAAAAGTCAAAGGGTGATCAGAGGACAGATGCCTGAACCTGTAGCTTCAACGCCCATGCAACTGACATTAATTCAACCGTGAAGGTGAAACTCTTATAGCTAAAACCCCTCACACAGGGTCCTACCTCTCAATAATAACTTACTGCAGATTAAGTGTCTAGCACATGCTTTGGAATACAAATTCAAACCACATAAAGATAAAGAAATGGGAATATAATGATTATGATCTACTATACACACTTTCCTCAAATGTTCTGCTGAGTTAAATCCTACCCACGGTAACTCAAGTGGAGGCAAATGTTGCAGAAAATACTTTGTTATAAAGAAAAAAAATATCTGAAAACAGATGAGCAGTGTTTAGTTCAAGATTCGTGTCCACTGGAGATTTGAAAGAATACATTGTTCTCTGAATCTGACTTAAGTCTGCTAAAAACACCTCCTATTTGTGAATGAAATGGAGTTTCCACTTGATCAAAGACACAGAAGCATTGCACAATTGCACCATTTGTAAAAAGACAAGAGGAAAACGTTTCTGAAAACTCCGAATCAATATAAACGGGCAGTGGGAAACAAGACAGCACACATGAGGCAGGTTCCTAGTCTTGGATAAACTTCAGAACATTCTCACAGCCCATTTTTATAATCATCCCTTTGACACTATAAAGACTTTAGGGTAAGTGAAAACTCATGCTTCTGGTTTCTCTCAAACACACAAAAATGATGCAAGCAAGGAGTGTTTTCTTTTTCTTCTCCATTACGGCCAGGCTCAGTGGCTCAGGATAGTCCCCCAAAGACAAACAAGCATTGCATTTTTCTGGAAGCAGAAAATCAGACAAATACTAAGAACTGAAATCACTACAGGCAGAAGTTTAGAAAACTGTGTAAAAGATTGAACTGAGCTTGGTGGCCTAATTCTGTAATTCCAACATGCAAGAGGCTGAGGCATGGCAATTATCATAAACGTTGGGCCCTTGTGCACTACAGAGTAAGAACCTGCCTCATAAACAAAACAGGAGTAAAACAGCTAAGCATTAAAACTACTCTAAAACAAATTGATGTGCACTATACTTTAACCTCGCAGTCTCTTATGTGCCTGTAACTCAGTAGTTCTCAACCTGTGGGTTGTGACCCCATTGTGTGAGAGTCAAATGACCTTTTCACAGGGTTCACATAAGACTATTGGAAAACACAGATATTTACATTATGATTCGTAACAGTAGTAGCAATGAAAATAATTTTATGGTTAGGAGTCACCACAACATGAAGTATATTAAAAGGTCACAGCATTGGGAAGGTTGAGAACCACTACTGCTTTAGGAATATGGTAACAAAAAAAAAAGAAGAGAAAAAAGAAAAACATAGCTTGAACTCTGCCTCTTTAGGAGAATTATAAGAGTCTTAGAGGGCCTTTCTCAAATCAGTAGTCAAGGAACTCATAGGAAATGCCAACTTAGGTGAAGTTAGAATCCTTTTATTTCTAGAGAAAATGACATTTGAGCTGTTCGCTTAATTTGTTTTGTTTGTTTTCTTAAGACCATTACTTGGAGGAGGGTAATTGGTCCTTGAATAGGCTGAGGCTCCTAAATCACAATTCACCATTAGTATTAACATGCCTTTGAGGTCTGCCAAACTCAGAATCTAGCAACTGTATAAAAGATTGAAAATATGGATAATTTTCAAGTTTTTTGACAAGAAGATTTGCTTGGGAGGAAGGATTTGGGATACACCAAATAATGTACATAAGTGAAAATTGCCTAATATAGGCACTATTTTAAATAGAAAACACAGGACACATATTAAAAACTAAGAAATGTGAGCCAAGCTACATCCTTGAGTTCTTATTATGTAAACAATTGAGAGGTTCAGATGCCTCTTTCTAAGATATTTTCATAAATAAGTGGTAGATTCTTCTTCCACTTAAATCACCAAAGAATTCTAAACATTTAAAAATATCTTCAGACTATGCAATGGGATATAAAATGTTTAAGCATTGTTCTCTTGATCATCAGGTACACAAGACCACAAGAGCTATTTGATAGAAGAAAACAAAATCTAAGCCTTCTTTGAAAATGAAGCACAGCATTAACTCATTCCAAATTTAAACTCGGGGTTCTTTCCCTTTTTCCCCCATACTTTTTGGGAGAAGAGATGAACTTGGTAGTTCCTTTATAATGGATTCTTGTTGTATATGGAATTTAAGTGTTTTTGTAAGATACACAGACGAGCTTGGAGGTCCTTTACAATGGCAAAATCCATAGCTGATCAGTGACATCAGTTCTTCCTCTGGCAAACAGTCTTTCAGCCAAATGTCGAAGAGGAAAACTGGGTTACCCAAACAGATCAAAAGTACCGAGTGAATGCTCTCTATGCATCTCTGGGGGACATATCTCCAAGAACAGGATTTACAATCTAGATGTACTCATTAATACTCACAAAAGGAATTTCAAGAGGCAAGACTAATTTTCAAGTCAATGAACTTCCACAAACATAAAATTTGCACATTTTCATATAATTTTAAAATACAGCTTTCATTGACAGAGTACTTAGTGTGTTTTGTGTTGGGAAAGTCCTTCACTTTTTACCACGTGCTGAGGTGAGGAGTTTAAACAGGGCATGAAGAAACAACAGAAAGGGGGATGGTCCTAGCCCTAACACATCACCCACTGGATTTTTTTTTTAGTGAAAAATACTTATATAGTTTATCACTCATCTGGTGTGTATCCAATTTAGATGCAAATACTTTCCACATTCTCTGTGTTTGGTCTAAGAATAAGTATTATATGTAAGATACTTAGTGGATACTCCAATGGGTGTCATTCAAACATGTCAGGAAAGCAGAGAGCATAGCCTCTGATCCTTGCTCAGCCCTGTGAAATGCTCCAGTCCAGCCTCCACTGACCCGCTACCCCTTCACTGCTAGATCAAAGCCTAGCACTCTCTGTCACACAGCACTGTGAGATAGCAGAGAAAAAAGGGGACAGGAGTCATGGCCCAGTAAGAGAGTTCTGAAGCACTAGCAGAGCATTCCTAAGCACACCAATGCAGAATGTTGCCTTACTGTCGTTTTCATTCAATATTTGCCAAGTTCTTCTGGCCTATTTTTGGAAGAAACTATTCAAGAGCTACCAAAAGATATGAACTAATCACTTCATGAGATATTCTTAATGAAGTATTTCTATGTTTATTTTTTTCATTTCTGAGAAAAAACTATTTAAAACATATGTATTCTATATCATGTGCCTTTGGGAATATAGTACATATAACATCTGAATCAACCAGCCTATGGATAAAAATAAACTTTTATAGATGTCGAGAAGAATGTCACTGAGACACTTAGGGAGCTTTGTGTTTTGGGCAGAAGAGTCAATGACATTCATGTGACATTTCCTTTAATGATATCCCAGAAGAATAATGGCAACCTTGGAAACAGTAGAGTCTGAGATCTGAATTTCAATCCTCATTCTGTCCCTAATTGGCTCACCTAATATGAGGAAGTACACACATAGTCCCATGTGCACACACACACATTTTGGGGCACTTGACAATTTTAATATCTAGTGGCTTGGTTCACAAAGTAAGCATTCAAAGAAATAATATATTCCCTGTTATTTGTTAATGTTCAGAGGAATGTTTATATGAAAATATCAAGACATCTTAATCATTATTTGTTACACTATGGAAACTCATTGACTCTAAGTTCCTTAAAATGTTAGGAGATTTTCTACTTCTTTAAAGTTATTGACCTAGGGGAAGAAATGAAGAAGAGACTTCAAGCAATGACTTAAGGATCCAAATAATATCCCCACTGGAGTATGGTAACTTGAATATGAGTTAGGATCAACATAGTAGGACCCACATTAGAAGACAAGGAAAAGAGAAAAGTCCCAGAGAATACTGTCCTGGGCTGTAGGCAAGTGGTCCCCAACATCTATGATACCTTTTGGGTCTGAGATCAGATATCCATGTGTAAAGTTGAGTAAGGGGAACATTATAACAGATAAAATAAGATAGATTTTGTTTGCCTGACACGAACTGCCAGGCACCTTGGCTTCAAACATGAATCAACATCAGAATCAAGCATGGAAGCAGAGTAGATACAGATAGATGGTTCAGCCATTAAAGATCACAACTAGAATTTGATTCACAACATGAGTGATGACTTGAATAGAAATTCCTCCAAAGGAAGTATGATTATACAATAACTACTTGAAGAACAGTTTCAACTTCATTAATCCTTAAGAAAATGAAATATCAAGCTGGATGTGGTAGCAAACACCCTTAATCCCAGTTCTAGGGAGACAGATGCATGAGGAATTCTGTGAGTTCAAGGCCAGTCTGCTCTATATAATTTCCAAGCCAGGTAGGAAAGAAAATAAAAGGGCAAAGTTGTAAGATACTTAATCACCCAAAAGATAGCTATAGAAGAGTAAGTATAAGATTGTCTCAAAAAAAAAGAAGAGGAGGAAGAGGTAGAGGATGAGGAGGACAAGGAGGAGAAAAAGGAGAAGTAGGAGAAGAAAAAACAATAAATGTTCAGATTTTGTACCCCTTTATGAGAATATAGAATCACATAGTTATTTTGAAAAAATATGGAAATTCCTAGAGGCCATGAATTTGGAAGACAGCAAGCAAGGGTGTAGGAGAGGATTCAGAGGGAGGAATGGGAAGGGTGAAATGATGCAATTGTATTACAATCTCAAAAACTGAAAGTCCTTTTTAAAAAGCAGAATTATATTAGGCTATGGCAATTGAATTTCTGTGTATATACCAATAGATTCAGACCAGTATCTTATTTCTAGATGCCCATGTTCTTAGCAATGTTATTCATAATAGGTAAGAAGGAAATCCAAAGTACCAGGGATAGATGAAGAAAAACACCAAAATGGAAAATGTATACAGCAGAATATTATTCCCCATTTAGAAGACAGGAAATTCTACAATATGTGACTGCATGAATGAGTCTTGAGGACATTACACTAAATGAAACAAAACTGATACAAATTGCCTGATTACAATAACATGAAGTACTTAAAGAAGTCAAGCTATATGGTTGTGGTGGCAGGCTGATGACCCAGGGACTGAGGGGCCACCAAATGTAATTACCATTAGGAAGCAGAGTTTCAGCTTTTTAGATAACTGGTAGCTTATCAATGTACTTAACAGACACTTAAAATTAAGATGGCAAATGTCATTTGTAGCTTCATACACAAAAATGTGTGAAAAACAAAACAAAACCTTCTTCTTTTCACATAGTCTTCCAAAGTGTTACATGTATAACAATATGTGGATCCAGTACATCAGCCTTCTCCGCAGCAGATGTTAGGAGGAGGAGCTGGGATAAAACAAGCAGAAAATATGTCATGAACTGGGGGTTAAAATGTCTGCTGTGTAAGCAACAGGACCAGAGGGTGGATTCCCCTGTAATCCACATAAATGCAGAATAGATGCCGTGTCATGACCATAATTCCAGCCTTAGAAGATGGAAGGGGTATCCCAGAGCAAACTAGCTAGTGAAACTAGCTATATCCATGAGCTCTGAGCTTTGTTTGAAAGCCCTGCTCTAATGACTAAGGTGGAAGAGAGATCAGGATGATTCCCCAAATCAGCATCAGGTCTCCACATACACAAGCACACATGCTCATGTGCATATGTGTAGTCCCACACATGTAACACTAAGCACATACATATACAAAAAATGGAATAAGAAATGAAAACACAAAGGAATAATTTGGATGGAGTGGACCACAGCTAGAGAAACATGCTGTGTGGAAAACTAGCATTAACATGCATTTCATTCCATTCAAATTAGCTAAGAAATGCTGAAGATGCAAGAGGTAAACGGAGCAGAACTCTTTGAGAAGTATGCATACATTTTCTGAAACACATCATATGATTTATTAATTATTAGGGAATACAAACCAGTGTGAGCAATTACAACATTGCATGATGATCATAACATCACAGTTCTCATTGGACTGACTCTAAAAATTTCCACTGTACACCGTGTGTGCAAGACTCCACGCCAAGAACCTTATTGTGTGTCACCTAATTTAGTTCTCCAGATTTTAGTTACAAAGTACCCTCAGACTTCTCAATACTTCTGGTTCACAGCTGAGGAAGTGAAGGCCAGAGAACCCTAGTGACTTCCCCAAGGTTAAATAGCCAGGGAAGGAGCCCAGCTGCTGAGTCACAATGTGACCCATGATGCCTATGGGAACCAAAGCCTGGCATGCTGAACTCCCCTCAGCCAGCGGGAAAGGATGACACCATGCAAATACATCTCTGACATCACGCGCTAAGATTCTTGTAGGGAAAACAAGCTCATGGATGCAGAGAAAGGCAGAGACTGTGTGGGCCCCAGGTAGATTCTGGCCACATGTCCATGCCCTAGCTATAGACTGAGTTTTTCTCCCTGTACAAAACTCACTGGCAAGGGAGATTACTCACTTAAAGCACTGTTCTAGCAATGAGATTTGAGTTTCAAAGTAAACTTTGCCTTCTGTCATATTGAATGTTTGAGAAGGGACGATCTGTCTGGTACCATGCTTCATGGAAATTAAGGGTGAATGACAGCACTTGATTTGGTGAAGTTCCTGTGAGATTTGAATGCAATCACGTGACCGAGTATAACTGAGGTACATAAGGAAATGTCACAACACAGTCAATGTGAAAAGCAGCAGCAGAAGACTTTGCCTGATGCATGTGTATCATTAGAAACTAAACTTCATGTTAATGGTTTTTAATCATCCATATTAAATAAGTATAAGGAGACAAAAGACCAATGCTGTTCTAATTTAATATAATGCATTTACCTTTATTCTTCTCTTCCAAGAACTGAAACTGTTCATACTTGCTTCTATGCAAAGTATATGGTAATATTCTCAGTAATTTTCACGCCAATTTCGATAGCGGCAACTGGAGAGCCATTGGAAACAGTAGCTATGGGAGAGTTCTGTGGCTAGTAGAACATTAAGAAGGCAGGAATGGAAATATTAGCTCAGACACCTCACACGCTCTTCTTCAGTTTTCTCCAGAATGCAATGGAGAGCTCTACACCAGGAGCTATCAAAGGTACACTCCAGATTGAAAATAATTCACAGTTTTATTAATTCTCAATGATACTTGATAGTCCCAGTTGGGTGACAAATAGTCAGACAACCACCAGACGCAAAATGGGGACAAATTTCAGCCTTTAAATGTGTGCGTCTCGTTTGTCTTCCTTTCCTGCTCTCTGAATCCTGGAGGATCACTCATAGCAGCTCAGGGATTCAGAGTCGATTCAGAGTCGGGCCACTAGGACCAGAAACAGCAGAGAGGAAACAGCAACATAAAATGAAAGAATCTGACTTTAGATCAACAAGCAGCCATTAGGCTGTTCCTATAAGCATCTGTTGAGATACTGCTGATCACCAGCAAGCAGCAGCCCTGAATTACACACGCAGATCCCTAGTCTGGCTACACACAGAACAACAGAAGCCTTGGACGGGAGACCTAGAAACCTGTCTGTATTTTAAAATGCCTTCTAGATGGACCTGTCATCTAGGCACACTGACGTTTGAGAATGACTCTCCTGCCCCATCGAGCTACATGTAATTTGGTTTTCTTTATGAATTCTAAGATTTAGCTCATTAAGCATTTGCAATCTATGGTACTCCATATTTAAGCCACTAATTCTAGAGTCTGTCGAGGTTCAAAAATATCCTATAATCCACGACAGAGCCTGAAATTTCACAGCTGTTATATGTGGGGTGAATGTGATACTCCACACTCCCACACATTCTATTTCCATCTAGGAAGTCAGGGAGCAGTTTGAAATGGCAAGGGAGCAGAAGTGAACAGAGTTCAGAGCGATCGAGTTTTGGAATAGAGGATATATGAGATATCAATAATAATTCATGGCTTGATTACTAAATAAAATTTGGGATTCATACAACTAGAAAAGCAAAAACTTTGGGGATCATCTAATGTTCCCACAATGTGAATAGCTGTTGAGTCCTGAGAGCATCTGAGCATCCTCTCTCTCTCTCTCTCTCTCTCTCTCTCTCTCTCTCTCTCTCTCT
>LOEQ01001534.1:12575-38486 GCA_001685075.1 Bramus lutescens
TCTCTCTCTCTCTCTCTCTCTCTCTCTGTCTCTCTCTCTGTCTCTCTCTCTCTCCCTCTCTCTCTCTTCCTTTCTCCCTTCTGTTTCTCTCTCTTTCTTTCTTTGAGACAGGGTTTCTCTTTGGAGCTTTGGAGCCTGTCCTGGAACTCACTGCATAGACCAGGCCAGTTTCAAACTCACAGAGATCCGCCTGCCTCTGCCTTCCAAGTGCTGAGATTAAAGTATGTGTGCCACCAACACCCAACCCACATCCTTATCTTTCTTTGGGCAAACTTGTAAAACAACAACTTGATGTTGTTTTAATTAAATACATGATTAACTTTTGGGATCTTTTCTAAAGATTAAGTGTGACTAGAGAAACACTTGGATATTTAAAAACAGAAATTGAGATGGCAATCTCTGGCTAGATCTAGTAAACTACAATAGTAACCAGTGGAGACAGAATTTACACACATACACACTGTTAGCCTTGTACCAAATATTAGAGAATTTTCAAAAATAATCTGTTTTTTAAAACATCAATGGCAGGATAAGGGAGTTTTTGAAAATAAAATCCTTGAAAGATAAATGAAAAGGTGCTAACTTAATAAAGAAATAGAAAAAACAAAGCCTAAACTTATGCAGACAAAATCTATCAGTGAAGTCAATTTTCTCCTTCAAAATATGAATCCAGTTCAAGTTCCCCAAGAGCTAGCTCAGGTTAGTAGGCAAGCAACATGCAGTTCCAATAAGCAGTAACCAGCATCTTATGGAAGGACTATGGTGTGAACAGCTGGTAGAGTTGGCTGCCTTCTCCTCTGCCCTTGTTCATTCCATGACTAGCAGACACACTGTTTGCCACCAGAATAAAGTTCTGAAACCCACTTTCTAAATACAGTTAACCATCTGCCTCAAGAAGGCTCCTAGCCAGAGCGTGGAGTGTGGTTTCAAAAAGCACAAGGCTATTCATGCGATCTCCACAGAGACAAGATGGGAGAAATACAAAAAAAAAAAAAAGAGTGATCAGAATTCAGCATGCAAAAGGAAAAGAAAACCTCAGACGTCTTTAAAAGAGTGTTTAGTGCAATAAATAATTCCTATGTCTACATAACAGACACCACAAAGCACTTTCGGGACAGTTTCTGGTACAGAAGGGGGTCAGATCAGCACCTTTGTCAGGTTCTCATGCTGGGGGGTAGGGTCGGAAGAACAGTCTGTATTGATGACAGTAGGAAGCGCTGTGCAGTTTTCAAACATAAAGGTGAAAAAGGTGAAAACAGCACTAAAGGGTGATCACTAGATAATGGGCAGCTCTTTTCTGAAGGTGTATTTATCACGAGACTCAAGCAAATTGAGAAAGCCTAGATTTCTAAAGAAACAGCTATTCATGAAAAAACACAGGAGTAAATACCCCCTCCCACCCAGCCAGGACATATTTCCCCAAACAATAAGGCCAGTGTGACTTGAATATAGAAACAAAGGCAGAAATGAGATAAAGTATAGAACATAATTATAAAAGTAACAGGTACTGGACATTGTAAGCTCACACAATTCATACCAAGAAGTTGAAGTCATTAGAAAAGAGATTTCCTTTTAGGGAATGGCATGATGTATGTTTTTTATGCCAAATATATTTAAAAACCTAGATTAAAAGAATGAATCCAGGCATGGTGGCTCATACAAGTTAATCCAGGACTCAGGAGCAAGAGAATTGCGAAATTGAGAATTGTCTTGCTGCAGAGGGAGTTTCAAGCCTTTCTAGTCTGCAGAATGTGACTTCATCAAAACATAATAGGGGGAGGGGTGGAGAAGAACAGAAGCAGAATGGCAAGAGGAATAGGAAATAATTGAGATTAGAGACATAGGAAGAAGCAGCGAAACACAGGCTGATTTAGAATCTACCAGAGAGTAGAGACAGAGACAGAACTGTCTCAAGGGTTGGGTGCAGAATGTAAGAAAAATGGAGGCACAGGTTGAGTCCAAGGTTGGTGTGAACAGCAGGATAAGTGATCTTCTCCTCTTGGTAGGCAATACTAGGGTAGAGAGAGCCCTGTCTCTGGGTCTCTGGGAGTTTAGCTCGGTGTTTTCATATTAAACCTCTGAGATGAGGGGTTTGAGTCAACAGTAAGAGCCAAGCTGCAGTTAAAAGCAGAAGTAGTAGATGGTTGCATCTGACCCCAGAAAATTCTCAAGTATGCTAGAGTCAGAAAGGGAGCCATTAACATCCCTCAACTCGGAAGACCTGATTTTCAAACACTTGGAGTTATGTTTCCACCTCTGCATACCTTGTCTCATGTCCCTTCCTTATTCTCCCTGCTTCCTTACACCATGAGCTGAGCAGCCCCTTCTGCCACATGTTTCTATCAATATGATACTCTGTCTCACCTCATCCAAGGTAATAGAGCCAGCCAGCTGTGGACTGAAGCCAGGAACCAAAACAAATATTTCTTCTTTTGTTGTTGTTTTTTTAATATTTTATGACAGTGACAGAAACCTGACTAATACAATTGTATAGGTGACATTTTATTTTCTACTGTAAAAATTCATATTTTACATACTTATCTATGCAAAAATAGTCACAGAAGTGGAACTGCAAGATATAATTAGGTGTACCACCCCAAACTGTCAAAAGGCAGAACTAGCTCTTAAGAGAACTCAGTAGAAGTAGAAGAAAATTTCAAAATAGAAATAAGAAACATTTTTAGGAAAGTTAGTGTTACAATCAGAAAAACATGCATGGGGTAAAATGGAATGATAAAAATATAATTCAATAAAAATAAAATTGTATTTAGAATACATCATATATGCCACTTAGTCAAGACTTTGAGATGGAGGTCTACCTGAGTTTTCTCAGACAATAGCTCAAATGGATAAATTGTTGTGGGGCACGAAAAAAATTCCATGACATAAAGAGACTGAAAAAAATGTTTATCATTTTAAAAGAAGTTAAAGGCAAAATTTAGATTGGATCCATTAAAGAGAATGCATGTTGAAATCATAGAAGACTAAAAATGAAATTGATGTTAATTTTTCAGTCTGTGGCACTGAAGGTATAGCAACACACTCATGTATCTCCTCCAAACACAGTCACATAATTAAAAATAAAATCTTTTTAAAAATATTTATAAGATTGAAGCCAGGTGGTGGTGACATACACGCTTAATCCAAGCACTTGGGAGGCAGAGACAGGTGGATCTCTGTGAGTTCGAAGCCAACCTGATCTACAGAGCAAGTTCCAGGACAGGCTCCAAAGGTACAGAGAAACCCTGTCTCAAAAAACCAAAATAATGATTAATGATAATAACAACTATTATTATACTATATTGTACACTTACATTATACTATAATAATAGTTGTTATTATTATTAAAACATTTGAAAAGAAGTCAACTATACAGTCCTTTCAAGAAGTCAAAATAGATTATCTGTTGGGTTTGGGTTCTTCATTGTTGTCCTGTTATCACAACCACAAACAACTGTGTGAATACTGACATTTCGAAAGGGTTACAAAGACATGCACCAAGTGAGAAGCAAAGATAGAATTGAGAGAAGATTAATGGAAATCTTTTTTATCACATTCTGATTATTTGTCTTTCCTGTAGAATTTTGTTATATTTTTTAAAGTGCTGCTCTGTCTTGTGTTGAGCTGTTTATAAACACAATTCAGATTATCTGAGGTAACCAGTCAAACTCTCTAGTCTGATACCTTAGTCTTCTTCCTTTTCTAGAAAGTGAGATAGACCTAATTAGCAAACTCTCTGAAATGGAATTTTTGGTTATCAGTTAAAATAACACATTCATTATAGCACTACTCACAACAGCCAAGATGTGGCAACAGCCTCAGTGATCAGCATAAAATATGGCCAACAGAAACAAGGTACATAAAACTGAATGTTCTTCATTAAGCAAAAAATACTTCAATATGAGACAATATGGATAAACATGGAGGACATTGCGCTAAGTGAAATAAGCTATTCACATAAGACACCCACTGAGTGAGTCTGCTTCCATGAGCTAATATCAAGTAAGCAAACTTATAGAATCAAAATATGGGTTGGTGGCTGCCGGAACTGAGGGAAGAAGGAAAGAGAGAATCAATAGGAATATAGTTTCTATTAAGACTAAAGAGTACAGAGATTTTCTGTGCAACATTGTGTGTGTAGCTAATAATGCTGAACAGGGCACTTAAAAACCAATTCCTGGTGCTGACCTCGTGGTAAGAGTATGAGCTAAAATGGCGTAAGTTCATGTCCACACTGCTGTATCATTGCCTTAATATGAGACCATTTGCTAAGTTTTTCTCTTTCTCCCTTCTTCCCTCTTGTCTTTCTTTTCTCCCATAAATAGCTATTGAGTGCTTAACTAAGATCAAGGAGTGAGCTAGGCCAAAGATACAAATCAATACTGAACAAGACAGCCACAGACTCTGCCTTCATTAAACCTGCCTTCTCATGAAAGGTAAAGAGGAATAATAAATAAAATAACATTTTTAAGGCAGGAAATACTATCACCGCTGCACCAAAAGCCTTCATGTAAAAGTCACATTGAGTAGTAAGTCCGCAGCGCACCAAAGCAGGGCATCCCAGCTGAGCACTCTGCCAAGAGAACAGCACTTTAGCTTAAACATCTGAACCATATTGAAGAACTCTGAGAGAAAGACAAGGACAGGCTATTCCAGTGACCACCCCGACAGGAAAGTGTTCCCTCAGGCTGGTACCGGCACTTGATCCTAAGAGATGGCTACAACAGATGAGCTTGACACGCACTTCTCTTTTAATTGTAGTAGGTTTCCTTGGAGAGACGATCCTGGGCTCTGTTCCACATCCTCTGCAGACAGAATTTCACAAAACCACTGCCAACAACCATGGTCACATCTTCACAACTTACTAAATGTTGAAAATATCTCCTCTTACTGTACATTGAACTTAAAAGGCTGCTAAATTAATTACAGGAATTTTTATATGTGCATTAATGCGTGAGATTGATCAGAAAGGAAGAATACATAAATACAGCCTCCATTTACCATTTAATTTGCTTCGCTGGAGTCAGATAGAGTTACTTATTCATGTGTCTGTTACAATCAAAACCAATGAGTCAATTGTTGCACTTTATAATATGATTAATGGTCAATGTGCACTTTTATTAAAATGAAAGAGATTTGTGTTCCCTTGGAATTAATAATAAGAGGACATAAGACTGGGTGACATTTTTAAGTCAATACTATAAATACATCTAAATAAATTAAGGCATGTTACCAGAAGATAGGAAATCTATACACTATGAAGCAGAAATCATTGTTCTACATTTTTCATTTAATATTATAACAGAATAAAATCCATATTGATGAGAACATGCAAGAATTCTGGAACATTAATATATTTGCAGCATAATTATTTAAAAATGACACTAGAGGTAAGATTATTAGCTTGTAAGTGGATGTTATATGGCTATAATTTATTTGGCTTAGTAGCAGGTTTTGTTCATAATCCAATTATTGAAAACTCTCCCAATCACTGGGATTTGCAGTAGAATGTATATCTACAATTAAGCCATGAGTACATTTAAAGCCACTTAACCATGACAATTTCCAGGTGACAGCACATATTCCTTCTCCAGATAACACAACTTTCCCTTTTCACTGTCATAACCAAAATTTAACCATTTACTGCCTATAAATTGCTTAAAGTTTTAAATGTTATTATTCCTTTTAATTTTTTTTTTGAGGCAGGAACTCATATAGCCCAGGCTGGCCTCAGACTCGCTGTGTAACTGAGAATGACATTGAACTTGTTATTTATTCCCCTGCTTTCCAGTTCTGAGCATTAGAATCAGGGGTGTGAACTGTGGTTTCTGCCATTTATGTGTTGCTGGAGACTGACTCCAGAGCTGTCTCTGTGTTAATCAGGCACTGAACCAACTGCAGTAAATTCCCAGTCCATCAGTATGTATTTGTTTTTATTAAGTGTGGTTAGCTGTCTTCTCTAAAAACAAAGTTGGCAGTGATGAAGAAGTACCAGCATGCATCAGTGTCCTACTGAAAAGATTATACAGGATTCCTCAGCAATAATGAAGCAATAAAACCCTCCAATTGTTATAAACTCAGTCTCCTAATTTTTCTGTCCTTAAATGATTACATATTACTTATCATATAAACATTAATTACATATTATATACTATATAGTCTAATACATAAAAGAAACATTTAATTCAATGTTATATATGTTAGTCAGATCTTATTTTTAATAGAGATAAACCCAAACAAATTCATCTTAAATGTTCTTGATTCAAAAAAATAAGAATAGACTAATGGTTTTTCTCACAAAACTTTTCTAATGAAATGATTTTATATTAAATAAAAGACAGGAGAAAAAATTAAGTCAGCTCAACACTTCTGGAAATCTCATTGATTTTATGTCTAAGTGTGAATTTTTCTAAAAGTAATTATTTTTTTTAAAAAATCTAAAACTGAAAGTCGTCCTTTCCTGGGACTAGAGATATGGTTCAGCAGTTAAGTGACTCCTTGGTCTTCCGAGGACCTGGGTTTGGTTACCAGCACCCCTGCAATAGCTTGAGACTGTTTGCATCTCCAGCTGCAGCACACAGGATACCCTCTTCTAGCCTCCAAAGGCTGCAGGCATGTGTGTGTCCCATGTCTACATACATGAAGGCAAACACTCAAACAGATAGAATAACTTAAAACTATCCTTTTCAGCATATCCAGCAGTAAACATGGAAAGCAGAAGATGTATTTTCTGGTCCTAGACCAGCCCCTTGGATGCCCTGTCGTGGATTAACTTTCTGGCTAATGTGGGTAAGATACAGGTCCTAGTGTTTTGTCTCACCCTAGTCAAGTTGTTGCCACAGCCTCATTCTGTAGCTACAATTAATGCCCATGATCTGTTAGTCTTATATAAAGGATGTTACTCTTAATAATGACCGGGCTTCATCTGATCAGTGGGAAGCGGGAAAGCATACAGTGCAGAAACAAAGGGCTCAGAAAAGGAACAAACTGCTTCTAGATAGTCTCTTCATCATCAAATTTAGTCGGTGTTTCTTCTGAAGCACACCCTCAGAGTTCTGACTTGCCTCTCCCAAGACTGAAAGTAAGAGCTACAAAGGTTACAAATTAAAAGTCATGTCATAATTCATGTTATCAAAAATTCCACTAGGCACATGGAATACTGGGAATTACCTTGATTATTATCCAAACTCTGCAAATAGTCCAATATTACTGATCTAAACTCCATGAATTCACTCAACAATAATCACACCATTGTAAACTGTGTGCAACTCCTCTACTGTTGATATTACTAGGAAAAAGACATCAAAATACCAACCCACTCTAGTGGTGGGTATATCTCATTGTAGAGTGTGTGCTCAGTATGCATGAGGCCCTGTGTTCACTTCCAAACATATACATGTAACAAACACAACTTATGGAATTTGCAAACTAATTTAGTGTCATAAAGTAAACAAAGTAATATAAAGCATAGATGGAGAGTGACATAGTTACTGTTCAATTGCTGTGAAGAGACACCATGACCAAGTCAAGTCTTATAAAAGAAAGCATTTAGTTGGATGCTTGCTTATAACAGTTTTAGAGGATTGGTCCAAGATCATCATAGTGGGGAACAGACAAGCATGGCATTGTGATGTAGGAGGGTCATCTGTCTATGTGTTAACTTTCATTGGTTAATAANCGTGCGGGAGCTGGGCCAGACGAAAAGCAGGGCCCGCTCCCTTTATTACTACAGCATTGGGGCAGGAGCTGAGAGCTTTACATCCTGATTCACAGGCATCAGATAAGTAAAACACACTGGGCTTTGTGTGGGAACATCCAAAATAGTGTCACTAATGGAGGGCCAGGCGTTCAAACATATGAACCTGTGGGGGCCATTCTCATTCAACTCACTACAGGTGGTAAGAACAACAATAGGCAAGGTTCTTGAAGTATCTCTACAGAGGGTCATCAAGTTTGAAAGAGGTAAATGCCTAAGAGAAGACAGAGGAAGAAGGAGCAGCAAGCATCAGGAATCTGAGAAAGGAACATGCCTTCATTTCATGAGGAATGGTTATAGCCAGAATACAGAAGGCAGAAGAGGAGGATACAGATGGAGTAAATACACTCAAAAAACTTGGAAATTAAGTATAAGGGCAATGAAAGCACTTTTATTTTTTAAAAATTCAGAATGTATTTATCTACCTCTCTGTGTGTTTTCATGCATGTGCATGCACACGTATGCCACAACATATATGTGGATGTCAGAGGACAACTTTCAGCAGTCAGTTCTCTTCTCCCATCATTTGAGTCCTAGGTAATAAACTCAAGTTATGAGCCTTGATGGAAAACTCCTTCATCTGCTTAGCTATCTTACCGGTTTAGACTTGTTCTTAGGGCTTTGATGGAAGATGAAAATAATCAAATTAATACTGCTAAAATGTTCCCTTGTCCTTGAAGCGGTGAGGAATGGGAAGTTGCAGAAGCAGGGAGACTGGTTGGGAGATTACTATTTTGTTAAAAAGCATAGGCAATGTAGACAGAGAGAAGTCACTAAAGGATTTGTTTACCCCACTAACACATCTCCCAAATCAAAAGCAACAGCTATGTCTGTGTGGGTCAGGCAAACTCACAGAGAAACTGAGTAGGAGAACAGACAGAACACATGAATTCTGACTGAAGGATGGAGCACAGAGGAAGGGCATGTTAGCATGCTTAAGAGCCTTGGTTTGTGCCTCAGTGCTTTCGCAGCAATGAAAATGGAAGAAAATGAAGGAAGAAAAAAGAAATGCAGACAAAGAGAAAGGAGAACTTGACTCAGTCGGACAAGTGTGAGGCATTAGAAACGATTCCTTCCCTGTCCCTCAGTTTCCTCAACCACAGAAAACAAAGTTGACTAGAATGAATTCTATGGTCTTGTCCAGCTATGCCACTTGAAGAATCTATGGAGTGCTTATAAGTGATCATAAAATTAAAAAAATATTAAAAAATAATATCCAAAGGAAAGTGTTCCATCTATTCCAGTCCTCTCAGCTTATTTCTTTCATAACAGATTAAAAAAATCAATACAAGGAAAATCCAGTACATTATCTATCATTCTTGATTATCAGTCATGATGATAATTAACACACAAGTTGATATGTAGGTGATATGTGAGCAAAATAAGACAGCTAAGCTGAGGGAATTCTGGGATATATTTCCCTTAAAAAGCAATAGAAACAGTCATAGGTGATGTCTCAGAACTACTATTGTTATGATGAAATACCATAACCAAAACAATTTGGGGAGGAAAGGGTTTATTTGGCTTATTCTTCCACACTGTTGTTCATCAATGAGGGAAGTCAATACAGGAACTCAAGCAGGGCAGGAACCCAGAGGCAGGAGCTGATACAGAGACCAGAGAGGGGTGCTACTTACTGGCTTGCTCTCCATGGCTTGCTCAGCCTGCATTCTTTTAGAACCTAGGAACACCAGGCCAGGGATGGCACTACCCACAATGAACTGGGCCCTTCTCCATCAATCACTAATTAAGAAAATTCCCTACAGGCTTACCTATAGTCTGGTCTTATGGAGGCATTTTCTCAATTGAGATCCCATCTCTCAAATGACTCTAGTCTTTGTCAAGTTGACATAATGCCAGCCAGCACAAGTGACTTCTCACAATTGATGCTAACATACAATAAAACTAAAAACATCATCTTCTTCCCTTGATTCAAATAGCTGAATATGAAAGTGTCACATCTGTAGAGCTTATGTTTCCTAGGACTTCCCCAAGCAACACCAGTCCATATTAATACCATGAATTGAGAAGGAGTCCCAGGAGAGTGGGTTTCATTCAGTTAAATGGTACTTTCTGATAGATAGAGGTCACTTGTATCTCAGTGGGTCCAAATGTATGTGCCGCAAGTGTGGGCACTGACAGGATGAAGTTTTAGAGATAAAGTGCTTTGAAATGTATGAAGAATGACGTTTTACAGGAAAATGTAATAGGCATCATCAAACACTCCAGCATGGAAATATTTCCTACTCAAAATCAATGTTCTGTGCATTTTTGTTTTTCAGGGAACTGTACTATAAGATGTCTCAATTGATGGCTCTGAATTCCTTAAATTAATAAATAAATTTAATTTCCCAAACATGTTTAGAAGGGACTGCTCCATGAAGTAGGAAATGTTGGTTGATGGAATATTTCCTCCAATACAAAGCAACCTCATTCTTTGAATAAAAATAGGCCAGCTAGTTTTGCTTGTATAGTTAACATCTGGATCAAGGAGAGATACTTGACCCCTTGACTTCCAAATGCACACACATGACACACATACAAAAAAAAGATGCTAATGCATTGAAAGTTACTGCTGCTGTATATGTGACTTTAGATTTCTGAGATTCAGAAATGTAATTACTGTCATTATCACCTGGCTAGAGTATAAGTGATAATGGCTTCATTCTTGCCTCTTGCATCACATTTGACCTCAATCCAATTTGTTGTTTTTTAATTGCATTAATGTTATTTGCTATGTCCCTACAAAATGAATAGTACAAAGAACCACATTTTACTTTTAAAGGAGTTATATTTGTGTGTGAGGCTACATAGGTGCACTGTGTGCGCACAATCATTCAGAGGAAGAAAGGGAAGTAGGTAATCTACAGCTAGAGTTTCAGCAGCTGTAAATCACAATTATGGTCTGGGAATTGAACCTGGGGCCACTGAAAAAGCAGTCAATACTCTTAACTGTCAAGTCATCTTTCCAGCCACCCTCATCTCATTTTTACATGAAAACTCCATGCAGTTGAATGAACTTAGCTTTATCTTTAAAAAAATAAATAAGAGAGCAGAAAAGTGGCTAAAAGCAGAGACTTTAAAAGTCACAAAACTTGTATCTAAGTCTTCTATTCTAACTAATAACTCAATGGTCATTACAAAATTATTAAACTCCCCAAACATACAAACTTTCCCAGATGGAAGAAAGAAATGCACTGGGCTGAACTTTGAGAAATTCTGTCATGCCACGTATATGTAACACTTATTTTCCACATATTCTATATTATGAAATAATGACCAGCAAAAAATATTTCAATAGCATTGGTTCCCAAGCAAATGATGTTAAGAAATAAAGGAACTCTTTAATCTCTGAGCAATAGCCACATCCCTGTTTGTTACTAAATTTTCATCCAATAAAGCCAAAGGCAAAAATGTTAAGTCACAAATCTACTTTGGAACAACAGAAGATGGTGACAGGTTATATGAATACTGTAAGATATAGGTAGAATCAGCAAAGGAAGTTTTCAGGCAAGGTTTAGCATTGGGACATGAGTAGGAAAAGGTCTTCCTTCTGCTACCTCAAGTGAGCCAGGCATTTTCATAATCAGTGATGTCCTCTAACAGTGCCTGTCACTGCCATAATGAATGAGAAAGAAAACAAACACAGGAATAGCCCTAACATTTGTCCATGACCAAAGGTTGAATAAACACCTACAGGAAAGAAGCCTATCCTCCAACAGTCTCAGCTCTCACATTTTAGTTCCTTTTCATGATGACAATAAAAATATCTGACTCTCACAGCTTTACAAAGCAATGGATGTTCAAGCCAATCGCGCTTGATTTTGGATAAGTCTACATATATTTAAAAAAAAAGTATAACCTACACCCTAAAAGTATGTATAGTTCACTATTGTAAAACTTGGTGATTGACTTAATTCCAGGTAGGAGTCCTACATTCTATATGCACATTTTGTCAAAAGCAGGTTGGAGACTGGAAGGTTTATCCACACTCATTCTTCGTGTCAACAAGTCTTGAAAAGATTAGGGATACGCTGATTCTGTATTCCTTGAAGGAGTTCATTACTGTTTGATAAGCTAGAGGTCCCTCAGTGTAAGCATATCCACATTGGTGGGAAACAAAATGTCTCCAGGGAAGTCACAACTAATATGTCTAGCTCAGTCCTTTTAACAAATAAAATGTTATTAAGTTATACTGTGCTTTTCTTGGGTATGTGTTTCTGTCTAAGGGAAAAAATCTTTCATTTTTATTGGGGGGTGAAAAGGTAATAGTTATATGAACACATGACAGATATGCCTGACACACCCACAGAAGAGAATATGTGAAATAACATGTGCATATAGAATGCTGAACTGGAAGCTCATGGTTCTTTTCTTTCTAAGTTTTGATTTATTTGGCATGGTCATGCATCTAACATATACAATGTAATTTTTCTTATACTTAATTTTCCCCCAAAGAATAATATCTACTTTTAAAGGCCATGTTTTCCTTATAGCACAACAAAACTTCACAACAATAAGTTTGCTTGCTAAGTGAATAAAAAGTAAGTTTAGTAATAATTAGAATGAGTTAATACTGAATCGGACAAAATTTTAAACTACTAGTTAAACTACTTGAATTTTAACTGCCCAACACATAGAAAATCATGTCTAAATACTTGATGAATAAATGAATGAGTGAATGAACAAAAAAAACTGGGTGCCAATATAACTGAGACTAATCAGGAACAAGTATTAAACACGTACAGGTGACAGATTTATTCTTGTCAGGAATAGTTAAGATCAATTTTTAAATATTTGGAAGCTCTTCATACAGGTACAGAACCTTGTGTACTTTCCTTTATCCACATTGACATGTCAACTGGTATTTCCATTATACCTGTTGTGCTCAGGTAACCATACTGCTGGGAGTCCATGGGTGTATATTCTCCTGTTATGTCTAGGGGACACCATCAAGCCGTAGGCATCCTGGTCCTTTGATTCCCAAACCTTTCATGATATTCCCTAAGCCTTAGGGGTAAGAGTTGCATCATTGAGTTTGGGAACTCCACTACACTTATTCTGTATGTTTTGTCCAGTTGTAGGTATCTATCTGTATTTGTCTCTCTCTGTATTAACAAAACACTTCAAGGTCCTAATCCTAGATGAAGAGCTATGGGTGGTCGATGACAACTGACAGAGGTAAAATCAGTTTACTTTCCAAATAAATTCCTATATAGGTAGTCCAATTCTAAGTAGTCAGGCTTGGACACATATACATGCAAGCAACACAAAATGGATTCAACAGATCATATAGACATATGTATATATAAGGTTTGTGTTCATATGTAACAGCAATAAAGAAGAGGTCATCAATTTTAGAGAAAGACACAGAAGTCTGGAGGTAGAGGGATTGAAATACATGGAGTACTCATATATGAAGTTCTCAAACTACTTTGAAAAACAAATATTTTTGAAAAGCATTTTCACCTAGCCTATAAAAATGCGATCTATGGCTCATGATAATTTGGAACATAATAATTATTGAGGTTTCTGGTTTACAATGATTCCTTCAAGCTAAAACACCCCCTAAGACCATATTAACATTAGTTATTTTTATGTTTTGAATTTGGAAATCCCATCAACAGATTTTTATAGCACATAAAATATTCATTAAATAAATTGTGAAAAATAAAAATGAATAACAGAAAGCTTAATAACATTCCAAAGGTTTCTTTGGCTAGTTTAGAAGGCACAATGAGGAATGCTTCAGTACCTCGGATAGCTCCAAGCCAAAGCATCAAATCTATTTAACTATTTCCTCCTTCCAGTGGTAATCTTCTTGCTAAAAAGAACTGTCATTGTTGTGACTGATTCATTCCCCTTAAAATAAGAGAGCATCCCTTGTCTCACCACTACTACCACCACCACCACCCCCACATACAACATACATACATAAATAACTGACCCACTCGTCAAAAAGGAAAGCACCCCTCTTGATTGGGAAACAAAGTAATCACTCTAGAAAGATGACTCAGGGAGACATATCTCATGAATTGTGACAGCTCATTCTGAGGACAGTCTCCTTCACAGTCTGGAGTAAGGAATTTACCTGCAGGACCTGATAAAGAAGTCATCTAAAAGCTGAACTAAATAGAACATGCCACAAAAAAACATAATTCAGTAACACAGATGCAAATCAACAACCCTTCCAAATATGGCTACACTGAATCATGTTGCCTTTTCATGTGGTTTTGTATCCCTGAAATAACCAATGAGAGTTGCCTATGAAATAACCATCATGACTAAAAGTAAAAATATATGACGTGTTATGTCTCAAAGTCTACATAAGTAAAACACTTTCAAGTATATGCAGGTCACCTCACCCACCCATGTTTTCTTTGCTCCTCTGCTGAGTTCCTACATGTTTCTGTTTTGTGACTGTCACTCTTGGGTTGGATATTTGCTTGCAGAGTTCTATCACATTAAGTTACAAATTCCTTAAGAGCTCATGTTGTGGTCAACTCTGTATCATCCTTAATAGCAAACCATATCCTAGACAGAGTAAATACCAACAGCATTGCTGGACACAGTGGAGTTGAAATAACTCAACTGTGGTTTTGTGAAATGTCTGTTCTGAGCAGCAGGATTGGGAACTATCCCAGTACATAATCTTATTACTGGAGAGAGAAAGGAGAAAGGGTTGCTGTTTCTGACATGAAACATAACTCAGAGATTTGGGGCATCTGGAAACACTTACCCCATAAAGAACCCTACAAAAGAAACTAATACAAGCCATGCCTTCTGATTAGAAGTTGCTGAGGATTCAATTTATGCTCTCTTCTCTAGAGCTGCATTTTAAAATCTACAGACTACATTATGAGAGCCCAGAAGAAAATGTACAGACACATGGCATCTTGGGTAGCAGGTACACTTAACAGAGAAGGATTCCAAGAAGAAAAAGGACAGAATGAAGGAAGGGGGGACAGAAGGATGGAGAAAAGGAAAGAGGGAAGGAGGAAGAGAAGAGGGTTAGGTTTAAAAATTAAGCATTATTAAAATGTGGTTTGGGAGAGCAATGAAATCTTTCGATTGATAATCATAAGATCAGTAAATAGCAGATGCTAATCAACATCTCACAATAGAAAAACAACCTTATTCTTGTTTGCTCATAGGATTAAGAGCAAAGGAAAAGTGTGAATATGTTTTTGTTTGTTGAGGAGGATTTCCTGGGTAAACACTTCAGTGCAATGCTTTGCAAGAGTTCCCTTACATTTGTTAAAATAGATTTTCAACTTAAATAACCCCAATAATTACTAAAATTCCCCAACTTTCAGTGTGTACTTAGTTTTACCAACATCAGATTGACAGTCTATTTTTGCGCTTATACAAATTTTTCTCTCGGATGCCATTGTCTGGTGAGTTAAGACAGTTATTAAGAATGTGGAGCACTCTCTTTAGAAACCTGTCAGTGAGTGAGCTCTCTTCTCAATTCAGCAAGTTTTCCATCTTGCTGGGAATCAATCAATTCCACGCAATGATTCCATCCAGCATTTACAGAACCATCATACAAAGCCTCCAATCTTACTTAAACAAGAAAATCGTGCAGTTCAGATCCAAATTTCCATAAAATAACTCTGCTGGTGAATCCTCATTTTCCCCTCCATCTGTAATGAGCAGTTTCACTTTTCTTGCCTGCCCCCAAGAACACCTAATCCTCACATTTTAACAAGCAGAATTTGAGAGCATTTGTTGCCAAGCGCTTCAGCATAACAGAGCTCCGACATTCCCCCAACAGCTGTGAAGATCCCATGTGAATGCTAGTTGCTATTACTTGTTCATACTAGTTTTTTCTGATTCAGATATGATTAGTTACAGGTGGTATACTAAATATTTAAATTTAATTTAGCTAGGCTATCATCCTGCTCTCAGAGGCCTGTAAATTAAAGGAGTGTGAGAATTACAAGCCTCATTTGGGCTTAAGAACACCAACCCATAGGTATCCTTGACAGGTCATCTCTGGTTTGTAGAGAATCAGGAATTCAGATGAGGGGGACACAATGTCTGAGTTGCACACAGGGCTGAAATCGCAATGGTCTCAGTGTGAACATCTGGCAAGCCCCATACTCCCCACAGCTGAGAACAACACAGACGAAGCTGGGAGAACAGAATCTTCAAAGCTCAGACATAAGCCCAAGGATGACAGAAGGATGCTCCTGCCAATTACAGGCTTATAATGAACAAAGAACAGGCCCAGAGATGCAGCTCAGAGGCAGAGCACTTGCCTAGAACTGCGAGGTCTTGACTCATATCTCCGGCACCAGAAATAAAAAGACATATCACACATTTATCACATAGACATTATCTTGCAAAATCACAAAATTAATATTTTAATAACCTATAAATCAAACTATGGTTTTAAAAATCCAAGTGGTCATTTTAAGAACAAACTTTTATAATTATTAAATATCTGCTAGTAGTGTTATAAAACATAAAATAATAAAATAAAAATAAAATTTATATAGAAATATAAATTAAATAAAATAGAGACATTCTAGGTCATTTTTTTTCTTCAGCTGAGTATTATCCAAGAAATCACTAAACCTCTTGCATCCTTGGGTTCTCCATTTTCATCTGTAAAAAACAAAGACTAAAATAATTAAACTTACTTCTAGGGATAAATAGGCATTTCATTAAGTCTATACTCAAATCTGTCTTGTATTTAAACCACCACAGAAAAGAGAAAATACCTTCTATATTTAATGCATTTGTTGTAGGTTTTGAGAATTTACACTCTAGTTAGTCATAAAATTGATTGACTTTTGTTTTCTTTCAAAACTGTAACAGATGAGGAGGATGAGCACAAAGAACCAAAAAAAAAAAATCAGCAGAGACCATGCGGCCAGTCCTGGTTCTGTTTCTTCTAAGTATTGCAGAGCTAGAATTGGAGGTTAAGAGCCAACCTGGCGGCTGCTGGCTTGAACCATGCCAAGAAACTCCATCCCAACTCCTTTGAGCAGACCATGTCAGCAGAGGGAGAAAGCTTTTCCTCAGCATCCTACACTGCGAAAGCCAGATCAGAGTGTGAAACAGCCTGCCAGGAATTGGATTTAATTTCTTGGAACCACATAGCCAACTCTGTCTTCTGCACCTGAATTCCACAGCTCTACAATGCAGTTAGAGTCTGGAGTCAGCCTGTCCTCGGCACTATGGCAATGCCCTGGCAGCCATGGGATGCTATTAGAGCAGACTAAAGTATTTAGCAACACAAAAAAAAATGAAAAACAGCTCAAGAAAACCTGATAAAGATCCAAATACCATGAATGACATATTTCTTAATGATCACATCAAAGTTTGGCTCAACTTGTGTGTATTACTTCTTTTAGAATAGAATATCTTAGACAGCATTAGTGATGGAAGTTGCAAGGAAAGCAGAATAAATGCTGAAAGTTTATCCTCAAGGAACGTGTGTAAAGAATATCCTTAAGAAGACATGACAACTATGCCTGCTGTCTCCCTATGCTGCTCACAAGACAGGAAGCCCTGATCATTGACAGTCCTCAGCGTCCACAGTCTCACCTTCTTTTTCTCCTGGTAAGACAATACTTGCTAGAATCTCTGCCCAATAGTGCTTACATAAGCCAAGAAATTCATCACGGTATACATCTTTCACCGATGAGGAAGTAGATGGTCAGAGGGGTTAAATGATTTGTATAAAATCACCTAGCATATCTGCCTGCCTGTTTTGTGTTTATCAAGCCCATGATTATTGCAAATAGGTTTTTATAAGGTTTACAGAACTGGAAGCTGGACTCCAAACCCACAGAGAAGCTGGTTCTTATCCTCTATCATGATTAGCCTCTTCATCCTGGCTTTTTCGTCATTGTTTTCAACACCTAAACACACTCAGAGCTCTGACCTTCCCCTTCTTACAGTCCCCTGCTCACTCAACACATTCATTCTACCTATCCTCATCTATTTCCTTCTCTAAGTTTGAATCCCTGAAACATTTACTGTGGGAGTACACCTCCTTTGTCACATCATAGGAAGGATAAGACTTCACTTAAAAGTTTAAAAAAAAAGCCTTGTAGGAGCCAAAAAGCACCTACTTACCATTGCACAAACTTCTCCTGGAGAGGCATAAACAAACACTCATCCAGAGGGAATAATAATGATAGATAAAAGTAACAGTTTTATGAAAGTCTAGCTCCTTGGACCAATGAATTGTGCTTACTGACAGGAGCGTGATGAGGGCTTGAGTTACCTGCATATGTGTGATCCAGGGCAGCATCACCACCAAAAAGTCTTAACCTGATGTGGATGATGGCTTCCCTATGGCTACATAGAGGCAGTATTCTCCTTTAGCTATCCTTCTCCCTTTACGTAATCTAGTACTCCCTGTGACTCAGGCGGCTGAGAGCTGACTACATACAGCTGACAGGGAGGCTAGGGAAGGCTGGAATCTCAGGTGAGAGTTGAATGGCTCTCTCCAGCCCTCCTGTGAGGGCATGCCAACAGGTCAGATCATGCAGGTCTTTTGCAAGTAGTCAGAGGTGCCAGAACAATGATGCAATGGCAGTTGTACACAAAGGACAACATCATACAACAGCTGCATTTAAAATTATTGCTGTTTGCTTACTAGTGATTGTACATGCACTCTTGAGTAGCAAGTACTTACTGTCCTAAAATCGACATAACATACATAAAATGTTAAGGATATGTCTCTGTAGACCTTTGCTGTTTAATCTTGAGTTCATCTTTTAAGTAGTCCATCTTAATTTTGTAATAGAGAAAGCAAGAAGCATTTCATGCTGTATATGAAATACAATGAAGATAAATTCACTGATCGTATTTTTACAAGATTATAATCCACAGTGATTAAAGCAATGGAAATGAAAGGACATTAAGTTCTCTGGCATGTCGAGTAAACACATGTAGGTGGAGAGTTAACAGAAGTCTTGAATTGAACCCTCAATTCTTACACTGTTACAAACTCACAACATTACAAATGACACAACTTTCATCTCTTTCTTTTGCCCCAAACTATAGAGTGAATTTCAGCTTGCTTCTTCAACCACATTCCTAGCTTCCATTTCGTGGATCAGTATTGCCATGGGATATCTCTAGGTCTCTAATATACTACCTCCCTCCACCCCCACGTTCAGCATGAGCAGTGGCCCTTCTGGGTCATTACATAATTTGAAACAGGCAATACCTACTGATGGTCATCCAGGAAACACTGCCCAAGTGGAAGACAGTACCTTCCTAGGTGTTACTAACTCAGAACATCCCACAGCCTGTATCAGTGAAATAACCTGATCTCTGCCTTCCATCTTTACCTCACTTAGCAAATTCAGTAATGTACTCATTACTACTTTTTTCAAAAGCAACCGATGAAGCATTAGGGGGAAAAAATCCCTGAAACTCCGCAGAAAACTGATTAATGAATATAAAAGGACCTAAAAGAGGTTCACATTGTCTAGCCTTTTCCTTTTGGTTGAAATTCCAGACAGTCAGAGAGGAGGAAAGCAAGGATCAGAAATAGATACTGTATTCACAAGATGCTATACACAGTGGAGGACTGGGGAAGGAAGTCAATCAATACTTAGTGTCAGTAGGGTTGATGGGTACTTATTCTACATCACAGAATGCAACATTGTTTAAAAATCCACATTGGAAATTTTTAAATTGCTATGTATTTATTGGCCAGATCCAAAATCATCAACCTTTCTCTGACTTGTCGTTGGTAAGTGTCCTTTTCCTACTCTCATCGATAAAATGGCATAAAATACGTTCATTCATTTTATTTGAAAGTTTTCAATGTAGCTTTACTAGCACTCTTTTCACACATTCCTTGGCAGAATTGAAGGGTGTCACTTAGTGATTTCAACAAATCATTGTAAGTTAAGAAGTCTTCAGCATGACATAACACCAGGTGGGTCCTTAGGATAATGTCCTAAGATGTGGTGCAATGCTGAGAGCCCTCAAAGAAGACATTTTTCCACTCAAAGGTCCTAAAAGATGCTTCTCTCCATTAGCAGGCCTCTTAGAGATATCCTTTGTGGATAACATTGGCTGGGAATTTGAGAAGACAGTAGGTTCATTCAAACCTGCATTATTTTATCATCATCATTATTATTACTACAAAGGCAATACAGTAATAATATAGTAAAAGTTCTTTTTCTGATTTCAAAGTAATACCTGATAAGTTTCAAACTGAGTACTTTTTGAAGATAATACAGAAATACTTTCCAAGGGCATTTATTTACTTAATCCTAGTGATCAAAACTGACTCATGAATAAGTACATTGCAGAAATAAATATCATGTGTAAAAAAAGTGTCGGTCATATAAGTTCTACTTACTTAAAGATATATCTTAGAGCCTACCTCTCAAAAAACAACATTTTATGATTTTATCACTCTCTGACATCAGGAGCTTTTAGTCTATGACTGAAAACTTGATAACTTCATAACACGTGGGAGATCGACTGTCATTTCCTTACTCGTTTTAGCACTATTTCTGTAAAGAACACTCGGAATAAACTGATTTCATTGCTGAGAAATGGTTCTAAAAAGTTAATGCAGCTTTTTACAGAGACTAAAACTCAGAAAAGGGAACTGAGATGGGTTGGGAACACAGGCCACTAGGCTTCCATCTTGGCTATCTTCCCAAGAGCCTATATCCACATCTTGCAGACTTTATGTACTGCAATGCTAAGGCTCAGGAACAGAAAGACTTCTCCATCACCCCATCACTGGGAATGTTTACTCTCTGGCTTCATTTCCTAGAATTCCTTTTATCTCCCAGCGTTCCAACCTGTTCTTCTGAAGCTACACTTAAAAGAATAGAGAAAACCTGAGAAAATAAATTAGAGATGAGATAAGAAGTAGGTGTGATGATACATTATATTGTCACTGTGACACAATATAGAATCTCCTGGTAGTAGGGCTGCCGACCCCATCTGTGGGTGATTATCTTCATCAGGCAGTAATTGAAGTCTCAATGACTTTTTAAATGGTTTTCTTTCATAGTGTTTTTTTTCAAAATATCATTTATTTGTATTTACCTCCAGGTTTAAGAAATAATAAAAAGCAGTTTTTTTTCAGATAAATTATATGATCCTCTCCTCTGTTGCCAAAATTATCCATAACACTTTGCAAGCCTCTCTCAAGAGTTGGGGGGGTGAAGGGTGGGATGCCTTGCTCAGCCTTGATGCCTGGGGGAAGGACTTGGTCCTGCCTCAACTCAAAGTGCCAGGCTTTGTTGAATCCCCATGAGAGAACTTACACTTTGGAAGAGTGGATGGGAGGAGTGGGTTGGAGGAAGGAAGTGAGGGGAGGAGTAGCTAGGAGATGGGCTGGGTGGAGGAGGCAGTGGGGGAAGCAGAACGAGGGGAGGGAGGGGAACTGTGGTTGGCATAGAAAATGAATAAAAAAATTAAAATAAAAAATCTCAAAACTTAAAAAAACAGAAGAGTTGGATTCTGATTTAGTCTATTGAGCCACAATCCAGAGAAAGAAGAAAATGTGAGCCAGCTCATTTCTCTCTTAAGCTTCATCTTCATGCAAGGATCACTAAAAATGCTCCCTTAGGAAGCAGCCCCATTCATTGTTCATTAGATACACAAAGAAGAATCAACTAGAAAATGGGGCCAGGGAAGATGAAATTATGTGCTGCTACTGTGCCAAATCAGGGGTTTGAATTTCAGACCAAGAAGGAATATAATCCTTGGACCACACGAGAATGGGACCACCAAGAACATTTTCCTCTGAAAAAACTGGTCCAGAGCCGCTGTGCACCAACTCTGAAATGCTAGATTTTATGGATTTGATGCACACATAAGAATTAAATGCTCAAAAAAAATTCCGTTGTAGGTTCTATAATGTTTGTTACAGATAAAATGCACTGTATTAAGTGTCCTTAGAAGTTTCTTAGCCAACTGGTTATAAATTTGTTACTGTTCTTAAGGACACAAAGTCTTCATGGTCAATCATTCTATAACTCTCCATGTAGTGAGAATCAAGTCAACAGGAATCTTGTATTCTGATACCACTGCTTAGGTTCTGCACATAAAATAATACTCTACATTTATTGGAGTAAAGATAAATATATTTAATAATGATGATAACATAAATTAACAATCACAGAATCCTTTGTGCATAGCAAATAATATGTATGATGCATTGACATAGTTCTTACATCAACCCCATTTTATAGGTGGAAACTGAGGTTATGGGTTAAGCATCTTGTTTCAAGTTACTTCTACAAACTGGAATATGGGAGATACAGGCTGCTGTTTCAGGTCCAAGGGACATCCTAACACTCCATCCTAAAACTATTCCATGTTTTTCCACGATGCAAACTCCCATTAATGGCTTTCACATGAACCCTGCCCTCCATTGGCGCAAACGATAATCACCCAGGGGAGAAAAGCAGCCTTAGAGAGCAAGAGGCTACAAAATGCGAGGGAAACTAAATTTGATGGTATCAGTTTTCACAAAAATACATCTGTAATGAAAACTGGGGAAAATCCTGTAGGAACATAGCGTTGCATGCTGAGAACAACTTGGACCCAAACATCTTAAGACAAACTAGTATGCAGAGAACGTTCCAACAGTACAGTGAGGCCTTTCCACCGCAGGCAGTTTCCAAAGAAAAGGCATCCTTTGAATCAGACTCAATGTTTAAAGCATAATTTCAGACAAAACTATTATACGTCAAACTGCCCAAATGCAAATCCTCACTTTGAAATACACCGGGATTGATAGGGGAAAAGTAAATGAACAAAGTCTGAAAAAACTATAAAGACATCTATCAGTGACGACTAGAGATATTTTTAGTGTATTGTAGTTAACTTCACCCTTTTTCTGTTTCTGTGCTAAATTTTATTTTCTTCAAAAAAAGAGACAGCAAAGAACTAATTGTCCAACAACAGTTGGTGCATTGAAAAGCGTGCACGAACTGGGATGATTGTGTGTCCTGTGCAGTCCCTGCATTTAGGACGCTGAGGCAGGTATTCAAAGGCAGCCTGGCTAGACAGCAGATCCTGCCTCAAAAGTACTGCAGCCACGTATATCTTAATGTAGCCACTGGAACTCATATTTAAGATAATAATGCTGTAAGAAATTGTTTAATGTGTGAATCGAACAAAATCAATTAAAGGACCAGGTATACTATTATTTAAAGCTGTATATTTGTAGTTAGAGGTCATAAAAATCACTAAACATGTACGATCCAAATGTCCACAGAGCTCTCTCATCCAGCACTAAGGCTATATGGATTTTCATGTTTTCCAAAAAAGTTTGTAACAGTGCATGTTAAGACATGTAGTGATGGTGCACTCCATTAATCAGAGCACTCAGAATGCAGAGACAGGTGGATCTCTGTGAGTTTGAGGCCAGCCTGGTCTACAGAGTGAGTTCCAGGACAGCCAGGACTACGCCAAGAAACTCTGTCTTGAGAATGGATTCAAACCTGCCCCATAAGCTATTAGCTTTATAATTTTGTCTGCATTTCCTATAAACTCTGCACATTTTCCTGACATGAAAAAGTTATGTGCATTTCTATACAATACAGCATGTTACTGTAAGATTAAATGGACACACATGCAGACACATACAAATACACACTATATATATATTATATGTCAATACATATATTAATGATTTAACTAATGTTTGACACATGGAAATCAATAATGACTAGATATTAATAATGATATTATGAATTATATTATTAAAAATACTGATTCAACTTATGGCCCTGCTAGAAAAATAAATGCATTTTATTTACAATTTAATCAAAATAAGAGAGTCATTAAAAAAGACTGTCTTTAGCAGCATAAATACCTATATGTAACACTAGTTTATCTATAACATATGCATTGAGTATAAAGTAAGGCTATGCTCTATGACAATTGATATTCACACCAATAGAATTATACAGTAACTATTATTCTGTTTTTTCCTTCATCTCCTTTACATCTATGGATGGTCTTGGGACATTCTCTGCGTCTTCCACAATCATTCTGTTTCTAACTTAATAAGCATTGTGGAGACTGAGAAGAAATCGATTAAAGAACAATGAGAATGGTCATATCATCATCATCATTTTATTATTATTATTACTAAATCAAACACCCTAAACCCTTCCTCAAACAAGCCTCAGCCCAGCCAGAGAGCATGTTCAGGGAACACACATTTTCCCTCTTGTCTGTAAATATAAATGAAACTCAGGGAACTTCAAAAGGTCAGGAGAAAGCCTTTCCCCTCTTGCCCCTTAACCTTAAAGCCCCAGCCCTTCAGAAGGTTCTCTGGCAAACAGCTTCTTTGAGTTGACTCTCCTGCATAGCTGAAATCTTTGGAACCCTCACACTCTGCAGAAGGAAGAGGACACCCAAACATGTGACTCACGGCAATATATGAAACCCTCAGCTCCATGTATAGCTCTAAAGGAGTGTCGTGACTGAGGTGTGGCATGGCCTGACGGGGTCCCCCAGTTTGCGGCAAAGCAGGAAAGGATTGCAGGGGAGCCCTAGCTCTTTTACTCCACAGGACCTGGCACTCACTCTCCTCCAAAGCAAACTTCTGGAAGCCTTTGCTTCAAAATGTGAC
This sequence comes from Bramus lutescens, assembly GCA_001685075.1. Taxonomy (NCBI): domain Eukaryota; kingdom Metazoa; phylum Chordata; class Mammalia; order Rodentia; family Cricetidae; genus Bramus; species Bramus lutescens. The sequence goes on from LOEQ01001534.1 coordinate 36,926, forward strand.
TAACCACATGCAAACTGGATTTTATCTATGAACAAATTAAATTAGAGCAAAAGTAAAGCAAAATCATCTTAACCACCATGGAGATTAATTTCCAGTTTAGTCCTTTGTGTAAATTTAAATTGAATGCAGTGGTAAGGACTCACAGATTTTGAAAGGACAAAAGCAGATACAGTGTTTTACTGTGGCACCGATCTGTTCCAAAACCTGCTCTCCAGTGGAGGTCTATCTTAACAAAAAGTTAGTGAAAGCATTCGATTCCCAGATGTTGCCACATTTAGTTCCTTTGACGCTCAGAAAGCATGATTCCTTCCTCATGGACTACCTTGCTTTTCTACACCCTTGGACTCAAGGTGAGTGAGAAGATTATGGTTTCATTCGCAGGGGTCTGTCCTGTCAAAGCACTTGCTCAGAAAACCCATCCATTGCTGGCCAGCGTGGCAACAGCCACCTTGAAGACCAGCTTTTGTGCCACGTCTGGATTGCTGCATGGACTTCTGAGCTGTAACCACTTTCTCCACCTTCCAAAGGATGTTAGCTTGAATGACAGGCACCAAATTTGCATTTCCTATTTTGCAGAAGGCTCAAAAAGTCTTGTGAACTTCACACAGTATTATTTGGGGGACAGATATAATCTCTGTGCTCTATAAGGATTTAATATTCAAAGGAAATATAAAGGAGAAAATATAAGGAAGGAAAAAGATGCCCCACAAGTGTGTATGTGTGTGTGTGTGTGTGTGTGTGTGTGTGTGTGCGCGGTGTGTTTTCAATTTGCACAGTCACTGGACGCTCACTGATGGTGAGAGTTAACTACTTTTGAACAGCTTCCTGGTTTTAGAATTCTTTCACAATAGGAATTCAGAGTCTCTTACATCTGGAACCAAACCAGGAAGAGGATGTGGTGTGGGGGGGAGGGGCACTTGACACCTTGTCTTGGGAAGCTGACTGTCTTCTCAAATGCTGAGAGGCCATAGGACCTCAGGGAAATCTTTGCTATGAATGTGTAACCCTAGGTTCAGCCCTTGGGGCCTCTTTCCAGAGATCATGGCTTGTTAGTAACTGACTTTTCTGATTAAGCCAGTTTGTATATATTCTGTAATTTGCAACTCACATATTTTGTTTTTATTCGAAACAATTTTGCTTACAACACATTCTGATATCACTTTCCTTTCTCCCAACTCCTCCTAGGTCCTTCAAACCTCCCCACCCACCCAACTCTAGTGGACTTTCTTTCACTCTCTCTTTAGAAAACAAAATAAACAAACAAAAACATTAGAATTTAAAAATAAAAAACCTAGAAGCACATGTACACACACACAATTTCCTAATTCATATAATAAATAATTGAAATTCTGGTAATTCTAAATGGTAAAATTTAAGAAAAAGTGGTTGATTTCCAAAACAATTACAGTATTGTCACCATAAGCCACCTTTACACACCATGCTATATTGCATTCTACATACACACACTCACACACATACACACAGATAGGTAGGTAGGTAGGAAGATAGATAGATAGATAGATAGATAGATAGATAGATAGATAGATAGATAGATAGATAG
>LOEQ01001534.1:38690-64457 GCA_001685075.1 Bramus lutescens
TAGATAGATAGATAGATAGATAGATAGATAGATAGATAGATAGATAGATAGATAGATAAAAACGTATAGTGTTCCATGGACTGAGAACACTGGAGATCATGGATCAGATATGTAATTATATATTGTGGTCTGAATTAGAAACATCAACTGAAGCTCCCATTTTGAGCACTCAAACCTTGGCTTAGGCTTGTGGCACTATTTTGAAGGCTGCAGAGGCCGGTGAGGCCAGGTTGACAGAGATGAGTCACTAGGGACAGATGTTTAAATTTTGTACCTACTCATAGATCTGTCTGGTCCAGTTCTTTCTGCCTCCTGATCAGTTGATAACACAAGAACGGCTCTGCTGGGAACTCCTGACCACAACACTTGAACCTGCCCTTCCCTGTTGCGGAACACTTTTCTCTGAGAACAACAGCAGTTATCATCTTAATCAGAGCAGGTATGTTGCCCTCAACAAGACCAGTGGTTTTCTCATAGAAAGTGGGGCAGGCCACTTTATCCTCACCTGAGATTCTAGCCACTCACTCAACTCCTGCAGTCCCACCTCCCAGGTTACTAGAATTCTGCCCCAGATGTACATGGCCTCAGAGGTGCTAGAGTACCTAAAGTGGAGGCCATCTACAGGAGACTCCATCTACACAAGTTTGGGGAAATCGTTGCCTGTGCTGAGGTAGAGCATTTTTGGAGTGAAACTATTTGCTGTAACCCCTAAATAGTTCTATAAGTTACTGTTTACCTGTGTTCTCATAAAAAGCCCAGAAAACTCATTGGTCCTTCCAGATGGATGTGAATGAATAATTTCTTTTGCCTGCTGGTGGTGTCCTAGTTAGGGTTACAAAGACGATTTTTCATGCCTTCCAGGAATAGGTAAATACAACACTCCCATACCATAATCAAAGGAAATGTCTCTGAGCCAATATGAAGCATTAATTGCAGACTGGTCTACCAGGCATTCAGCCACAGTGATAAGAAATCAACTAAACATTATGATTTCTTTAACAAGGATGTTTAGTGTTTTCCTGAAAAAAAAAATAGGAGACTCAAACTGATAATAGCAAGTGATGAAAATCTGCTTTCTTTATTATTGAGGGTAAAATAGAACAAGACATTTTAACACTCAGTATCCTACAGAGACAGCTTATAGTCACCAATAACCACTTATTTGTAACTATAAGTATAGCATAATATTCAGTGCAGCATGAGCTCTGGGATCAGGGTCTCTGGAGGTGAGTTCCATTTCCAACCTAGAGCAGTTTTGCCAGTTTGAACAACATAAATCCCACAACCATCTGTAAAACTATCATTCCAATACCCACTTCTAATGAGATTTGTAATTACCATACCAGAAAGTAGCTAGGAGGTGCTTAGCATATGTTTAGCATTCAATATATGTCAGGCACCCTTAACAGAACTAACGCAGTTGGCATTTCCGATGTGGGGTGATGCCCTACTGGAGAAGACCCTCTAAGGTTTGCACTAGATTTATGTTTAGATGCATGTGTAGCATTGCCACTTACGATTAAAGATCCATTATTCCAGAGGTGTTCTCCCGTTCTTCAAGTGGGTGAGTTTTAAAACTAAAGTGCTGAGAAAACTCCAGTGCTAAGGGAAACAATGCACCAGGAGTAAAGCTGCCTCTCCAAAGGCTGTACAGCTCCACATGGACTGCTGTTTGCTTTCCACTTAAAAACAGCTTTTCAGCACTGATGCCCCACAAGGGCATTTTGGCCTCAAACTAGAAAGTCAGTAGAGGACTACAGGGTATCTGGGGGCAGGGGAATGACCTCAGGGTTTCTAAATATTCATTTCATTTCTAGTTGGTGTTTTTACTGGGAGATCGTTGCTGGAGGCTGGAGGGAAATTATTTCTTTGGGAATAGCTGAGTTCTATGCCTTCTGTGAGCTTTTTAAACCAAATAATTGTCTGGGAGAATAGCATCTCTCGTAAATGTTAAAAGTTGGTTGGATGGCACTAATGGTAGCTGTAAAAACAGTCTTGTAAAGGTGTTTGGAAACACACATGTTGATTTTTGTCACCATTGCAACGTAATTATCATAGGTTTGGGGTTCATACCTAGAGTTTCCTTTTTAATATGATCCATAAACAATGGTTGTTGCTTTTGTTTAGATTTTACATGCTTTTGCGATCTGAGGGATGTCTCCAGCCATTTCTTCCAACACAACAGTAATTTCCATCCATTACTACATATGTCTGAAGAATAATTAATGCAGTGTTAACAATTTAAAGGTGAGCAAATAGATGCCCAGAATGATTGGCTTTTTATTGGTATTTTATTAATAAGAAACTTGCAAAAACTAGCACTTCCTTTTTTCCTATAACTATTATACACTAATGTTTAGAGTAATGACCTTGAAGCTATGAAACCTTTGAATCCCAATGATAGATACATATAACCTCACTACTCAAAACGTAATCCTTGGGCCAGCAACGTCAGCATCACATGGGAGCCTGTTAGACATAGAGAACACCAGGCTCTAACCCAGACCACTGAATTAGACTGAGTAGTTTAACAAGATCCCCAGCTTTTCAACCTCCACATTAAATTTTGTGAGGCATTGCTGTGTGTTCATGGCGAATTAGGGACCTCTGATCTCAAAAATCCTTTCAACCTGTGACTCACAATCTAGGTGAAATTCTAATATTGTTTTCTAGAGGCCACGAATGTAATATATATGAAGACCTACTCAGGAAAGGCAACTCATTCATTAATTGACTGTAACAACAGGTACGGATCAAGCATCCATCATGTTCCAGCCAGCCAGAAAGCTTCCCTTTCTCTTAGAGGGATCACACAGATAATGGACAAACACTTAGGGAAATAGATAATCTATCAGACAACAATGAATGAATGAAATAAAAAGAGAATTGAATGAAGCAGATGGGGAGTGCTGCAGGTGCAGGGGCCAGGATTATCTTGTGTGTAAGACAGCATCAGAACAAAGGTGTGAAGGAAGCTAGGCAGTAGGTGCTGCATTGCTGGAGAGGGATTCGTTCGACAGAGTCAGCAAGGCAGAAGTCCTAAAGCAGAAAGATACAGAGTGCACCTAAGGATGCCAACTTCTCTGCGGTACAAAAGTAAGAGGGAGACATATAAAGAGATCGGTGAGGTAGGACAAAGGCTATCATGTCAGTGCTAATAAATAGTGGACACATAAATCAATTGCACTACGTGCATTTGGAGAAAGAACTGGTGTAAACAGCCCAGGTGGGTTCCATGGTCCGGACGACTGACCCTGACACCTAGCCACAGAAAGTCTTTCCCAGAGAAGGGGAGGGTTCAGAGGCTTCTGAATATACAAATACAACCTGTTTCCATCAGAAAACAATTTATTCTTCTTTGCTTTGGGGGAGATTTTGACTTAAAATATAGTTGCTAAGTACTCCTGGCAAAAACCAGATTCTGTTGCAGAGGGTCTGGCACATACTTGGCAAGAAACATACTAAATTGGAATTGAATAATAATCCCACGAGTGGCTCTAATTCAGAGCCACATCTTGGCTACCCTTTCTAGGCTTATGTTGATAATCATTCTAGAGAACATTTTGACAGCATTCTGTCCATCCTGTCTGAACATCTGTTTCGGGAACTAGACTGCCTCTGGCCAATGTGTGCTCTCATCCCAGACAGCACAGGTGACCAGTGCCATGTCCTTAATATCACACATGCACATCTTGTGTTTCTGAGTTTGGGCCAAGTTCTTATTGGGGGATGCGTGGTTTGAGGAGCAAGGAAAATGTTCTCTCTGCCACATGTAAGGCACATGAAAGGCAGTATGACTATTCTGCCTAAGAAGTCATGCCAGGAACTGTAGGGGCTGGCCTGGCCTACAAATAAAAGCAATCAGTTTGTACAACCTTTGTACATGAGATAATCTAATCCATGCTTAATCTCTCTGTATTATGGCAAATGAAGATGCTGCAATCATTCCTCATGCAGAAAGCCTTCCATCAAATTAATGGCCCAAGTCAGCTCTATTTTAAATTATTTCCTCTTCTCCTTCCAGAATGAAGAGTGTATAAATCTGTCTGGGCTGAACGAGCCTCCCAAGGATTCTCAATCTAAACCACGCAAAAAGGAATTTGTGACTCAGATGAAAAAGGAAAAAAATCTAAATAAAAATAAGGATAATAAATTGATGCCGTTACTCACTTAGACAGGTAGAATCCGCTTTAAGAAGACTAATTTTTAAAAAATTAAAATTAAGAGATTACAATTTATAGGAAGCTTCCTTTTCCCCTCAGTTCAGCAGAACTGGAACTGCATGACTTCGTGCAAACCATGAACACACGACAAAATAGTAACTGAGCAAGGCAGAAAATGCTCTGATCAAAGATACCCCGCTCTGACGGTAGAGAAAGCATCACCAGAACCTCTGGGTCCCTCCCACATCAGGGTAATTAATCTGTAGAGTTGCCTGGTAGTGGGGCTCCTCTAGTGTGCTCTACTATCTCTTCACAGATCATTCACTTCTCATGGAAAAAGAAGGAACCACAAAATTTAAAGTTAAAAACAGAAGGAACCATTTCTAGTTGAAAGTCGATCACAAAAGAAAACACGGACCTAAGAAAATTTAATGCAAGTCAATGAGGAAATGAGATTCGATTTCTTCAAAGTTGAATTCTCACAATTCCCAGAGACTTATTTGTTGTGCCACAGTGCCACAGGAGGCTTTCTTGCAACATCAATGCATATTTCCAAAAATTACACAACCATCCAGTCCGCTGCTGAAACAGACAAGTGCTACAGATGATTGGCAGTGCTGAGAAAGAGGCAGGTCTGTTCAAAGGCTAACATTATGAAACCTTAACCCTTCTGGAGAGACAGTCGACTCCAACTGAAATTAAAGGAAGGTAGAAGGTGAAGAGAAAATAAACAACAATAGCAAAAATCCCAAGCTAGTTAACCCAAATCAGTATCTATATTTGCAGACCTGAGCAAAAGAGATCATCAACCAATAAACAATTTCTCAAGATACAGCAGAATATAACCTCACCCATCAGACATCCATACCATATAGCCACCTAAGAATTCCCCTAAGGGACCCCAATAAATCATATGCGTATTAGGATTCCTGACTGGATAACCCTTCAAAAACAAGCAATTATGTTTTTTCAGGACATGAAGAGGAGCCCAGATTATTATGAGAACTCCCGGTGTCTGCCTACACCTCTATTATTCCAGCATTGATGTATTTTCTTGGGTTCTGGCTGTCTACAGTGGAAGGGTACCGCATAGCAGGAACACTTTATTCTCCTATTCTCCGATGACCATAGATAACACTTTCCATTTCCGGTGACCCGTTTTGCAGAATCTTATGTAAGTTGAACAATCCATTCACAAACATTGTCCTCTTATTTTACAGACTAGAAAACTGAGACATGTAATGATTTGCCCAAAGGCTATTAAAGTTTATTAGAGTAAATCTAGGCCAGAAGTGTGAGTCTCCTGGCTCCTTATCAGCTGCTGTTCCCACTATGTTAAGCTACCTCCTCTATGAGTCATCCTCACTATAGGACAGAACTTTACCCTCCAAATCCAATTCAAATGGCCTACATTTTAACTCACCATAATTAGGAAATTTTACCAGAAGTTTAAAAGCAACTGTTTTTTTTCTATTACAGTGAGAATTTTGACTCAATAACTATAAATTTCTTACTCAGTGCATTGTATAAAACATCAGCCTTCCCAGATTTTTGTTATCTGCCTGGGCTGTCTCTAAATAAGCATTTTCAGTACAGCGTGGCATGGGAACGCCTGCGATCTATATAGAGGAATGAATGATTCACCAACCCAAGGCTTCTAACTTCTTTCCCAAGCCTATCGACTAGGTAGGATTTAAAATAATGTCAGCTCCTAGTAACGGCCAATACTTATTGAATAAGTCCCTCAAGTCACTATTGCCACTGGGTGGCTTGTATACTCAACATCTCACTTAACCTTCATCATGACTTTGAGGGGTAGGTACAGTGAATTCCACTCAACGAATGTGCCAGCTCATGCCCAGAAGTCCTTAATCTGCCAAGATCAAATGGATAATAAATAGCCAACACTGGCATCCTCCATCATGATAAAATGCCTCTAATGTTGTGTCCTCTACACCCAGATCCCACCTTCTAGCCAAGAAGGCATTCTTCAGACCCCGTCCTTTCTCTCAATGACTGCAGTGACAGAAGTAAGCATCACACACCTGTAAGTCTAACAGAAACATGGCTTTGGTTGTGTATGCCTTCTAAATCCGTTTCTATCTCTAGCTCTGTAACGCTATATGTGCCCAGCCATGGCCCTTCCAAGAACATCAATTCAACCCCTTCTGCACAATAACTGTTCTAGTGGTGTGGCACTAGGCCTCTGTACACTGGCCACCCTGCAAGCAGAAGTCTCCCCAAGTGTAAAGTGAACTTCCTAATAGTGGGAATTTGGCTTGTTGGGAAGAGTTAATAGAGGTATGCACACAGCCCTTGGACAGCACCACAAAGCTAATTCTCCACAAGTGATGGAACTGGTGCCATCATCTCTATTCTCACAAAGCAAACAATCCAAGGCAACAGCACATTTCCATACCTCTGACTGATCATTTACCTCACTGGCATTTTAGTGAGCACCAAGCAGGTGTCATGGTCTGCTGTGGTCTGCCATGGGATGGAGAAAGGAGGGAATGAGAAGGAAAAAGCAGATTTGTGCTACCCTCTGAGGCCTGCCTTTCCCCTTGAAGAAAGAAGACAAACACAGATGGGAGCAAGAACAAATCTTCACAAAGGAGAAAAACATTTTCACATTCAGTGTGAGCGATGAATAGAACCCTGATGGTGACCAAAAGGACACAGGAAACTTCACAGACCAGCTGGATTGCTCTGGCTGGGCCACAGCAGGGACCAGGAGAGGCATTGAGAGCAGAAAAAAAGAAAAGAAAAGAACAGCACAAAGGCTCCGTGGGTGCACTGGACGATAGATGGAGGAATGGATCATCTGCCTCCAAGGGATGCTAAGGATGTGAAAAAAAATAAAGGAGGTGGATGTGCTTAATAAGCTGCAAAGCTAAGCAACTTTCAGATATGAGTTCCAGTGCACATGGCTCTGATAGCCTGAGCCAGCCCTACATTCACAGTCTATCACATGGCAGAGAGCTGTGTGGATCTCTCTTCTAGACCTCAGCCTGTTTGGGGGCCATAGAGCTATTATATCTGGAGGCAAAGAACCTGGTCATAGTTTTTTCTGATGCGCACGGGTGGACCTGGGAATCAGATGACCATAGCCTGGGGACCCACTTTGCACTGCTCTGTGATTGTGTACATCTCCTCCCTGGGCCTTAGATTTTCCTCATCTGGATATTATGGCTAATAATAGCTACATCCCTTACAGTTCTTTTTGAGGGAGTACTATAAAAATTAATTGATGAAAAGTTCTTAGCAGAGTACCGGATTGCTCCTGAGTATTATATAAGTGCTGGTGTTACTCTAATGAGATCTGTTAGCCTGCTGCTTTCTGGCTTGTTCAAGCTCTTGATTACCTCTCTGGATCAAGGCATTCAGTAGGTAGGACTTCAGCTCTATATTTACTTAAAAGGCTGCCAGGGATTCTGGACATTGTCTTAGAGCAGGAATGAATGGAAATAGGAGATGAAAGTGGGTAATAGACCTTCATAGCAATACTGGAATCCAATTGTAAGTTTTAATTTTCACCCAAGCAAAAAAAAATCATTATTTCCCCCCAGCATTCCCAGCACAAAGGCCTGAACATTTATATGCATGGGCAATATATCTACTGCTGCCCATAACAGCCATGAAGACCCACAGCAAATAATATGTACAACTGGGATTAGAAGACACATGGATATGTTTTTCCAACTTATTTATTTCTCCTTTATCTTCTGTATAGTATGGTGGTTCTTAAATTCTTAGAGTTTATAACCCTCTGAGGGAATTTAGGCAGTCACTCAAGCTCTGCATAATCCTATTACAAGAAGATACAATCCAAAAACCTGAGCTTCAGGTCCACTTGCCAGAAAGAGCTGCAGAGATTCAGATAAACACATGGGAGCCATCCACTCTATTCCAGGTTTTATGCAATTCAAACTGATCCCATTTTCATTGGTTTAACCAATTATGTGTAAGCAATAATGAGGTGTTTGTTTCCTGCGAGTTGTGTGCTTACTGGAGATTTGTTGGCCATAGATTTTAAATTTTATTGCATTATGATACATCAAGTTATTTCCATTTTTAGAAATTTGTTAAGATGTGTTTTGTGTCCTGGGATGTGTTCTATTTTAGAGAAGCTCCCTTATGCTGCAGTAAATACACTGTGTGTTCTCTGGTGTTTAGGTGGGATATTCTATAGATATCTGTTAAATCATTGAATTCTGGTATTTCTCTGCTTAATTTTTGTTCAGATGACCTGTCAATTGGAGATAGTGGGGTGTTGAAATTATCTACTATTATGAAATTGGGATCTCCAGTTTGGTGCACCTATGTTTAAGATAGCCATGTTGTCTTGGATAATTGTTCCCTTGGTTAGAATGCACTGATGCGGGATTCTGGCTCTTTCCGGAGGTTTGGCATACAGGCCACTTAAATGGCATTAGTGAGCAGAGTGCTACTAGTTGTTTGATGGCAACATAGACCTGCTGCATCCCTGGAGCTGGGGTGGTGAGCGTGGCTCACAGAGACTGTGAACATACCTCCACCATGTCGGAAGGGGCGGAGCCAATGGGCAGGGCCATAGAGTTGGTTCTAGCCATGCCTATATAGCAAAAAAAAAGTGCTTCTGGTTAGAAAATGATTACAGATATGCAATTATGCAATGAAGACAAAGCCAGACAAAAAATTCTGAATGGGGTCACAGTGTGTTTAAAAAATGTAGGCTTGGGAGAAAGAGGAAAAGAGTATAGACAGTACTCTATAAAGGAGTAAAGATAATAAAATAAATATTAATTTAAAAGTAATAGAGAAAAAAGCCATGTAAATGTGGAATATAAATAGAGAATCTGGATCATGTATACTACTCTGTTTTTTGTTTTTTTGTTTTTCTTTTTTTTTTTGACTGCAGAGAGACATTTGGGGGCTGCTAAGCTAAACCAACATATATATTTCAAAGATATCCTGACTTCAAAATTGAGTCTGAGGATATGTTACTTTGGAAAAGAGGTTTTTCTGTTGTTTCCACATAGGATGAGAACCTGTAGATTTCTTCAAGACTAATGTAGTTTAATGGATGAAGACCCCCCAAAAGGTCTCTGTGAACCCCTAAAAATACATCACCCAAAAAACAGCAGGAAGCAGTTTGGAGAAATCAACACCAAAATTCCCAAAATTATTGTTTGTAAATGTTTGTTTTCACATAAAGAGGGATATGATATAGAAATGAATACTTTACATTGGTATGGATCTTGATCTATTGGTACAAATTAAGGTTAATTTTGTTACACTGTATACATGTATTTCTGCTCTTGTTTAAGGTATTGTGTTTATACAACTCATTTAAAAATGTAATGTATAATTAAGAAATACAGATTAATAGATAGTCATTTATAATAAACTTTTACTAATGTTAGTTAGTTTTTTAGATATACAAATATAGTTTAGTTATATAGATAATCTTCAACACTTCAAAGACCTACAGAATATGGCATTTAAAATGTTTTAATAACTTAGACTTTTCTTGACAGTGAGACATGTCTGCTTCTGGAAGCACCAATTACTTAAAGAGGTTCATGGGTACTGTAGAAACTCATTATGGAATTTGCCTTCAATGTGACAAGACACTTGGGCAAGAAACTGGTCTTGCCTGGACTGCTTGATGGCATGCTATATAAACTGGGCATACAGGACCCACAGAAAAATGTCTGCTGAACTTGCTAGGAGAAGGTAAGATAAGCGTTCAGGGTTTCTGCTTCCTGCAAGACCTGCCAGACATTTTGCAGGACACACAAGGAAGCAACTGATGAGCTTTGTCAGTGCAAGGCAGAACAGATTTACAAATTTACTGCTTCATGGAAAATTTGCCAAATACTATGGGCCTCTAGGATGAAGACAGATGCCCCAATATTACAGAACTTTGGGTGACTGTTCAGGCAGCAATATGTCTCTGTCAATTCTAGAGTTTTGGAAGTTGCTTACAAGGCACTTCCTGTCTACTTAGGAATATTATACCCTTCTGAGGTCTTTGATGAATTTGAAGACAGTCGAGTTATAGTTTTTCTTAGTTATGATAAAAGATAAATATGAAACTTTCCAGATAGGAATAGACTAAATATTTTAAGTGTAATTCTATCTTGATGTCAGTTTTGATATATGTAATTTTACTATGTTAAAGTTAAAACCTTACTCTTTATTTAGACAGAAAGGGGGAGATATGGGATGCCCTTCCATATAATGTTTCACTTGTTGGTTGATGAATAAAGCTGCCCTCCCACAGTAGGGCAGAATATAACCAGGATGGAAGAGATAAAGAGAGAGTAGGTGGAGTCGCAGGGAGAAGCCAGGTAGCTTCCAAAGGAGAAGGAAATGCCAGAATCTTACCAGTAGGCCACAGTCTCATGACGATACACAGATTAATAGAAATTGGTTAATTTAAGATGTATGAGTTAGTTAATAAGAATCCTGAGCTAATAAGCTTAACAGTGTTGTAACTAATATAGTTTTGTGTGATTATTCAGGTCTGGGCAGCCAGGAACGAATGTGCAGTCTCTGCTTTCATTAAGTGCCCTTATGTATCTCTTCTGATTAGTCTCAGATTGAAGTCTATTTTGCCAGGTATTAGGATAGTGACACTTGCTTACTTCCTGATCCCATTTGATCATGATACCCCCCCCCATAGTTACACTTTAAGGTAGAGACTATCTTTGGAACTAAGATGAGTTTCCTGTAGACAACAGAAAGATGGATTTTGTTTCAGCCACCCTGACTGGAAAATTGCGGTTGCTAATATTTAGTTATCATTGAAAGTTATGTGTTTATTATAGTCATCACTTTTAATACTTGTTTTCTTGGTCATACATGTTTTAATAATTGTATTTTTCTGTTTATTTTCTCCAATCTGTTGGCTATGTTTTTCGTCGTTTCAGGGAAAATACTGCATCCTACATATTTTTTTGAATTGGTCTGTTAGATATAAGTTATTTAGACTTTTTATGTTGAGTCAAGTTCTTTTTTCTTCAACTGTTTTCTCTCGCATCTTTCACTTGTCATTCTTTTATCTATATATTTAGTGTTTTAGTTATGATATGCTGTGGGGTGTTTCTTTTCTGCTCTTGTCTATTTGATGTTCAGTTGTGCCTCTTATAACTGTACTGGTGTGTATTTCCTTAGTCTGTGACAAGTTTTCTTCTATGATCGTGTTGAAGAGCAGATCAATGACCATGTACAGGTCTTGTTTTAATCTCATTATTTCCTAAATAATACAGTATGGAAAATATAGAAACTATATAACACTTATATTGAATTGGGTGTCACATGTAATCTGGAGATAATTTTAAATATGTGGAATAATGTATATGGGCTCTATGCAAATAATATGCTATTTCTCAGAAGAGACTTCAGTTCTTGTAGGTTTTGATGCATAGAAAAGGTCCTAGAGTCCTACTGAACCTCTCAGCCCAGGCAAGCCCTATACATCTTTTACCAGGCCTCATTTGGGTGAGTCTTCCTGATCCTCCCCTCTACACACCCTCTCTAATCCCCATATCCAGTGTCCTGACCTCGTCTGTGCTCTGAACCAATGTTGGAGTCAGAAAATACATCCCTCACCAGCACAGGGATTTTCCTACTGTCTGACCCCATCCCTCACACTATTACAGGCTGTTCCACCATCAGCTGGGTCTACATCAAAATGTTCACAGATGAGAAAGCATTCAATCCTCTTGGACCAAACTCTCTCTGAAATAACCATACATCATGCATACTCCTATTTGCACAGAGCATACATTCCAAAGAGGTTAAAAACATGCAGTTACAAAGCATCACTAGACATGTACTTCCATACACTAACCCAGAGGCATCTTATCTGGCATGTCTGCAGTAGACACTGGGGTGGCCCCTACATCTTGGTCTAGAATGTTACTTATTCTTGCTTTGTCACTGTAGCATGGTCAGCTACAGAGACTTTTGCATCAACCTGATTTTCCTGAGGAGGAGACAGAAGTCATGTCCATGATCACATGGCAGCTAGAGTAAGTCTACTACATTTAAGACCAGCCTTCTCATCAGACCCACCTGACACACTTCCCTTCTCAGGGTGTCACAGAAACCCAAGGCACTATTATTCTTTATGAAATTTGCAGAAGTAAATATAGACAATTATTAAATATAATAGCTGTTAGGAAATCCTGAAGGAAACTATGTCTGCGTCTATTCCTCAGGCCCACATTAAATCTGTCTCCAAAGACACATCCCTGAATAGGCTAAAACTCAATACAGAGTGGGCTCCATAGCTAGCACACCAATTATGAAGACAAGTGAACATGACTTTCCACTGAAGAGACAGGATGAATACAGAGGAAAAGAGAACACAAACAAAAGGAGGTATACACCAAAGTATGAAGAGACCGACTGATTCTTATAGAAAATTCTTTTGAGAAGATAAAGATGTAACTGCCTTGAAACAGATGAGAGACAAGTACAGCTTTTCCCAGCAGTGAAAAGAACGTAGCCAAATAGAGTGAATGAGTGACTTGGAAACCACGCACTACAATGATGAATAACTGCCTCAGGATTACTGTGTTGGACAGGCTTGAGATGAGTCTCATCCAAAGTAAATTCCCCTAGAAAAGCAGAGTAACTACTGAAACACGCTGAAGCACTTGAGGTCACACAGCGCTCACACCTAGCGCTGAACTGGGCTCATACTTTTCTGTCCAGTGTGCTGAGAGATGGCTGTTCGTGAAGGAGAAGCATGTACAGGAAGAAAATCTCAGCAAAGAACAAGGTGCTGTGGGACTTCCTCTCGCACTAGCTAAGAAAGAGTAAGAAATGGCTGCCTTGTAGGATTCTTTTAAGATCATTCTGAGTCTTCAAGATCCTGGGTATTTCTCCTGTTTTCCTAATCATTTTTCCCTGCTTGTTTTGTTACAGTTCTTCATGTTACACACACACACACACACACACACACACACGAAATGCTCATTTTATTCAGCTAAAAGTTATTCATCATCATGATCCATGGAAATTAGTTACCCATTCTTTACTCTTTAAGTAATAACTCATTGCACATAGGGTTAAGGCTAGATGGCAGAGATGCACTCCTAACGTCATGTAATTAGGAAAAGACAGGTTTTTTTAAGTTTTATTAACTTCATTAATAGTCAAAAATTAGTACAAATCCAAATGTCTTTCAACAATAAGTGGATGGTCTCTGTGTTACAGTCATACAATGGAATTCTACAAGCCACTGAAGCATGCAACCTAGATGACTCTGAGGGTGTTCCATTGTATGAAAGAAGGCCATCGAGGGAATTTGTAGTTATATCTTTATTTGCATAATTCTTGAATGATGGCATTTTAATGATGGAGATTAGTGGTAGCCAAGAATTGTGGTCAGGTAGAGGATGATACTGTACTGGAATAAATCACACTGTTCCTATGAATGCCTGAGAAGTCCCATATCTTGGCTATAGTGCTGGATACATGTTATACTTTGGCTCTCAATGGCCTTGAAATCTCATGTTGCTGCAGTCTTGTTCCTCCAGCAGTGTTTAAAAGTGGGGTCTTTGAGACATGATTGGATCACATACACTCTGGCCTCAACAACAGGTCACTCCATTAATGGGTTTATTATACTTCAATGGTATATTAGAAGTCAGGGAGAACTTCAAGAGTTGGGGGCCTAAAAAAGAAGTGGGTCATGGGAGACATGTCCATAAAAGAGTGTTTTGTCTACTGGACTATTTTGTTTGTTTCCCAACTACGATGAAGTTAGCAGTTCGTTCTGCCACACACTTCCACCAAGATGTACTTCCTCACCTCAGGCAACTGTATCAAGCACTTATTAACTGAAACCTCTGAACACATAAGCAAAATTATGTTTTTCTTCTTTGTAAGTTATCACAGGTATTTTGCCACAACAATGAATAGGTGACTACCATAACCACATGGATCTATGCACATACTAAAATTTCATTGAAGAACAGGCCCTAAATAAGTCTTGTGAAAACCAAATAAAACTTTCTATGTAGCCACAAAATGTTGACACAAATTTGTCTTTTTATTCTAATCCCCATTCCTGGTGCTCTTGTTTATGGTAGAAGCTGGTTGCAAATTTTTTGCCGTTGGCGTCACAAGTAGGAAGATGTTCATCCCCTACTGACTGGGGCATTTACTCTCAATGCTAGAGATTCTGTCTCCTTGTGATTATACATGTTTCTTCAGGATAATTGCTTCCTTTGTCTTCCATTTCCTCTGTTTACTCTGTCAACTTTGTTAATGCTGTTCTCTTTTTTTCTAAACCCAATGTTTTTATATTTTTATTTTTATTATAAGCCATTTTAATTAAGATACAATTCTATAACTTCCCGTGTGTGTGTGTATGTATGCATGTATGTTTATGCATAAACATGTATACACACACATACTACAACCTGCTGAGCCCATTTTTGTTGTTTGTGTGTCGTATCTTGAACTCTTGAGCTCTTAAGCCAAATATCACTTTTTACATATTATTTATACTCCTCCACTCACAAATAATGCTCCAAAGATGTGTGCTGTCACCCACTGGCCATCTTATGCTCTGTGTATTCATCATCAGTTATGTTTCACTGTGGCCCCTTAGATCAATCCTCTTCTGAGGTGCTTTGAATGCTGCCCCTTCCTCATATTCCATTTAGATAGCTCAAAAACACCAGAGTGGTTGGCACCTCAGAACCCTAACAAAGGTTAGGGAAAATTCCAAAAGGAATAAATAAGGGATTAGTGGCTAGACAGAGGCCCTGCTAGGGAGAGAGGCCGTGACTAGGGAACAAAGATGGCAAACTTCCAAGATGGTTGGCGTCTTCTTCATGCTCCTGATCTGAGACAAAAGCATAGCAGCTAAAACAAAAGCCTTATGGGCTTTTTCCCCTGCCAGGAGGCCCTTGCTGATCCTGATAAATTGGCTCAGCAAGTCCAAGGCCAGATCAGGACATGTATACGCAGCAGTTGCAGACCAGTTGGCCATCCTGTCTTTCTTCAAACTGACCAACCTTAAATCAGGATAGGAAGACCCTTCAAACACTTTTCAAAAACCCCAGCCCTCAGGGATAGGCTGGGTTTCTGCTTCCCAATATCCCACCTCTGCTTGGCAAAGAGTCAGTGTGTGTGTGTGTGAATGTGTGTGTGCATGAATTTTTATGTGTGTGCATGAATGTGTGTGCACAAATATGTGTCTGTGCATGAATGAATGTATGTGTGTGCATGTGTATATGTGTGTGCATAAATGTGTGTGTGCATGGATGTGTCTGCATGCATGAATGTGTGTCTGTGCATGTGTGTGTGTGTGTGTGTGTGTGTCCTCACTGCTAATAAAAGCCTTTCTTTACTGGGAAAAAGTCACATCTCAGTGTAAGCAGTCACAGTACCACTTAGCTGAAAACCAAGAACAGTGAGCATACTACAGAGAAGCCTAGAAATCTTGTCCTCCCAAGACCTATATTTCTGAACAAACTTAGTGACCTTATGATTCATAGAAAAATAGTGAATGTTAGCTAGAGCTGGCTAAAAATAGAGTAGGCCTCTAGCAAGATGAGCCATAATGGAGACACAAACACTAAGAGAAGTCTTCAAAACAAGTAACTAGCAATTATAACACCCATGCAAGCTACCGAAGAATTCACAGATAAAACCAAGTGGTGTCTGGAAGCCCTTTAAAACCTTCATCAAAATAAATATTATAGACGGGAAGCAGAAGACAGGCAGTTGGTCAGGTATGAAGAGATTGTCAAAGCAAGGTAGGAAGCATGGGCTTCCCTATTTTTCTACATGTTGCTAACTTTTATAATATGAAATTTCAAAATTGTGTGCAGGTATATTTGCCCTTTTCCATTCCAGTGGTGAACTAACCCATGTTGATACAACAAAGTAGGGGTCACCGAAGATCTCTGGTATCCAGAGGTGGAGGAACAGTCCAGGAATAACTATAGAATCCTAGATGCAGTGAATATCAAGTGTTCCCTTGCCAGCATCATTCTCCTTGCTGAGATAGACTTTGTGTTCATTAAGCGAGATGATGGCAACCACTGTTTAGCTATTTGGGGCCAATTAAGGATATATCAAAACTTTGTACAGAAAGTTGCTTTTAGATTTCGCAAAGTGTAATGTCTTGAAGAACAAGGCTGACCCTACAAGAATCCGATGGGTGTATGGGGGGTGGAGGAGCAGGGGAGCACAAGTGAACTCTGTGTCAGAATTACACTCAGTATACAAATTGTTCCTAAGAAATGAGCACCAGTGGAGGGCTGTTGACTTTTCTAGGTTGTTGGATGGCACTGAACAAGTTACAAGTAATAGGTCCACATTTCCAATGTCTTTTCAATGCCCTTCACCTTCTTATGCTTAACCAGAAAACTCACTTAGTTGATCACCATAGCAACTTAAGATAAGGGTGGCTTCTATACATTTCAAAAACTCTAGGTAAACAATATCATTCTAAACCGTTGTGCAGACTAAAAGCGCAATTCACCTTAAGCAATGGAATGGGTTCTTTCAAGACTGGAAATAAACTGAACTCTTTTCTTGTGAATGGAGGAAGACAGCTGTCTAACCGACGATGAAAGGCAGCTACTTAGCAGATGTAATGTCAAGTGTCATCCCAACTTGCTTTTTGAAGTGAGAGCATCAGAAGACGTAAAACAGTAACTGCCTCTCTCTCTTCACCATTCCAACTCCCATGAGATACATCCAGGGCTGCAACAGCCTCTGTATCATAGTGGTCCCAAGTGCAGTGGTGGTGGCTATGCATAAGAACTGAAGGACTTGGCTAGTGTCAGCCAAATGCAGAGTATTCTTCTTTTAAAAGAAGGACAATTCATACTGCTACATACCGTTTTCTCATTCATATTACTTAATACTTCCTTAAATTAGGCTCTTTCATATATTTCCAACCACCATATTGAAATTGTACAAGCAAGAGAATTTCAAATATATGTATGTACGTCTCTCTCTATATATATATGTATACTACATCCTGATATGAATATGTGTATGTATAGACTGACAGACAAAAAGACAGACAGATAGATAGACAGACAGACAGACAGACAGACAGATAGATAGTTTCAGAAGGTATTCAGTGTTTCCTTTCAAATCAAGAATACATGCAAAGTAAGATGTACATTTTGAGCATTAAGAAAACAAAAGCAGGCAACAAAAATTGACCTTCCATAGTTCCAGGGTGCAGAACTCTGGCCTTACCAGAGTGACTTTTTAATGACTCAGTGTGCCTTCTTAAACTAGTAAATAAAGTAGCTACAGTTTGTTATAGAGAAGACATGGAGTGTTTTGATGCATAGTTTGGTGTATGGGCTCTGTATAAACTAAGCCAGGGTAAGAGCTGACTAATAATGAGGACCTCTGGGAAACTTTTTTCTTTTCTTCAATTTAAGGGGAAGTCCAGCTTCTACCAAGCCCTTTAAAAATAGGAATGGCCTGCTGTTCTGCCTCACATAGACACAAATCTTTTAAGAGTTTGAAGTCAATTATAAAGTATTTTTCTTCTAGATCCATGGAAACAAGAGCTATAACCTAAAGAGATGCAAATGCTCCATGGCCATCAGATGGCTACTGCAAATTAGGGAACTGCATGCAGCACACCATGTTCTCCCTCCAAGGTACGCAGCCATGCCAAGTGGGACTCTGAGGACTAGCCATCCTCTCTCCACAAAAGAAGAAATAAATACAAACAGGACATTAAATTCATAGGAAAAATCTCAGCTTCACAATTTCTGAGGCACTGCTCAAGGCCAAAAATTCTACTAAGCTTAAACATTGCAGCACTATATTCTTGTTCTTCAAATTAAAACGAAGACATGACTGAATAAGGAGTTAGACTATTTTGATCATAACTCTCCTACAAAATCATAGGTATCTGGGCATCATTCTCTAATTTCACCCCTCAAAATGTTTAGCCTGTGTTTCATGAGTTCGACTCTACTGGGATTCCTTGGGGGCTGTACCTAGATCCCCTAAGAACCTTTTGTTCTTCCTACAAAGAGTACTGACTAAGCCCAACATCCTGTAAGAACTTTTGGCTCCTCAATACCTCATTTATTCAGCCCCAAACTCACAAACTTTTCCAAAGCAGTCGTTGCTCTGTCTGACTCCACTGTCATCCTCCATGTCTCAGGACACAGTGGGGACCTCATTCGCGTTTGTACAATTGTAAGGACTGTCATTTGCTTTTTTGTCCCAACCTGAACACTAACTTACCTTTACAGTTCTAAGAAAAGTTTCAAAGTGCTCATGCAAAGTTACCTTGTATTAGAGACATGTATTAGAGTCATAGGCAGGTGTACAGTATTCACATGGGGAAGTGTGCATATGTGTGCGGCACGTCTGCCTCTGTGTGCATAGGCGGTGCATGTGTGTGCTGTGCATGTGTGTATATGTATGTAGATGTGAATGTATGTGTGGTATATGTGCCTGTACATGTGTATGCCACTGTGTGTGTGTGTGTGTGTGTGTGCGCGTGCGCACATGCATGTGCATTTATTAGTGGAGTTAAATGGGTGCTTGCTTCTCATCCATTATTTTCATCAACATTGCTGACTTACTTCACCATTTTTGCTGGCTTGTTCTGCATTAGTACCTAGGTTAAATTTGTGTGTTCATTTGTAACCTCGGTTAGGCCATTACCCACTTTTTCCCCATAAAATCCGACATCTTCAGCCAGTATTTTACCTACTTCAATATCCTTTAGCTCAGCAATTAAGAAACTAGAACTCTTTGGAGGAGTCATGTCACCTCACTCGCTTATTCTTTCTTTTGTTTCTGTGTTGTGATTTGTGCAACTGTCGTTCTTCATTCCTCTCCTGGTTTTAAGGGAAGACCTTAATGAGTCACCTGCTCTTGATGGACCAATCCCCAGAACCATGTCGCAAGGAGGAAATAAACTAACACAACAACAACAGCAATAAAGACGTGCACTCAAAATCAATTACAGCCCTCCCACCCCCAATACATCATTAGTGATTATAGAACTGGAAACAGCAAAACTTCTGTATTACATATACACAAAGGGAATTTTATTCAGCTACAAGAAAGATTAAATGAAGGAGGAGAAACTGGAAAAAAATTATACTCAGACCCAGAAAGACAAATGTTTTATGTATTCTATAAGTGGATCCCAGCTTCAACTAGTTTGTTTTGCATGTTAAAGTCGGACCACAAGTAGAAGTCCTGAAACTAGAAAGGGATCAGTGCGGGGAGGATGCACTTAAGGAAGGAGATAGTAAAATATAGGTGGAAAGGAAAGCAGAACAGTGGAATGCTGGGAGCAGAAAGGCTTAACCAAGGAATGGAATGATGAAGGAAATGAGGCACCCAAAGGAAGGGTGTTTGAAGAAGTCCACATGAAAACCTCCTATCTCACAAGGAGAACATACTTGGGGTTAAAACTTTAACTGGGGATGGGAGTGAAGAAGCCAGAAGATATGGAGGCAGGAACATGGATAACCAAAAATAAGATGTATGAAAAAAAACATATAGAAATCCATTAGTTAGNAAGGAGTTCAGACACAGACACCCTACATAGCTGGACAATGTTGATTCCAGAAGACATGGGTTATGAAATAAAAATTGCAGTGCTAGGAATGGGATGCCTCCCTATGTGTTAATGGTCACCAAGGCCCTGGAGGTCTCCATCACAACACAGGTTATTACCATTGCCCTTAGTTATCCACGATAACTACATAATAAGATCCTATTGCTGAAGATATTACATACTTCGAATGAAGACATTGGGGAAATCAAGCTCGAACTTGGTGTAGGAGTTCCTTCTGTTTGTGTGTTGCTTTCATTGGATAATAAATAATGAAACTGCCTTGGCCTAGTTGATAAGACAGAACTTAGGTAGATGGAGTAGACAGAACTGAATGCTGAGAAGAAAGGCAGAGTGGCAGATGCCATGGATCTCCTGCCTGAGATGGATGCTGGTTAGAATCTTGCCAGTAAGCCACAGTTATGTGGCGATACACAAATTGATAGAAATTGATTAAATTAAGATGTAAAAATTAGCCAATAGGAAGTTAGAGCTAATGGACCAGGCAGTGTTTAAACAAATACAGTTTCTGTATGATTATTTCAAGTGTAAAATAGCTGGGTGGCCAGGACAACAAGCAGCCCACTCCTCCTGTTACATGAACTGACTAAAAATACTTTCTGATGGCTAGCTTCCATTAGTTCTAGAAGGTGCTATGCAGGTTGCTTGTGAAGAAAGGCATCAATGGTATTACCCAGTGATCGACCTTAGATGCTGTAATATCTGCCTGCCAGAAACAATGTGCCAATTAGTGCAATAGTGTCATGACTGTTATAGAGTAAACAACCACTTTCTGATTGACTCTGAGAACTTCTCCCCCCCCAAAAAAAAATACATGGCTGATACTGGTTACCTAGTCAAATGCGTATGAATGGTAAGACCATGGCTAGTCCCACGGGATAACCTACTAGTGTTTTGTAAAATGGCCATGTTGTCAAACTTCCTTTTAAATATTCATGCATATACTCATAGACCAAGACGTTCCTCAATTTGGCCAGAAACTCCTCCTTTTGCAGTGGATATCAGGTAGTGCAGAGCCTCATAACTGGTCAAAGAGCTGAGAATAAGTGAGCGCAACTGCCTGACCCTAAATCAGACAATCTTCATCATCTCTCCTGCTACTCAACCTGTCAGTGCTTAGGAAACACTGCAGAAGAGTAAGGGGAAGAATGAAAGAGTTAGAGGATGGAGAGAAACACTGTGAAATGTGGTCTTCTAGACACAACATGGCCACTGCAGACACAAATCCTTGGAGCTAACATTACCTGCACAATATCAAGGCAGTACAATTCCAGCACTGATAACGAAGGAAGGAGCTCATGAAGAGCTATTGGCACTTGATAGAAGCTGCAAGAGAGACAGTATTTTTTTCCTGTAGGTACGATTGTTGCCCATATATCAGTAGATGACCCCATACCCACTGTAGTTCAGGCAGCACTAATTAGATGCAGTGGGGTATATACATGTTAAGAAAAGAAGACATGAAATTTGGAGTAGTATGTGTTAGAGAGAGAGAGAGAGAGAGAGAGAGAGAGAGAGAGTTGAATGAGAATATGGGGATGAATATAATTATAATACAGTTCATATTTGTATAAAATTATCAAAGAATGAAGTAATTCTACTGTAGAATATGCTATGAAGTTAAATTTATTTAGAGGAATCTATTAGTGCTGCTCTCAGCCTTGGTTATAGAAACTTCTGTCTGCAACGAGCAACAGTTAATGCAGAGACTCATAAATAGTAAAAGTGCTTACAAAGGGGCTATTCAGTGTTCATCCTTAAACAAGGCATATACAATGTGAAATACTATCTTCTTGACATGGCATGTCAACTGTGCTCATGATCACACAACAGTGGCATAAGATATATTCATGGTCATGGGTGGGGAGCTCTTAAGGTTCAAACCCTTCCTGAGGAGATATAAGCAGTTAATGGTTGCTGGGGAATAAGAATTCATATTCCTCAGTGGTACAGAGTGGTAAGCAGAGCTTGCTCTGGCAAATGCCTTCCCCACCATGTTCACACAAGCAATCCTAATTAAATTCAGTGGCACACCAAAATAAACAAGCAAAAACAACATGAACGTAGGAGACGGACCTGGAAAGGACAAGTTAAGTGGGAGGGTGAGGACGATGAGAGGAGATAAAGAGTGGTGTGATAGACGATTCTTTACAAATCGGAGAGCATCTGTCATCACATACACAGAAGACAGACAACCAGTTGGACTTGTGGTCTCTCATCTTTGGTTCATGTTGTTACTGGGTATAACAACACTGGATACGTGTGTGATGTCTACCAGAGCTGTCTTCACCATGGTAGCTTCCTTTGTTATGTACCAGAGGCCTCTACTGGCCACAGGTAACTTTGCAATCTGTGGGCTGGGCGGATTCTTCCATCCTTCTGAGAACCCGCAACTGGCAACTGTACCCTCCTAGGTTGGCCTTTTAGCGAGTGGTGTCTCCTAAGAGTACTGGGTGGACAGAAAGCAACCACAGCACCGAGATGAGAATGTGTAGAGGATTCATCTTCACGCTTTCAAGTTTTGCTCAGTCACCTGGATGGAGAACTGCTGCTCAGAGTTCTTGGACTCTATAGCAGTGAGTAGCAGATAGGTGGCTCCAGAAAGTGCTCCACCATCTGGTTTCAGGTTCAGACATGTCAATCTTCATGGCTGCTCGATTAATGAAATAGGGTCCTAGCCATGAAGGCATGGCTCTTCCTCTCCTTAATGAGCTTCTCAACCTGAGTTCTATCCCCTGCTCCCTAGTCCCTAAAAAGATATACTTTTCAACCCTCCTTCTTCCACAGTTGCCTCTCTGAGCCTTGAGTTCACCCTATATATGTCCAAATTGAGGCTCCCCAAAAATATGTCCATTTTCTGGACATTTACCAACAAATACTTTCTCTAAAAGGGCAACACACTGTTTCTTTCTGTGTCATATCAGGTAAGAAAATGGCATTTCTCTCTACTGCTAACCCATCCTTCAGAGGAACTATGGCTTCATCCACATCAGCAGCTAAATTTGAAGACTGTGGGCACTATGGGCTTGTGTTGAGCATGGGACCCCTTGGTTATCAACTGGCTTACCTTTTTGGAAGTAAAATTTGAATTCCCTCCCTGTGTCATGGTAGCACAAAGTTGAGGCTGTGTTTGGCTTACTTCTCTACATCCACTCTTTCCCAGTACCCTTCTATTTCCTCTGCGGGTTTGTAGAATTTTCCTTCTACTTCTTTCTTTAAGAGAGAATTATATAAACATTAATTATAGAACACATAACATAGAATATAGAACATAGAATTTCTTCTACCTACCAACTCATCTGATAATTACTGTAGTAATTTTCAAATAAATATTAAATGAATCAAAGTATAATTAAAGGAAATATGATCCCTGAATGAAGGGCCTGAAAAAAAGGTGCAAATACTTCTTTGTAACAAGCTTTTTTGTCTTCCATGATATTTTTTTCTTGTAGAAGAAAGAATACACTCTATCCATATATGTAAAGACAATAGGGAGTTATTAAAACCACACCCAGGCATAATGACTCGTGCTGGTAATTCCAACATTTGGGATACTGAGAGAGGGGAATGTTTGGGACCTATCTTGGGTTCATAGTGTGTTTTAAACCAATATGGACTAACCTGCACAAATAATAATAATAATCTATAAAATCTAAAACTCCAACAGTAACATTTTTATTTAATGGATTTGAAAGTGAAATATCATACTTTTACCCTAAAGTTAAAAGCCAAGTAAGCAAACTTGAGCTCACCCCTAATACGCATTATGGTATTACAAACTCAAATCTGTGAAATCAGGCAACAAAAACAAACAAAAGGCAGACAAATAAAAGAAGAAATGATTTTGTCCTTAGAAGAAAACAACATAACTACCTGTTAAGAAAAGTCTCACAGATCTACAAGAAAAGCCTAACTCTAATCATTGATTTCAGCAAGTTTGCAAGATTGAAGAGAAATATACAGAAATCAATTCCATGTACATGTATTAGCAATGAACTTTTGAACACATAAGCTAAGTCATATCAACTTACTGTTGCTTAAATATTTGAAAAAAACAGTGCAGATATAAATACACCCAGACACATACAAGATTTGCCTTTTGGAAACTATAAAACAATAATGAAAGAATCAGAAAACTCTAAAACTAAAGGAGAGACATACTTTGTTTGTAAATTAGGAATGATGCCAATTCTTTAAAATTACTGACAAACAGACTTAGCACAATTTCTATAAAAATGCTAGCCAAATACTTGATATACATAGACAAAATATTCCTAACATTCATGGCACAGGAATTCAAAGAGCCCAAGAATTTTGGGAAAGACCCATAAAATAGGATGAATCACTATTTTCAGTTTCATCACACATGATATGACATACAGAAGAAAGACAAACAAATATATTAACATCATCATGCACCATCATACATGTACATAGTCCTAGAAACATGAAGGCTGAGACAGGAGGATGGAGGATTTGAGGACAAATTGTAATGCATAGCAAAATCGACTCAGGGAAAAACATACTATGGACAAATTGGCAAATAGAATTCTTCAAGGGCCCTCAAAGAGATAAACACAATATAACTCATTGGTTTTGGGTAAAGTGTAAAAGGATCAAGAAAAGAAATAAACTCTCTTAACAAATGACGCTGCAAAAGAAGAGAACTCCGCTGAAAGTTTGGGATTTTTATATAAAAAATGAACTCAAACTTATAATGTAACAAAATGTAAGACAGAAATCTATAAAACTCTTTGAAATGTAGGGAAAAGTATAGGCTGGGCAAAGTCTCTTTTGGACTTGAAGCCAAAAGTATACTCCATGACACAAATGCTGTACATTGAACTCCAACACCAAGAACATTTGCCCAACAGGAGATTCTAATAGGAGAATAAAAAGATGTTTCAGACTGAAGAGACGTGTGCAAACCACGTATGTGGAGTATGCAAAGGAAACAAAGGGACAAGCACAGACTCACAGTAGGAATATACAGCTGGCATGTGAGTCCCTGAAAGGAAGCTCAATATTCCACATCATTGGCTACTAAGGAAATACAAACTAAACTCACAGCCACGCACTCACTCCATACCTATCTGTAGGCTAAAAATAAAACATACTGACAATCCTGGATGCTAGCGAGGTTGTAGAAAAACTGGATCAAGTGTACATGACTGGTGGGAATACAAAATGGTAGAGTTGTTCTGGAAAAGAGTTTGGCAGCTGCTTTTAAGAAGAAAAAAAGAAAGAAAAACTAAACAGTCAACTACCATATGACCCTGTAATTGTACTCCTGGGCATTTATCCCAGAGAAATGAAAAACTTATGTTCACACAAAAAACTCATTCATCAATGTTTATAGCAGCTTTATTTGTGATCGCCATGAACTGGATGCAATTCAAGGGGGGAAAGAAACATCTTTTTGACAAATGTGCTAGAATAAGTGGATATCTGTGCAGAAAAATATTAAACCTGACCCATACTTCATAATAACCATGAAAATTAACTCGAGATGGTAAATGTTAGTTAAAACTCTAAAGGCCCCAGACAAAAACAATGACAAGAGTGTCATGAATGTAGGATGTGCAAAAAATTAGGCAGAATGCAAAAGAGCACAAAAATAAATGTGTGTGTGCACACGCAAGTGTGTGTGTGTGTGTGTGTGTAAAGGGGAGGCTGTCAATATTTTTAAAGCCTTCTTTTCAAAATGTAAGCTTTACGAAACTGAGAAGGCACAACACACACTAAGAGAAAAGTATCAGAGACGCACGCGTAAACCCATCTTCTAGTGTGTGAGAGATGTCTACACGAAGCCAGGCATGGTGCTCCATCTCTAATGTGTGAAGTTGTCTACACGAACAGTGCTCCATCCCTAATGTGTGAGGTTGTCTACACGAACAGTGCTCCATCCCTAATGTGTGAGGCTGTCTACACGAACAGTGCTCCCTCTCTAATGTGTGAGGCTGTCTACACGAACAGTGCTCCATCCCTAATGTGTGAGGCTGTCTACAC
>LOEQ01001534.1:64462-78514 GCA_001685075.1 Bramus lutescens
TGTCTACACGAACAGTGCTCCATCCCTAATGTGTGAGGCTGTCTACACGAACAGTGCTCCATCCCTAATGTGTGAGGTTGTCTACACGAACAGTGCTCCATCTCTAATGTGTGAGGTTGTCTACATGAACATTGCTCCACCCTTGCTGTCATTACACATTGGAGATTGAAGCAGGTGGATAAGGAGTTTGATAACAGATCTAAATACACAGTGAGACCTTGTTTCTAATCACCACTCCATTCAAAAAAGTTAGCCAAAGAGCCGTGTGTATGAGACCAATAATACTACAAACTAGTATTTAAAAAAACAGGGCAGGCACCTCCTGCCCAAGGGAAATACAGGGAAAGAAGCGTAATGTCATTATTCACCTGATACGTGTGATCCAAACCACAGCAAGTTACTGTTACATGTGTTATCTTTAGTATTACAAAGAAATACTAAATCACTGGCTGGATTACCACAGCTGGGACTATCATTAAGTAGGCAGGAAAAGTGCAAAATAGTACAACCCATTTTGAAAGCCGGCTGCTCCTTGAGAGGGTAAATGTGTAGCTGTTTTTATGATCGAACAATCTCACTTAAGGTATGAGTTACCCAAGAGAAACTGAAGCATGTATATAAGCTGTCTGAGTGCTCATGGTATCTTCACTCACAGTACCTCAAAACTGGAAACTCCTCAGGTATCTACGCTCTGTCACATTCATACACAGGGAAACGGAGAACTGAAACATGGGGCACCGTGTGGGGATCTCAAAGGCACATACTGAACTAAGATCTCAATAGAAAACAATACCCATCATTTCAGTGATAGCATTCCAGTTATAAGAAACAGAATCGTTTTGGGTGACAAAGTGCAGTCACCACCTCTGTAGGTAGTGTGTGGAGCTGAAGAATTCTCTAGAGGTGGGGGACTTAGAGAAATCTTTTGGAATGGAGAGTTTCATTTATATCTCAATGGAGAGAGTGTTCCCAAGTATATACACAAATCAAATTTAATTTTTAAAATAAATTTATTCATTTATTTTGCTTCCCAACCACAGTTTCTCTTCCCAGTTCCCCACTTCTCTCGTGCAACTCCCCCAAGCCACTCCTCCTCCACTTCTTTTCAGGAAAGGGCTGGTCTCCCATGGATATAAAGAGCACATGGCATATCAAGTTGCAGGAAGACTAAGCACCTTCCCATGTATTAAGGCAGGTCAAGGTGACCAAGTATGAGGAGTAGGGTCCCAAAGGCCTGTAAAAGAGTCAGAGACAGCTCCTGTATCCCCTGTTAGGAGTCCCACACGAAGACCAAGCTAAACAACTGCAGCATAAAAGCCGCGTGCCTAGGTCAGTCCCACGCAGTCTCCCTGGTGTTGCTTAGTTTTCTGTGCACCTGTCAAGCTTTCTTTAACTGAACACTTAACACTGGATTTTCTCAAATATAAATTATCCAGCCCTAGAGATTCACCTAAGCTGAGACAAACACTTAGGATCTGCAGGATTTGGGCCAAGTTCCCAACATTCCAAATATGACCTCTCAATAAAAAGTGCTTTATTGCTCTGTTTCGCTAACAGGTGACATTATCTATATTTCTTCTCCTTATCTCCCCCATTTGTCCATCATGGTGTCCCACAACAGAGAACAAACTGAGGAAACCACGAGTTGAAATGAGATTTCTTAGAGCCTTACAAAGTTCAGAGATGGACGTCTTGAGCCTTGCAGTGGCATTTCTCTGGGCTGCCACCAGAAAATCAGGAACTATGTGTGTTACTCATTTCTTAACACCACCCTCTGCACAAATGGCCATTTTATTTTAGAATGTGGAATAGTGGAATAGAAAGCAAGTGGTCTGATTTAGTGAAGCCGCATTTTAGCCAATGTGAGAAGTTCTACATTATCTGAGACAAGAGGAGGGCTAAGATAAAGATTTGTGAGAAGCAAAAATAACTCCAAACTGAACGACGGAACAAAATTCCAGCCTCCTGCTCCAGCAGCTTATGACAGAGCCAGTAACAGAGGGCTTAAGCAGCCACCACCTTTTCCTTTGGGCTCCTAATTTTACCCACCTTTGGGTAAAGGGCAATAATAGGCACAGAAAGAGTGTGAGAAAAAGCCAGGTGGTGGGATTCCCAGCACTCGGGAGGCAGAGACAGGCAAAGCTCTGTGAGTTTGAGGCCAGCCTGGCTACACAGAGAAACACTGTCTTCAAAAACAAAAACAAAACAAAAGAACAATTTCCAGGTTTGAGGCAACTTGAAATACTAAGCATCCTAAAGTATGTCGCTGGATATCGCAGAGACATGGCTTCATTTGCTCTTCTGCGTTATCATAAGCTGATTACACATGTGCAAACGATGCCTTAAAACTAAAAAGATCTTTTAAAAATGTTACTGAACTGCCATCTGCCAAAGCGAACTTGCAACCCTTTCTATCCACTGGTTTAACAAATGCATTGCTCTTGCCCTGACCCCACAAACCCAGGACTGAACGCTCACTTAAATCTGACTGTCAGGGTGCTGTAATGAGAAGAAATGTGTAACTGACTTCAGAAGAAAGCAGGCAGCTCAGAGCCTTCGTGAAATCTATGTGACACTGTGGTTCTTTTAGAAATTCTAAAGCACATGGGCACAAACCAAACGAGTAATGGGTTTTACTCTCTGAGGCCATACTACTCTTGATTAATCTACTTGGCCCTTTGCTTCTAATAGACGTGAAGAGGAAACAAAACAGACTACAGGATAATCCCTAGAGAAACAGATGGAATGATTCTGGAACAATAGAAAGCATTAGAATTCTACCTCTGAGTTGGGAAGGACACACATTGTGGTGTAAGAGCTCATTGCTGCTTCTACACATGTGGCTCTGAGCTGTCCCCGATAGGCTGCAGTGTCCATTATTCATGTCCCCTGCACTCCTCAGTTAAAGGTCAGCTTGGCAAAAGCGATGACCTGCTTCTCAGGCAGCACCCACTGACTGTTTCTTCAGCTTCTTCCTCCTTTGTCATCAATAGACCAGCTGTCGGCCAGGTGCCTGGGAAGACTTCCCAAAGAAGTATAAATCACTGGGTATCATGTGCATGTCAGCGCAGCTACTTCTGGGCTTGAAGGACAATCAATAATGTGTTTTTAATGAATATGTTATACAAAAGAGTGAGCTCTTCCTATGAAATATGAGCCATGCATTAAGGCCCCAGGTGCCTACTCTCGGAAGCATCAACCTGGGTAGATGAAAAAGAACCTGTTGCTGGGTCTGCCAGGAACTCTAGGGCTGTGCTACCCAAATACTGCTCTTGTGGACTTGGCCTGTTAGCCATACAAAGGATTATTGAAAAATAAGGTAGCAAAACAAGCAAGCGAAGTTTCCCCTTGAGGTTGCATTCTCCTTCAAGGTCATTCTCCTCCCCTTGACCTTCCAAACCACCACATGTATCCAGGACCCTGAGGAAAAAATGCTTACCCAGTATTCAGGAAGCAAAGGTGATTCTTTTGGACCAATACCCCAGGAATTGAGATCTTGTTCATTCTTCAGAGATGGTGGAAGAGTTGGTGATGGAATCCCCTATCCCAGAACCACTGGACATCCCTGAGAGCCAAATGAGTCCTCACTGCTGGCTGCAGTATAAAAGAACTCCATGCCCCACATACAACATTTGACTAACTTTTCAAATGCATAGTAAGGTATATTGACTTGTTATACCTAAGCCCCTAGGAAGCAGAGCCAAAATTCATTAAGCCCTAAGCAAAGTTTTCTAAAATTCACATCCTGAAAATAGCAAGGTTCCAGAAACACCTTATCTATTTGCTGTAAAGTATAATGTGTAAATGAGATGGGACTAGTGGATAGTCATTTGGATGAGCAAACTACAAAGGAACGATGGATGGAATTATGTACAGAGAGCACAGTAAACAGAAGATAGATCTGAATTCATGCTCCACTAACAAGGAGGCTCTCATTGTCAAGATTCACTGCTACAAAGCACATTCCTCAAGGCTTGGAAGTAGCTCGGATTACTCTGTTACAATGTCATACCTTTTCTGTCAGACAGATATCTTTATAAAACTCAGAGCTACACTTAGATACAAGAGAGAAAAACCTATGACACATATGGGGCCACACAGGTTAGTATTCCCTGCTGAGACTCTGAAGGAAATGAGGTAATAACCAGTCATCAGTGGGCAGAATGCCCAGAAAGTCGAGGCCTGTGCAGGACAGGAGCTGGGGACACATTTACAGTTAGCAAGGGCAATGAGGCTAAGCATGATCACAGAGTGACACAAACAGTCAGATACCATTCAGTCCTGCCGCTTTCTCTAGCAAGGACCTCACTTTCCACCTAAGCACCAGAGAATGGAGTCAGGGAGGGAGCAAAGCCATCCTGGCTCCAGTGTCTACACGATAGCTTGTGCTCAATAAAGTCAATCAGAATGACTGTTAGGAAACCACATGCTAAAAGGGGGGCTTACATACATTATATCATGTCTTCCTTTTTCCATTTGAATAGGTAAGACCAGGGACATCTATCCCTAACAATTTTTGTGCTTGTAACCAAGGGAGAACTGAGAATCCATCCATAGAGTGACTCCAGTCATTTGAAGGGAATGTGCTATCATCTAGGACTTTTGTCCAGAGAATAGCAATAGTGAATGTCTGCTCATCAACCACATGCTCGAAGAAATTGTAAGATCCTTACATGGAGCATCTTCTCAGTAAAAGTGCTGTCTCTATACTGTGACAAGGCAGATGTCAATAATATGAGTTAAGCATCTTTATTTTCACATACAAAATATGTAAATACACAATTCAGTTCAACACCTCTTTGGAACAAACACTACCAAATGTTGAGAAGTTTCTCCCTGTATTGCCTCTTGGACATGTGACTTTTTGGACAGTCGGCCCTACCAATGCAATAATTAGAGCAGTGGTGCCGGTCCAAATAAGTACCAGAGTCTCCACTGATATTTTACTGCATGATTCAGTTGATTTAATAACAGAAGACAAATTACAGCTCCTTAATTGACCTAAGTTTACTTTTTAAAGGAAGTAATTAAATCTCAAAAATCCCTAGGCTTTTCTCTAGACAGTTCTTCAAGTTTGTGTTTAACTTTCTGAGATCGTACAATAGGGACCCGAGATTTAATTTCAAAGTAGCTGAATACATGTTAGGGGAGATAATTGGTGGTATAGTTTTATCTCTCCTAGGAAGGCTTTTTACAATGACTGATTTTACAGTGGAAGATGATTTCTGCTCATGTGTTTATTTACTTCTGCATTGCAGGAACCAGAATCCAGGGCCCTCCACATACGGGATAACTGCTCTACAATATCAAGCTATACCCTTATCCTTAATCTTTGCTATTGTCTTTCAGATATAATGAATGTCATTTGGCACCTGAAAAACAAGACTACTTACAAAGTTGGCTAAATGTGCACTTGAAAGTAGCTTGCTTATAAAATAAAAATATCAGGGCTTGGAGAAATGGTCATCTGACATAGTGTTTGCCTTGGGAATGAATGTAAAGAATCTGAGTTCATGTCACCAGAATTCATGTAAATCTTGGTCAAATAGCACATTCCAATACTCCTGCCAAGACATTAAAAGATAGAGATCTAGTCAGTGGTAAACAACAGAGATCCCACTTCACATATTATAAAAAGATAACAACCGAGGTTGTTATCTGACCTCCACAAACACAATCATGGCATGTCCATTCCTAAACACACACACACATGAGAAAAAACATAGAAAATACCACTAATAAAATAAAAAATGACTGAAACATTATAGCCAGCTATTAATTCATAGAATCCTGGTTTGCTTAAACTGACTGGAATTTTAAAGATCTTCAGGTCAGTCGCTAATATGATGACCAGCTTGGGAAATTTCAATGAGGACATAATTGAGAAATTACCATTTGCTCATGGAGTCTAGAAGGACATTCTTGTTGCTGCTGTCCTTCTTTGGGATTCTCTAGGGTTCCCAGTCTCAGTCCCACCCTATTATTGCAAAAGCCAAAACCTCAAGCTGCCCTTAATTCATATCTTCCTCACATACCTACATCTACTCCTTTGGGAAACGCATCATCTCTGCCAACAAAACACCATCTCAAGATGGACCACATGCCCCTTGTCCAAATCCAAATGACAATTCATCTAGACTGGATTACAGATGTCTGGCGTTTAGCAGATGTTTAATATTGCCCAACTATAGCATGAACGGAATACTAATTGGTCCCATTTGCCAGTCTTTCTACGCCCCTCCCCTGCCTTCAGACTGCCTTCTGTAAACAGTCTGGTATTGTCAGTATTAAACAGGGAACGTCTCTTTTCCTCTGCTGAGTTTTCAATTCACTCTCATCAAATTTGGAGTACGATGTCAAATCTAATCCTCTTGACTATGAAGCCTTCCATCCCCTCCATTCTTCCTCAATCATTCCAAGCATTCTGCATCAACACAGACTTTTTCTCTTCTTCACTCAGAACATCATTTTCTTCTGTTATAGTCTGGATGTGGCTGACTCCTAAAGGTTCATGTGTTAAAACCTTGGTTTCCAGGATGACATTATTGTGAGATACTGTAGATCTTTAGGAGGTGGGGTCTAGTACAAAGGGCTTAAGTCATTAGGTATTTTTTCCTAAACAGATATTTGGATTCATTACCAGGATTTAGCAATTGTTCCACCATGTGCGCTCCCTATCATTGACATCCTGCTCCCCAATCAGATGCATTAAGTCTTCCTGATCTTGAAATAGGATCTCCAAAATTATAAGTCAAAATAAGCTTTTAGTAGTTTGTTCAACTCATTTATACTTCCAAGTAGTAGTACATCCTAATAGTAACACAAAGCTAGGTAGCACACCACTGTTATTACTTTTTCTTCTATCTCTAATCACTACAGATGAACAGACCTCTCTATGTTCTTATCTCACATCAACCCTTTTGCCATCTTGCTCCTTCCTGTCCCCATCAGATCTCTGGATTGAATCCGATGGCATCAGCCACATCCATCTTCCTTGTTACCAAAACCCAGCTGTCTTCTTCCTTAGTTATTCTCCCAGAATATTTGACACTGTATATCTGTCTTTGTTTGAAACACCCACTCCTTTCTCCCCTGAAAGTAGTGATATTATTTTCCTCCTAGAAGGTAATAGGAGGAAAATAATATATTAATAAAATAATAAGTGACCCTCCAAGATGGGTCCCTTCCCCTGTACAGTACCAAAAGTTGGTACTGGTGATCTGATTCATGCCAGTCCTTGAATCTAGACTTCTCTTCTAAATTTCAGAATCGTAATCCTAATTGCCTTTTTAACATTCCTTTTATCAACTATCACAGGAATGCTAAGTGTATGTCCAAACCAACTACATGATCCATGCATCATTTTTTTAATTAACCAACATTAAAGTTTGTAAAACCTAGCTTTTTCCCTAGGTGCTTCTCATCTCCAAAATGATAGAACCATCTATTTTATGTCCTAGACATCTGTGTGACTTTTCATATCTTTCTAGCCTCATACCTCCTCATATCAAGAAATTCAATGACTTCTACCCATATTCCCTTGCTGTCTGCATGTCTCCAGCTCTACTACCAACACCTCTACTGTATCATCACTGTAGATTATTGAACTGACCAACATCTCTACTGTATCATCACTGTAGATTATTGAACTGACACTATGTCAGTCTCTTCTCCACACTATAATTACAGCCATGTAGACAAATAGTACAATGCAACAGGCCAGCTGAGCCCTGCCAGGTTGAGCCCCTACCTGTAGCAAAAGTTCTAGCATGCCTCGGTGGTGCCCCCCACTGTCTGCGCTCCAGCCAGGTCTCATTTCTAAGATCCCCTCCTCAGCCAGGTTGCCCATCTGACTTCTGAATAGTAGCCTAGGGGCCATTTCTTCAATTATAACTTCTTTTACTCAATGTATTCTTCTGCCCTTAGAGTTGGGAACTAATTAACTTGACATAAGATTTTATGAATTTCAACTTTTAAAATGTAGCATACAGAGAGAACCAAATGACTCAGAGCTGTGAAAAGGATTACACTAGTTTTTAAAGTGTCTTATACAGAGGATGTAGTCAACAAATACCATTAACCTTTCTTAAATGCTCTGAACAAGAACTGCTAAAAAATGTATTTGGGGAATAGAAATTGCAGAAGAGCAGCCCTTTCTTCCGTCTCCAAAGGAAAAGCATTTGATTAGCAGTAGAGGGGCCATAATATTTCAATGTATACAGCTTCCAAGTTATTACATCAGTTTCTCATATACCTCCCAATGACCCGAGATTCATATATTCCAACAAATACTGTCAAGTTATGTAAGTAGTGGAGGAATAGAGGCAGAGGGAAAGAACTGCTTCTTGTACTGGGAGAAAGTTGGGAAAAGTAGAATCCCTTTATCAGCCAAGTATTTCTGAATGATGAAGGAAGACATTGATAACCCAGCATTTGTTTTAATACAGAAATGTAACTAGCCACCATGAATTGTCATAGTAAAACTTTAATTATACACGCATATATTATTGATGGGAGAAAACAATCTTGAGTTACTTGTAGATGATAGCAGCATTGAAGCTCTGAGGTTCTTAGAACATTATAGTTATTGACTCAACTGTTGACTATATTTGAGTTTTAGAAATTGTTTTCTAATTATTTGGTTCACCTTTCTTGCACATATCACCAACCAGGGTGGAAATTATGGAAAACTATGAAACAGACAGCTTCCTGTTTGTGTGTTTGTATTGTTAAAAAACCAAATGCATACATAATTCCCTTCAATATGAAAGTATCAATGATGACCCATTGGTGCACCGTCCTTTATTCTTCCCATGGGATGTTCTCTGCCAGCAGAATCTCTATGGGAACAATTTACATAGGAGGCTGATCTAGGAGACATTGGGAAACAAATTAAGAATGTGGTTCTTCAATTTGACTAATTATGATTTTTCTCTTTTCTTCTGTTATCAGTTCATTTTTAGTACATAGAATGTCATTTCCTAGGAGCCTATATTTAGAATAAAGGTGCCCAGGCTTCTTTTCAAATCCTCCTTCGGAGAAAACAAATCATAACAGTGACATAAGCAAAGGGTAGAAGCCAAATACACCCAGGAACATCCAACTGAACACTCAACTATGTGGTCTTCACATGTCCTGAACAAGCATGGATTTCAGATGGCTCCTTGATCGGTGAAAAAGAAGAGGAGGGGGGAAGGAGTGGGGAAGAAAGTTAAAGAAGAGAGGGGAGAAAGGGGGAGAAAGTAGAGGAGGAAGAGGGAGAAGAGAAGGGAACAGGAAGAGGAGGAGGCAGAAGAGTAGGAGAAGTGAGAGGATAAGGAGGTAGAGGAAGAGGGGACAGGAAGAGGAGGAGGAAACTGATGAGTAAACATTGTGGCAAAAGGCTACAAGAATGTCCTCATTTGCAAACACAGAATTTAACAGATATAAAGACTCCATTTCTAATTCCACCATCTATGATGGATGTAGATATACACATTGCCTTCTGTGTATTCCAGATCTATATCTCTTCCCCTTATACTAACAGCATAAATGTTGTTTCAAAACACTGTGGAGGAATGTTTTAAAACAAGGAAAGATAAAGCAAAAGCAATAAAACATTATAAAGCAAAACAAAATATAACAGCACAGATATTATTCAGTTAAAAAAGGTAGAGGATATGTAGAGAAGAAAACCTTACTAGTCTGTCTTTAAATTTTAAATTGTATATGTTCTATTTCAATTTTCCTAGTCATAAAAGTGAAGCACATATATAGAGCATAAATATATGATAAAATATAGAAAGTAATTATCCTATTTTATATGTATGCATATGTATTTTTCTTCAACTCTTCACTTTACTGTACTGTAATGGGAATCCTATTAATTAAAATTAGAGACTGGTAATTACTCAGTTTTGAAAAGATAATACAAGTATGTGAATTAAGGAGAGACTAGGCAATTTACTATGAATGTGTTTTGTAGTTTTTCTGTGTTAGAACACATCACATTTGAAGACAGTAAACTATGAATGACCGTTGTGGCAATAGTTGGGGCTACCAGCCTTTTATACATTTTATATACTTACATTTTTCTTGAGTAGACAGCATAGTACTCCTCCACTTTCAATGTTTCCCTTAGTATTTAAACAGCATTTTCTTCTTCATTAAAGTCCTAATAAACAGGTTAATGGTTGTATGATGATGCATCAAGACATTTATCAACATTTTCAAAAACAGTATTTTAATGGTCAACATTAAATTTCATTTTTACCTTTGGAGGAAACTGTAATTAATATCTTTATGCAAAAGCCTTTGCATTTCAGTCTTATGTAGAAAAGCTTTTGGGAAGAGGAATTATGGGTAAGGTAAGCTTCCTTCTGTATATGTAAAAAGGAGTGGGCATAGCCAATCTCATGACTGAATAGGCTAGAAGCACTGAATATGGACCTTCACCAACATACCACACATACACACACACACACACACACACATTGAAAGAGGAAGCACATAAAGAGAGGAAGGAAGATGAATAGATTCCAAAGCTATTTCACCTATTCTATAATATTGACCCTTATTCTGTTTTCTTTACACATAAGCTTCTGCTTCTAGTAACTAGGCCTTATCCTAAAATTATCACTGATTTAAATAAGCTGCAAAATTATGAGTTAAAAAATGAAAAGTCTGTGTTTGCTTTTAGTGTTGCATGCATTCCAAATTGAGAACAGGCGAGAAGAGTGGCCTCAGAGAGGCAGTACGAGACACAGTCTAAACAGATGCTGCATGGATTCAAATGCTGCTCTCATCTCTTACTATGCAACATGAGCAAGATATTTAACTCCTCTGTGCCTCAATTTCCCCATGTATGACTATTTTCTGGTGGATACTTGAGTACCATATTTGTTATCATCATCATAAATGAAGTTTGGATGGTATGCTTAGTCCAATTTCTTTCTTATTCTTTGACAACTTCATTCATGTCTATGACAAATTTTGAGAGCAACCTTTTCTATATGGGAAGAATTGCATGTTTTGCAAGGCTGTTCAAAGAACAGCAGGAACAGAATTAAAGTTAACTTTTCAAAGAGCTTCAGGCACAGAATTTAATGCCAAGGCAGTAGGTTCAACAAGATGAACTGCCCTTCATTATCCCCAAGATAAGCATTCAGACCCCAGACTAAGAAGATGCTGAAGACACGGGTCTAAACACACTGAGGTGCCACCAATACATTGCTATTTGACAACTTGGTGTAGGAGGTCCTTCTGTCTGTGTATTGCTTTTCTTGGTTAATGAATAAAGAAACTTCCTTGGCCTGTTGATAGGGAAGAACTTAGGTAGGCAGGGAAGACTGAACTGAATGCTGGGAGAAAGAAAGTCAGAGTAAGAGAGACACCATGGATCTGCCACCAGAGTAAGACATGCTGCCAAAACTTAGCTTGTAAGTCACTGCCACATGGTGATACACAGATTAATAGAAATGGGTTAAACTAAGATGTAAGAAGTTAGCATTAATAAGAAGTTAGAGCTATTGGGCCAAGCGGTGTTTTAATTAATACAGTTTCTGTGTGGTTATTTCTGGGCTAAGCTAGCTGGGCAGCCAGGAAGAACAAGCAGGCTCTCCTCCTACAACAACTGAGAAAAATTTCATCTAAGGTTACATGTGTTACAGTCCCACACTCACCTCAAAATTAGCAGGTGTTGAAAAAAGATTCTTTGACTCTGTTGTATAGCTTGAGAGACAAAGAAGCTTAAGACCAGCTAGCATGACTAAGGGGCTAAAAGG
The DNA here is from genome assembly GCA_001685075.1 of Bramus lutescens. Lineage (NCBI taxonomy): Eukaryota > Metazoa > Chordata > Mammalia > Rodentia > Cricetidae > Bramus > Bramus lutescens. The sequence continues at coordinate 76,225 of LOEQ01001534.1, forward strand.
TGAATAGAAGGTGCTAACAGTTCCAGTGTCTACTATCTAGCAGAAGCACCTAAACAGCAGAGAGAGCAAAGTCAATGGAGTCAAGAAGAACATTTGCCTACACATCACACAGACCACATAGCCTTCGATGCTAGTGGTTGACAAAGTAAGACGTTAATGCTTGAGATCATTAAGCAATTGGAAAATAGTACCTGTATTCATATCTAGATCACTATAGGAGACCCTATAGTTCCTAAGTATATGAAAAAAATTGTCTACACTGAAAATGAACCTGGAAGTAACTTGGTTCTTCTCTATAACTTCTCTCCTAGCATCAGCCTCCTTGTAAAACAAGGGGATGCTTGTAATGTGATATTTCTTTGAAAGCCAGAGACAGGGCCTGTGCCCAGCTACTTCTACATTACTGTCAGAATCCAGCAGTGTGCCTTGAATGTAACAAACAAAAACTCATATTCCAGGAAGGGTTATTCTAATTTTGAACTGTTTATCTGCTGAGCAAATGCTGTCCCATTTGTTCCTTTTTAATAAATTCAGCTATGAAAATTGGATTGCTCAAGAACTCTCAGTGAAAGCAAACACTTAAATCTCCAAAGCAGTAATGTGGAGGCATTAGCCGTCTCAGTGCTTTCCCATGAAAGTTTGCACAAATTCATTCTTCTAGTTGGTGGTCATGCATTTCAACATTATCCTGGAGCAGATTTTGTACTCCTCAATTCTAAATATGCATCACCAGTCTCTATTTTCCCTCCTACATTCAATGCTGTTGTGCCAACTTATAAAGTTTATTTCATGGAGGAACATCCCTTGGATTCAACCAAGTTCATGCTGATTTGTGCAAGCACAAGAGAAACAGAACTGAAACCACTGCCAAGAGCCAGCCCGGGTATCGCTCTGAAGCTGTGCCCTCTGCTGCTATAATCTTGTAATGCTAAATCATTTGGTAGACATTTGCCAATGATGTATCTCTCCCTTTGTTTGACTCCTGTGCCTTTGTCCTATAATAAGATCATTTAATAAGTACCTATCATATGCCTGTGGCTGCCATGATCCCTCAAATACACACACACATATGCATATATATATATATATACACACACACACACACATACACACACACACACATATATCTGCTTTTGCGTGTTCATGGCAAGTGTGAGAGGTGGTCCTCCTGAGAGAATTTTACTCTAAACTAAAGAAATGGAACTCTGGAAGATAAATTCCCCAACATATCTAGCAAACTACAGAACCAGGCTTCCAACCCATACTGAACTCAATTCAATTTCCAATGTTCAAATTACAATGTTTCTATCAGGGAAAAAAATCTCACATTTTTTTGGATAAAGAGATCTCTTCTCCAGTGCCAATCTCAGTGTGAGAAATATGGAGATGATTCCTCTCAGTTCTTGGGTCACCTTAACCTACACGTGTTCAATACAGCAGTCTGGGCTGCTTCGTAACTGCGTCTACAATTTAGTCTCCTACACGGAAGGACTGTGTCACCATCCTCTTGCATCTGTCCTTCAGCGTGCTGAACAGTTGAACTAATCAGCTTTCCTCAGGTCAAATGGACTCATACAGGCCTTCTCTGTGGCTGGGGAAGAGACCTGGCTACCTCTTCTAATCCCCCAAGCCTTGCAAAACTACTTTCAATTTCAGTTCTTTTAAAAGTAATTTTAATTTAATTCAGTAAAAATTAATCAAGTCAGCTGCATCTAAAATGTTAAGTGCAATTTTTAACTATCAGAAAATCAACTCTCATAGGTTTCTATGTCATTGAAATTTTAAAATTCCCAAAGCCCATTTGCTAAAGTCTTCATATCACAGAAATGGGAAGCTAGTTTGATTTCAAAGTCTACACAATCAACAAAGGTAGACCAGTTTAGTATTTTGTTTTAGTCTGGTTGATCTTTTTTGGTACAAGGGAAATGCTGAGGAAAATATTTTCTATAATGACCAAGAAAGGAGATGACACAAACTACCATTGCCAAATACAATCTGTACTCTTTTCACAATGGTGATTGGTTGAACACATGGCTTAGGCGGGATAGGGCAATGTTGGAGCAAGCAGAATGCTTAGAACCTCATAATGTGGTTGCTTACTCTCAATGATAACCTAGGTCATGTCCAGTGACCACCTCCCCAAAGGAAGTCACATCTATATATCTACCCAGAAGAATATATAGCCCAAAGGAATATATATATTCCTCTGGACATAGATAGATAGATGGATGGATGTATGGATGGATGGATGGATGGATGGACGGACGGACGGACGGACGGACGGACGGAC
>LOEQ01001534.1:78562-97715 GCA_001685075.1 Bramus lutescens
CAGGCAGGCAGGCAGGCAGATAGATAAGCTGACCTCTGGGGAGAAAGGGAACAAGATGAAAATAAACATCATGCTGTCTGATTGGACAAGCGCAGGGGATAATTCCATTGTTAGCCAGCATACTAGAAAAGGGAAGTGAGGAAAAGTAAAATATAAAGAAATCGTGGCCAGGGAAACTAAAAGAAGAAATAATTCCTACAAAATGTTTAGGAAAGCGATTAATAGAATGTTTCATAAAGACAGTCTATTGTTTCTTCTCCTTACAGGTTTTAGATTCCAGAAAGTGCATCTATTCATTCATCCCAGAACAAGAATGAGTGACCAGAAGAGAACTGCCTAGGATGGAGCTCTGAGCAGAAGCTCCCAGCATCTTCAGGCAGCCTTCAGTAACACCTGAATACATCACTCCAAGTGCCAGGTTTGCATCCAGAAGCAGGTCTGCCTAGCAAAGAAAAAAGTGATCGTAGCTCAAAGGAATCTTGGCAGACACTGACTCAGCCTCAAATGTGATGCAACCCTGCAATTTGCACGCTCACATCGTAAGCCTGTAAGAGTTGAATGCTATGGACAGAGCAGGGGTCACCTTCACTTTCTCAGCTTCAAAATGAAGCATTTTACAAAGGAAGCCAAATTTTACAAAGCTACAGTGTTTCTGCAGGAGCTTGAACTTTGAAAGTCATAGAAAGAATAATCCCTGGCACTTTTGCCAACAGTTTCATTACTGTGGGAAATAAAAAACTATAGTCTTAGTGACCTTGCTATAAAAGTATCTGTGTAAGTTTCCAGAGTTTCTAAAATTACTCCACAATTACCATAACTCACATATAAGAAAATATACATATTATGTAAAAATAATTTTCCTAGAATGTCACACAAGAAAAGCATACATATATGTAAAATATGTATGCAGGATGATATATATGTATACACAGTATACATGTATATGTGTATGTCTGTATGCATATAACTGTATGCATTTATCACCAAACTAGGATAATATAATTACATTCAAAAGCAAACACACTAGGTACTTACGCTTGTTGTGATTAAAAATAATAACAATTACATGGATCTTTCCATTTTCTAAGCATACTACAACTTGAGTATCCCTAATCAAAAATACTGAACTCAAAAATGTTCTAAAATCAAATATTTCTTGAGCACTGACATGATGCTATAAGTGGAAAAAATCCAGTTAATGAAGTTTGTTTCATGCACAAAAAAATCACTGAAAATATTACCTAAAATTACCTTCACACTGTGTGGAAAAGTACACATATGAAACATAGGTGCATTTCATGTTTGGAATTCCATCCTATCTCCAAGCTGTCTAATTATGTAGATGCGAGTATTTTAGGAGCCAAAAATTATCAAAATCCAAAACCCTTCTGTCTCATTTCAGAAGGGGAATATCCAACCTGTACACAGCCGCTCCTTCAACCCTCGCTTGGCACAGTCGTACAACAGGATGCTGTTGTGCTTTAGAAAAGTACAGGAAGCAGCACCCAAAAGAGCAGTAGCATCTCGTTCTACTGAAGAGCATTCCTGCCATGGACCAGTGAATGCAAGTCTTCCATTCTCCTTGGGCCAAATGGCTTTATTTTTGTAGTCACCCTAACCCATTGCTCCCCTCACGCCACTCTATTTTAAGTTTGGGGAGGTATGCTGAGAAGCTAACTTGTCTATGTGATTCAAAGTTTGCAAGGCTACAAGTATATTCAAAACCAGAAGGCAAAGACTGTACATATCTAAAGAGGTTCCTCACTGAGTAAAAGAAGAGCCCCCTTAACACTTCAAATCAAAGCCAGTGATGCTCATTTGTCTATGGTTTGTTTTTTTTTTTTCAGGAATCCCAAGCCCTAATTCTAGAAGTCAATGAATAAACAATAGCACTCTAGTTACCTCTGTTTTTAATTCACATCTTTAAACTCTGTATGGATCCTTACAAAATCCAGCCCTCCACAGATATAAAACTATACTTTCTCCTGCAGCTGAAGCATCCTAAGAAGGCACACCTTGCATCCAGCTTGCCCTCCTCCATTATTGCAGTTCTGGGTACGGATTTAGATGCAGCTTTAAAGATGGGAATTTGAATGCCACATGAGCCCTGACTCGGGGCAAGGTTTTGAAAAGCTGGGTCTCCTGCCAGGCCACACTTAATTATCATGCCCCATTTCTAAGAAGGAATCAGTTTGAGCCCCCAACCTCACTGTCATCCTTTAAAAAAAAATAAAAATAAAAAACCCAAGCATTTCAGAGAGCAGCTGCATTGAGAAAATGTGGATTCTCCTCTAAATAGATGACAGCTTGGGTCGTGACCTAGGTGACCTTTGAGAATTTCCTAGCTAATGAGGTTCTAACGAGTCTACTCACTCAAACCTTTCCTCATCCCCACCAAGTCATGTGTTAACTCATCACCATTTTAAAAAGAACACAGACTGTATTTGGCAATGGTAGTCAGTGACTTCCCTTTCCTGGTCATTAGATATAGAATAATGACAATTAGTATAATTCCTTCTAATTTGAAAAAAATATGTATGATCCACAAATAGGAAATGCTTAAATTCTAAAGAATTTGAGAATCAGAGTAGAAAATAGACGTTATTTTTTTAAAAATCTATGTTTTTTACATGCATTAAATCTTTAGAAACCAGGAGATACATCTTCAATTTTAAACTTCAACGCCTACTGGCAGTGAACGATTAGATATCAAAAATGTTTTCTTAGTTTTTTCCAGATGTTCCCTCATGTATTTGTTCATTCTCATTTTGCTTCCAGAGATTAGTGAATGTGTTCACTGTTAGATGCTGGGCCAGCACTGAACTTGTAGAAAAGAGAAAACTTCTGTCTGAGAAATGTCCCGACCATTCCATTCCTTGTCCTCATTCATAACCTCTGTCCCCTTTGGCTTCCATAGCTTTGCACTGTGTTCCTTCCATAATGCCTCTGCCCTGTCTCTGTCTTAGGATGTAATGGTTGATTGACACCTGTAACACTGACAGAGGCTTGGAGAGCTCATTCACATATGTGTGCAATGCTGGACACCTGGACTAAGGTCAAATGCTTCTTGAACAACTTGGCAATGGCCTTCTGGTGATGGTGGGCTGATCCAGTTTATGTGGAACGTCTAGATAGCGAATTTTCTGTTTAATTTCTAAGGACTCATAGTGGTATAAGGAGACGTGACTGTGGCGACATACTTTGGACTCTGCACCCAGTCCACCTATGCCTCCCAACAGCTCACTGCCTACTGCTGAGCTTGAACTGTCTAACCTTCAAGAGATTTAAGACAAAGTGTATTGTGTAGGCTTGGAGCCTGAGAAGAGTATATTTGGATAAAAGGCATACTTAGTACCTTACAGTCTAAACTTACTCTACTCATTGAAACTTCAATTACAGATAAACCGTTATAGCAAAAAAAAAAAATCTCTGGCCTCAAGGAATTGGGATTTGAAGTCATGTGCACTTGTATCTGTGTATGTAGACAGTAGGATCGATTGTACATATGAGCAGTTCAAAAGCTTTATACTTTCATTCCAAAATGCAACTTCAGTACAGTGTTTGAAGGCACTGAATAAAGACCAACACCCTAATAAGGTTGTATGTGTTGACACTGTAGACTGTTTATGTGTGTTTAGCTTTCTGCAGCCTATCTTGTGGTTATAATTAAATGATACGTCTGTTTATTTGCAAACATGTAGATGAATTTCTCTCTGACCTTTCCAACTCTTTAGTATTCTACAAGAACTGTCTCTAACTGTCCTTCCAAACACCTCTCAACTCAAAATATGATGTCTCTCATATCTCTTCTGAGTATTCTCAAAATCTGAGCAATTTCAACCCACACCATGAGCGATGCATGAGCCATGTCTATATGGCAGTGGCCATGATGCCTAACATAAACAACCTAATGGATGAGTTTTAGTCCATCACCTTGGGTTGAATCTATTGGAGCAGCAGCTTAGTTCATGACTGAAAAAAAAATGTGTAGAATCACCACCCAGAACCCCAAATAATGATATAACTTCCCAAGGCCTATCCTTGGTGATACACTTCTGCTGGCCAGATTCCACATCCTAAATGTTCAACAGTCTCAGAAAATACTGGGAAATAACCATTCAGACGATGGGCCTGAGGGACATTTCAGATTCAAACCATAACAAGCAATTAGCTGTGCATGCCTGAAATTTTCCCACTTCCTACAATCTCTACTCATTATCATCCAAAATTTTTGGCTGTGTTACTCCTCTTGATGCTCTTTGCCTACCTCTGCGCTGTATACCTTTCTAAAAACAAATTTTCATATACATATGTGTGAGTACATGCTAAGGGTACATGTGCATACATGTGTACATGCATGTGTGACTAAAGGACAACTTTGCTTGCTGTTCCTTAAATGCTGTCCCCTTTAAAAAAGAAAACATTAGTTGTATGTGCTTGTGTGTATACACAGGCAAATACGTGCCATGGTGCATGAATGGAAATCAGATGGAAATATCAAGTATTGGTATTCCTCTTCTACCTTGTCTGAAAGAAAATTCTTTGTTGACGTGTAGGTGAGGTTAGCCAGGGTCTGTGAGCTTCTTGAGATTCTCTTTCCTCTGGAAATTTGAACTGAAGTCCTTGGGCTTGCATGTCAAACACTTTATCCACTGAGTCGTGTCCCTGGCCTCACTACATGGCTTTTCCTCATCTGGTCTCTTGTTACCATCTGATATTATTTCCCACCATTCTTTGCAGCAACCTCTGCTTTGTACTCAAGGCATCCCTCCTATTTCAGGGGTGCCTCAGTCCCTTGCTTCCCTGGCCTGCAGCCAGCCTTCTCGAGATGTTTGTGTGACTTTGTTTCTTCCTTTATTCTTCTGTCCAGATGTTCCCTTCTTAGAGAACTGCCCTTATAAACAAGAATTCCCTCCACACCTCAAAATCCCTATGCCTTCTATTTCAACCCATAATGAGCATCAACTAAAATATTATTTTATCTTTAATACTTAAAATAGTTGGTGCTTGCCTCAGAGTAATTACTGAATGATCATGTTCTGAAAAAAAATATCTTTTGAGCCAAAACTTCAACAGGCTTTGGGAAACTTAGTCCCCATTTAGCTCTTTTGCTGAGTTGATGAAATTCCTTTTGCAGGCAACTTCATTCTCCTAAGTCCCAAATTCAAGAATAAAAATACAGTAGAATAAATAGGTCATTTGTCAAGCTCCTTTTTATGTAATGAAATACCCATATATATTTATATAGAAGTGTTTATGCGTATATAATATATATGTAGATATGTGTATTTATTTATTAGATAAAGCTATGCCACATTGGGATGATAATGGTTCCCCTCCCCCAAGAGTCATAAACTACCTAACCCAAATTCTAAAGCCAGGCATGGAAAATACCCTTCAAGCTGTTGGTCAGGGCCATCGAAAAGAGTCCAAACTAGTATAGGTTATTGCTATTACTAGTTTGTCCCACAGAATTTGGAGTTAAGTCCCTATTATTGAAGACACCACATACTTTGAACACAATATTTGGATGGCTCAAGCTTGAACTGTCCTGGAAGCTTCCTGTATGATGTCTACCCCATGCAAGCTTTCAAAGGAGAAAAGTAATTAGCTATAAAGTCTGTGTATCACAATGACTATCCCAGTAAGATACCCCCAGTGGTACAATAGTGGTACTTAAACCTTGGGAATAACCAACGGCCACCTAATTGGACTTCAGACTCCTGTATGGAGGAAATGACTGCCCAGTACAGTAAATCTAGTCAGCTGCACATGGCTGGTGAGTCATAGGTTCTTGAGAAGGACCTGCTGCTGCTACTATCTCAAGATAGTATAATTCCTAATTGTGTGCTTAATGATTATCACAATACTACACAGATGTGTAGTTCTCACTCTTTTTCAAAGAAGCTTTCTTTTGCAGCCAATGAGCCTATAACAGAAACCCTCAAGTAGTCAAAATAGTGAGAACAACAAAATGTAAGCCCCCCCCCAACTCCTACTGACACATCTGTAACATAACCCTATTCTTGAGGCTCAAGGAAATAGGAGAAGAGGAGGCAGAAAAATTGTAAAAGCCAGAGGACCAGGATGTCTCCTAGGTGATAAGTGTCTTCTGGACTAGAGAGGGAAGCTACACCCATGAAACACTAACAATATGGCCGCCTAAACAAGACCAACACTTGGACAAAACCAGTTGACATGCCAATTTAGATGGGGCAAATCTTATAAGGTCTAATACCTAGATCAATGGTTCTCAACTTTCCTAATGGTGTGACCCTTTAATACAATTCATAACACAGTGACCCTCAACCATAAAATTATTTTGTTGCTGCTTTGTAACTGTAATTTTGGAACTGTTATGAAACATAATATGAATATCTGAAATGCATGATATCTAATATATGACCCCTGTGGGGTTGTAACCCACAGGTTAAGAAACACTGTTCTAGATGAAGCACAATTAATAACCGCTGGAAAGGGGAAAGTCAGTCTTTAGAGGGATGAGCTCTTCTGGGAGAAATCTATCCAGTCCCAAATTGTCAGTACATGTGTATACATGCAACAACAAATGGACTTGGCAGGTGTTATTTGTATACACATATGTATGTATATGTATATATTTGTATTAATAACAAAGAAAAAGAGACTAGAGAGACATGATAAGACCTGTAGAGGTGCAGAGAAAGAGGATTGGAAATTATGTAAAATGGTATTCACTTACACAATTCTCAAAAATTAAAATAAGAAAACCTCCTTATTAATAATACTTATCTTCCATCTACTTGCTCTGACGTAGTCTTATTCTTCTATATGATGCAAATGGGTGGATAATCACTAAGACTTGTCATTTGTGTGTATATACAAATATATTACTCCCTTTCCCACGTTACCACTATACTATATAACACTGGGCCAAATGGCAGTCTCCCAAATTCATCAAATTCAGCATAGCTGACACTGAAGATACATTGTTTTGTATCTCATGTTTAGTTGTCTGTCGTTTATGGGGAGTCAAACTGTCTTGATGTATTCTCCTGAAGCCTTTTTCTCTTCATCCTTCCCACTTTGTGTGAACTCTACTTCTATGACAATTTTCCTTGCAATGTTGTGTAGCCCTTCCTAGGTTACTACTTGGGATTCTATTCATCTCAGTTACAGTGTTTATAATCATACCATAATTTCCCATCTGGCTGGGCTCTCGACAGGATCAGTTCATGGCTCTTCTCTTTGCCAGTGTGCACACAGAACTGAGAATTGGACCTGTCTCTAACTAGCTCTATAAATTTTCTTGATGAATAGACGAATGAATGCCTCCCTGGTCAGAGAACTTGGCACTGCTGACCTACTGAGCATGTCTCTCTTGGGTGAAATTTTCTTCCATGTATTATAAAAATGTAGCTTTATCTTGGTTAAATCACCCAACAGAATCTCATTAAGCATTTTTGGAGTTAAACCACTTTTTAGAATAAGGTGGATCAGGCTGGGGTGCAGCTGAATAGTAAAATTTGTGTCTGGGACCACATAGCATGCACACACACACACACAACACACATACACAAATACACATAATGATGAATATTCTGGATGAGAGGAATATACGTCTATCTCTAGATGATAGATAGATAGATAGATAGATAGATAGATAGATAGATAGATAGATGTATCTATATAGAGATATATAGATATCATTTTGGTGGCTAACCTTCTTCTATGCTTTAGGAAAATACTCTCCTAAAGCCTGTCCTGAGGAATCAAAATCCCTGAGGTTTGGTTTAAAAGGGTTCCAATGACCTTTCATTTTGGAACGTTGACATACAAACAAGCCTTTAGAAGCTAACTCATTCAGCAAAGATCTTTAATGTTTTAAGCCAAAATGTCGATATGCTTCAGATCTTAAGGACTTTGTACAGCAGTCTATGCAAGCATCCCTACTAGATTAGCATTCCATGGAGCATAGGGGGCAGCAGTCCTCTGATGGTGAAGCAGCAGGAAGATTGCAGCAGAGACTTGTACAAAGAGGATGAGTTGTACTGCCAACATCTTCATAATAGCCATGGAGAAATTCAAGTGTTTAGATAAGAAGCTGATGGCCTCACTAAATGGCCTCTTGGGAGCCTGACTGGGGTACTGAGTTAGAAAAGTACAGTCTCTGAACTCTAAAGCTCTATTTGCATTTCCAACCGGAGGACTGAATTCATTTTCAAAGCAATATGGCTTCTTAAGTAGCTGAAAGTATACCATCATTTAACATATATATGATGTCCTGCTGTGTTTGTTGAAAGTTAAGGCATTTGTAGCTGTCATGTTTTGTTCTCAATGCATATGAGTTTTTATTAGGTGTGTGGAGATATCTATTCTATTTATACCAAGGCCTAATAATAGCATACTAGTTCTCCTTTTCTCCCTTCTCTCTCTCTCTTTCTATGTCTGTCTCTCTCTTTCTCTGTGTGTGTGTCTAAGTGTGAGTGTGTGTAAGACAGAGTGGGGATCTCTCTCTCTCTCTCTCTCTCTCTCTCTCTCTCGTTGCTAGCCTGCTCTAACACAGTGGTGCAAACTCAGTACTTAAACAGTGACTTATCTTCCGTTCTGGAAGCTAGAAGTTGAAGTTTAAAATCAAGGCATTAACAGGATCATGGACCTCAAGGTTAGAGCAAAATCTTTCCTACTATCTTGCCTTATTCTTGGTCATGACTGTCAATCAAATCCCTGGTGTTCCTAGCCTCATAGCTGTATTAATTCAATCTCCGCCTCGGTCATCATACAGCATTTCCCTTGTTCACCTGTCTGTATGTCCAGATCTCTCTCTCTTTTTATAAATATGGAAGTCATACTAGATAAGCACCTACCTCAATATGATTCATATCTGCAATGCCTATTATCTCCAAGAAGGCCACATTAGAGGCATTATCATGTAGAACTTTTGCATATCCCATAATTATGTCTATGGTTTGCACATGTGGTATCTGTATGAAAGATGAATTATATCATACATAAAAAAGAAAGTTATCTTCACAATTTTCTCAATATCTCTGACGCTTATTACCATGAGCTTATCTTTACCCCTTTTCTACACAAGGTAGACAAAGTCAGATCCAAGTAAGCATGGGATATGCCATACTCTTCATGGTAAACGTGAACCCCTGTCTGCTCAGGCCTTTCCTCGGGCCTGACCTGTTCACAGGCAACTGCTCATATTGGCATTCATAAAGCAGTGCTACTTCTAATTCTGAGTAATGTATTCTTCATGGCCTGATATTTCTTTATCATTTATACTTTAGGCACACCCTCTCTCGCATGAGCTAAACATATTTTCTTTCAGGTTATTTCATGAAGCTAGTCTGAGCTAATTTTATTACTGTTTTGATGGCGAGAGTCTAGAAGAGAGGCCTTTCTGAGAGCCTGGCTTTTACTGACTTCTATGGGTTCATAAATATTAATAATGTGTTCCTATGACTCTCTGTGCTAAAAGATTGTGATGGAGCTTATACAAGAAAAGCATCTTAGAATTTCATGTGGGTCTGGAGCGGTAAGAGAAGGGGACAGTGATATTTGTGGAGGCATCAGATCTAAATGTGAATACTGAGCATTGCTTTCCATGAGAACAGAATTGCACCTCTTCGGGTATTCACACTGTCAGATGCACAACAGTGTGTTCTTTTTCAGTTGGCGCTTTATTCTTTGCATTCATTTTGGGGTTTTTTGTTTTTATTTTTTTTTTAAGAAAAAACAGTTACAAAAGAGAAAAGGGCAGAAAACCACTGTGAATGGCAGAGTTGGGGGTTGGGGCTAACAAGCATTGAGCTTTCTTCAACGTTTTGATGAAAATTCCAGAAAGACATGGGTACTGCTTTCCAAGAGACACTCTGTGACCAGGGTATCATTCTTAAGAAATGAAACTCTTCCTAGTACATCTCATAAAATATTTAGTCAGCTATAAATGTTTAAGGCTGTTGCAGCTGAGATCATTTGCCTCGTGGGGGGATATATGAGGCTGTTTGTGTTAAGCCTGTTTCCTCTTCTTCTCTACTTTAGGTTATGCAAACTCCCCAAACTAACTATGCCACTAAAGCATTTACATAAGCAGACCAGATGCAGAGGGAGAGAGCAAGAGGCTTTTGTTTAAAGTAAAGAAATGTACCATATTATTAATTTTGATTTTATAAGATCCATCCCATTTTAGGATGTTAATTTTATCCATGTCAGACAATACCCCTCTTCCACCCTGTTCTAACAGGTGCATTAAATAAGATTTCAGTTGCCCTTGTGCAACTAGTAAGAAATGTTTCATTTGGCCCTCCTGGCAGAACTAGCAGTGAAAGGCAGTGGTGTATTATCTAATTCTCACTATGAAGCCTTAGGAAGGAAGATGATGAAGCTAACATGTTGAAAATCAAGAAAAGAATCCTCGATGTTACTCTGAGTAAGGGATATTTTGAGAAATAATTTGCAATATTTTAAAGCTGAGGTTATCTGGGAGAAATGGGTGATAGTGAGACATAAGACAGAAGATGATTTCAAAAGCCATAGCTGAGGCTCCATATTAAGTTATAGCAGCAGACCTGGATGGGCGAATATAGGGAGAGTCTATGTGACTGTGAGGGTGAGAGAGACCTGGGGGAGGGGGAGGGTCTCAAAGATTTTACTTGAGCATCCTGAAGATGATTTTCTGTCTGTGAAGTTGGGAAACTCAGAGAAGGAATGAATTTAGGGCAAATCTTCAACATTTTTCTATTGTTTACTTTTCCCCAACTCTCCGGTTTTCCCTACTATTTCCAGAACATTCTAGGCATGCTGCCTATGGTAATCAGATTATAAAGAAGAAAGGTTGAAGGTTTATTTTTCTTATGATTTTGTAGTTACCTGAGAGTACCTCATTGCTTTGGACTTCTTGTGGCATTGTACATGAGGATGAAAATATGTGGAGAAAAATCCACATTCACTCATGGTGGGTAGAAAAAACTAACCTGAACCACAAGAGAACTAATGTCCCACAGATACTGTCAAAGGCAGTTCTCTAATGTCCTAAAGGGTCTCACTTGACCCTACGTTCTAAAGGATTCTGTCACCTTCCTGCCCGAGCTGGGGACCAAATCTTTAACATTTACATCCTTGAGAAATGTAATCTCAACTAAAAAATTATTATACAAATGCATATATGTATATTTATGTGTGTGTTTATGGATGTGCATATGTATGCATAACTGACTATATTTATTAGAAAAATCACTTTCCAGAAGGGCAAAGCCTGCTTTTGCACTTCTTTCCTAGTATCTAGCAGAATCAGTTAAAGTTTGTTGAAAGTCTTGAAAACAAAGCAACAAAATGCTACTTACCAACATTTCTATTGTATTGGATTTTTCTGTTTTACAAAATCAGGATTCTTCAAAAGACAAAGTCAGTTTCAGTTTTGCAAGGTTGCTATTTAAAGTACATTTTTAATAACACAATCTCTTGTCTTTTCTCTTCATTTACATTAACTTCCAAATGTTGTGGTTTATGCCTTACCAAAGTGTTGTATTTTTTCTTCTTTATTTTACATAAATATATAAAACTTTTCATCTATGTTATGTGAATGTAAATTTGGAGAACCTCTCCCCACCACTGTTGGTGGAGATTGCTTATTTGTTCCCAGCGGCCCAGACCTGAAATAATGCAGAAACTATATTATTTGCAATACTGTTCAGCCAATAGCTTAAGCATTTTGTTAGCTAGCTCTTATAACTTATATTAACCTATTTTTATTATTTTATATTTTGCCATGAGGCTCGTAAGTTACCTGTACCAGCACTTGGGCATCTTTCTCCTCCTTGGCTACATGGCTTATCTCTGACTCCACCTTCTTCCCTTTTCTATGCCCTTGAAATTCCTTTCTTGCTATGTTGTGCCCTGCCAGCAGAGCCAAAGCAGCTTTACTCATTAACCAATGTTTTACAGCATACAGAGGGGACTCTCACAACACCTCCCCAAACCAACATCCAGCATCCAGGCATGTGTGTGTGTGTGTGTGTGTGTGTGTGTGTAAGAGAGACAGAGAGACAGAGACAGAGACAGAGACAGATACAGAGAGGGTGGGCAGGCACTCACCTTTTGGTACCCAAAGCCACGCCCAACCTAGTCCAGCCTCTCAAAGGCCATTGTCTGTAGGAGGTTCCCCATTACAGCACAATATAAAAAATAACCCATGACTTTTCCTATAATTTTATTTTAAATTCTTAATCTGTCTGTCTTATATACATTGTAAGATAAGAATTTCTAATTTTATTAGTCAACTGATCACATTTTTCAAATTTTTAAATACATACATATTCACACACATGTATATAAACATAACGATGCCTCATCCCTAAATAATATTAAATCCAGTCATTTATAATGCTCCCCGAATGTATCTTCACATAGATTAGTAACACTGAAAGAGTGTTATGGTTGGAGGGACCCACTTCCACTTCCGCCACACAAAGGATGAAGCCTTGTGACCTCAGATACTCCCTGTACTATACAGAAACTATTTCTAGAGACAGATAGTCTCACTTATAGAAAGAGTTGGGCAACTGGCTTGTCTTTATTCTAGGGACATTGAACTATCTCAGCTTTTCTTTCCAGAATTGGTACAGTTGCAATCACGTGCCTCCCTCAGATAATAATCAGCAATTCAAACTAATAATCTCAAGATCTCACGTCACTTTAATAATCTCACATTCGAGTCGTTCTAATTTCCTCATTGATGTTATTCATTTATATGCTAGATATTCAAAGAAACTGCCCTAAATATATGTTAGAAAATGCCGGCCACTAATAAAAAAAACTCCCAGAAAGTAAAATGGTTTTCTTTTTCTGGGCCTTTTCCTTCAGTGACCAGAGGCAAGTATCAGCAAAGACCAAGATTTCCAGACACAGCTGATCTCAGCAGAAGCCCATTTAGGAGCAGAGGAAATTTAGAGAGGAAAATTGTGCTGTATGTAACCTCATAAAGGCGCCAATCACGTTCCAGTGGCGAATGCAAGGCTACTCTGTCCCACAGCAATATGCTCTCTTTCCTCTTTCCGAATTGCGCTTTCTTTTGTGGTTGCCAAAGCCAGTAAAACTGTGAGCACATATGACATTGCTTCTGAAGGAGGAAAATGCAATGTGCTTATCTGGAGCAGGACCATCTTCCCAAGTAGCACAAAATGGGAGGTGAGGGCTTTGTTTTCACATTAAACTCTGATGTTTTCTTTTTTACCTCAGCGTTTTAACACTGTTTCTGTATGTCTCAAGGAAATCACTGATGGTAGAATATTGGAACATCATCAGCAAAATGTGTCTCTTCGTAAAAATAAGTATACATATGTACAAATAGACAGTGCTCCTTCATAAAATGAAAATGAAAATATCGCTCTCGAAACTGAGAGGCCTCACTAGATGGCCTAATAACACCTTCTAAATCTATGATGTGAAATGGAATAAAACCAATATCATCACTATCATTCACTCGCCATGTCATTCTAATACTAAAACTCAGAAACACACTAACAGGTTTTGAAATAACCTATTTTTTAAAAAATAAACTGATTTTATGAAGCAAACATCATATAAAAATGATAGGGAGACATTGGTGGAAAATTATATTGAGTGTACACATCTAACTTTAACATTATTTATATCTCTGTGATCAACCCCCAAATCCATGACTTATAAAAGTGTGTAACTTCTGTGAGAAACTGAAATGAATGTGTAATACACACTGCATGCTGCAAAGATTTGCCGACCTATCCACAGCAAGTATTTCATCTCCCAGCTTGCAGCGATGCAGTTTTGTCACCCTCTTCATATTGCTCTGAAGACATGTTCCCTAAAATGACTAATATTTAAAGAAAAGGTGAAAATAAAATATGATGTAACCAAATAAATTATTTTATATTATCAATGATTACCGTATTACAGACTACTCAAGGAGTCTGGCTGGCTAGCCTTCTGTCAACGTGACACAAACTAGAACCATTTGAGAAGAGGGAACCTCCATTGAGAAATGGCTTCCATCAGATCCAGCTGTAAGGCACTTGTGATCAATGATGGAGGTCACAGCCTACAGTAGGTGGTGGCATCCCTGGGCTGGTGGTCCTGAATTCTGTAAGGAATCAGGCTGAACAAGCCATGGGGAGCAAGCTAATAATCAGCACTCCCCCATGACCTCGCATCAGCTCCTCTCTCCAGTTTGATGACGGACATCAATATAGATGTGTAAGCCAAATAAACCCTTTCCTCTCCAATTTGCTTTTTGGCCATGGTGTTTCATTGTAGCAATAGAAACCTGAACTAAGACAGGGTCTAAAGGAATAAATGTTTTGTGCCTTGTCTTAAATTGTAAGAGTCTTAAAAAGAAAAACATATACAATTGGAAATTAACAGAGAGTAGAGAAATTGTCCTCTTGATTCGAAAATGTAGAAATAGTTTTTGTATCTATATACTACACNGGGCCAAGGCAGTTTCTTTATTAACCAATGAAAGTAACACACACACAGATGACCCTCCACTCCCCCATGACCTATCATCAGCTCCTCTCTCCAGTTTGATGACGGACATCAATATAGATGTGTAAGCCAAATAAACCCTTTCCTCTCCAATTTGCTTTTTGGCCATGGTGTTTCATTGTAGCAATAGAAACCTGAACTAAGACAGGGTCTAAAGGAATAAATGTTTTGTGCCTTGTCTTAAATTGTAAGAGTCTTAAAAAGAAAAACATATACAATTGGAAATTAACAGAGAGTAGAGAAATTGTCCTCTTGATTCGAAAATGTAGAAATAGTTTTTGTATCTATATACTACACAACCTGAAGGTTTATTCATACTTTTGATTATAGAAGAATAGAACATTTGTTTCTAAGAGTTTTGGATGTCTCGTCACAGCACTGTAAAAAAAATTTAACGAGAAAATCTAAAAGCAATAGCATTCACCTGTAACACCAGAAAGGTAAGGCGGGACACAAGACAAGCATGAGCATAGAGCAAGGCCCTGTCTCAAAGCTTATAAACAGAAAGAGAGGAGAGAGAAAGAATTAGAAGAGACAGAAAAGCTGTGTGAAAGATGCTAAATTAAGAGAAGCATAGATTGGGAAGCCTGCAATCAGTCACATCACAATAAGCAGAATGAATAGACTTCAGTGAACTATCCTGAAAGTGGCACTCACTTACCATGAAGTACACACATTTCTTCCCAATGCACCCTTGAAATCATGAAATCACCTATTCTCATGGATCCTGATACCCAGAACTCCTTAAGAAGCAACATGTCTGCTCCTGACACCTCTTGGTTAGATGCTCTCTGAGCCCTGGTCTCTACATAGGTGTTTCACTCAATCTTCTTTACCTTTTCCTGGGGCAACCAGACTTCCATAGAACGGGAAGTGTCAGGGAACCAACCTCCCTCTCCTTGGTCCATGTCAGAACTTTCACAAACAAAGCACATCCTTGGGATGAGGCTGCAAAGCCACCTACTGCCAGAGCTGCCTCCTCTTTGGAGATGCTTTTCCCTCTTTTGTGCAGTGTGGTCCTCCTCACCCTCCCAAACAGTCTCCAATCTCCCACTTAGTATTTGTGTCTCTAATACTGTGTGCCACATCTTGATCTAATATGCTAGCAGAATTTCATTAAGTAATGTGTGTGTTCCCCGTACATCGCGCTAGATTTATCGCGGTCAAGAAATTTTCAACCTGATAAACATTTTAAACATTCTAAGTTATATGCCAAAAAATGCCCTAAAACAGGAAGATAATATACTGCTACCTAAACCAGTATAATCTCTAACTGCGTTTTAAAATATATATTTTTGTGTCCACAGGTAAGTGTGGCTCTCACCCTGCTCAAAGAAGCTCCTTTTTGCAACAGATGGAGACCATTACAGAGAGCCACAACTGGTCAAAATGCTGAGAATGAGTGACTGTGGGTGCCCAGCTCCGGCTGAAACATCTACAACACAACCCCTTAGCCTTGGGGAAACCTGTGGAAGTCGTAGAGAAAAGATTAGGAGGGCCAGTGGACCAGGATATCTGCTGAGAGATAGTCTCTGCCAGACATGGCAGAAATGCTACCCCCTTGAAATCCCAAAAACGTGGCTGCCTAAACAAGACCTGCACAATAATACCAGCTGACATGCCAACAACCTGGAAAGGGTAAATTTCTTAAAAGTTCTACCCCTAGGGGAGGAGCTACAGGAAATCCCTAGCTACCAAGAGGAGAATCAGCACTTTCTAGGGAAGAGAACCCTGATAAATTACCCTATCCCAGTGGTCAGCCCTTAGCACGTTGTGGTGGTTTGAAACAGAATGGCCTCATAGGTTCATATACTTGACTGCTTGGTGACCCAGTTGCAAGGGATTGGGAGGCATGGTGTTGTTGGCGGAGATGTGTCACTGGAGGGCGCGCTTCGAGGTTTCTAAAGCCCAGATAGCCCTTTCTCTGTCCTGCAAAATTTTTGTCTCAATATGTGAGCTCTTAGCTACTGCTCCAACAGCATGCCCGCCTGCCTGCTGCCACGTTCTCTGCCATAATTGTCTTACCCTCTGAAACTGTAAGCCCCTAATAAAAGTTTTCCTTTATAATGCCCTGGTCAAGGCATTTTGTCCCAGAAATAGAAAAGTAACTGGGACAGAAATTGGCACCAACAAGGAGGCTGTTGATGTGTCAGACCTGACCATAGTTTTCTTGAAGGAATGTGAAGACTTTGGGACCTTGGATTATGAAATCAGTTGATTATTATAAATGGGTCTTAATGGGCTCTTATCATAGGTGTTTAGAAGACAATAGTACTGAGAGCAAGGGAACAAGGGAGGTCTAGCTCAAAGTTTCATAGTGAAAACTACTGGCAACTGGGCTAGAGAACATTCTTGTGATATTTTAGCAAACAATGTCACTCATTTCTGCCCTTGTCCCCAAAATTTGCCCGAAGCAAAAATGAAAACTAAAGGACTAATTTCCTTGTCAGAGGAGATCTCATGACAACCTAACATGGATGCTGTCACATAGCTATTAGTGACCACTCTTAGACAGGTCTACAGAGGAAAAGAGCAAGCAGGGCAAAAAGAAATACAAAGAGTGATCGGAGAAGAAAAACATACCAGGAAATTTAATGTGGGAACCAAGGTTTGTGCTGGAAGAGATAAGGAGAAATTTGATTCAAATGGAACAACAGAATGATGCTGACAGGGCAAGGCCCTGCACAGCTAGCTGCCAACTGCCAACTTAGAACAAGGAAAAGATAGGTAAGGAAGGAAAGCTTAGGCAAAGCATTTCAATTAGGGACCTAAGAACACAAAAGGAACTCAGCAGCATCTCAGGAGGGTCTTTGTCTTATAATGTTCAGTGGGGCTTTGTTTGTTTAACCTTACAGGCACCTTACGTGTATATAAATCATGACTTCCAGTTTTGTGTTTTTATGGGATCCCTGTGAGTACTAAAATGTGTGTCTTTCCATCTATATGTGTTTCTTGTGCTTTTTCCTTGGCTCCTTTACCTCTGTTTGTTTGTTCGTTTGTTTAATTGTTTTGTCCTATTCTGGTTTGGTTGTTTTTGTTTTATCCTATTTTATTTGACTTTATTTTACTATTATTCTTTAGATTCCTGTTTGTTTTCTAAGAGACAAAAAGAGTGTAGATTTGCATGGGAGAGCAGGTAGGAAGAATCTCAGAGGAGATAGTGGAGAGGAAACCATAATCAGAATATATTGTATGGAAAAAAATCCATTTTGAATAAAAGAAAAAATATAAAATTTTATAAAAATCAAGTAGTGGGCCAAGCAGGCAGCTTAACTTGGCAGCATCAGTCATGTGGTTCTGGCATTAGAGTCATAAAAGATACAGCGAAGTGATTGTAGAATCCTCTTCCTTGGTTGAAAAAAGGCCTCTGAAGTCAGGCAAGTGGCAAGGCAGTCCTTGTATGGGGTTCTGAGTGGCCATTGCCTAAAGCTGTGGGCATGTAACTTGTATTGCGTTGGAGGCCCCAGGATGTTGGAGGTGTTAAGAGCTGTGGCATTTCTGTCAGGGAAAGCTGCATACAGGAAGTATAACCAGCCAAAGGGGGGGTGCAGTCACCAAAGCTAGAAGGGCAGAGTTCTCTACGTCCTTTGACATCAGACATAGAGTTACAAGACTTGAAGTTTTCTCTTGTGTTGGAAGTATGTAATTCAATCTTAGACTTTTACAGGGGTTACAGTTAAGAGATTTCCTTGGGTCTCAAAAAAAACTTGGACATTTAAATAGTACTGAGACTGAAAGACTATAAAGATGTTTTACACTGAGCTAAAGGCATTTTTCATTATGGAATGATCACAAGCCAGTAGGGGTCAGGGAGTGGAACATCATGATTTGAGTGACCACATAGGCTCATATGTTTAAAGACTTGGTCCCCAGTTGATAGAACTGTTTGGGGAGGATTAGGAGGTGTGGCTATGTTGAAGGAGGTGTGTCACTGGGGGTGGGCTTTAGGTTATTCCTAGTTATTTCTTTTTCTTTTTCTCTCTTTCTTGCTCTCTGTGGTGTGTGTGTATTGTATGTGGGTGTATGTGCAATGGTCTCAAGACATGAGCTCTCAGCTGCTACTGCACAGTACTATGCCTACCTACCTGCTGCTATGCTCCCTGATATGATGGTCATAGACTCACCCTCTCAAATTTTAAGCTCCAGTAAATGTTTTGGTTTTTTTGTAAGTTGCCTGGGTCATGGTAATTTGTCATGGCAATAAATAAGTAACAAAGACACACATGTACAGACAAGTAACATTAAATAGACTCAGGATGAGGTCATGAAAGCAAGTAGTATATGGAAATATTTTGTTAATTTCAGGTTGAGCACCCAGAGAGCAAAATAGACAGATGATAGGAATAGAAATCAGATTCCTAGAGTTCCAGATAGTTTATCAGAGGCTACAGGGAATTATGGGGTCAAGAATGTTGCCTTTGCCTTATTTTTGGATTTTTCCATCATTTCATTTAAGATGCTTTGTTAAACTATGGGAAAAATATATAGATAGATAGAGTGATAAAACACCTAGAATTTTCTGTGGCAGTCCCAATTTTGTGTGTCTTTCTTCTTTTTTTATGAAGGTGATTGCTGCATTTAGTAAGTAAAGTTTAATATTGGTGCTTTTGAAGGAGTTTAATCATTATCATAAGCAATAATA
>LOEQ01001534.1:129368-140710 GCA_001685075.1 Bramus lutescens
CCAGGACAGGCTCCAAAGCTACACAGAGAAACCCTGTCTCGAAAAAACAAAACAACAACAACAACAAAAAAAACAAGACAGAGGGAAAGGGCGGGGAATATCAGATAGTAATGGGGTTACATAATTATAATGTATCACATACCTGTATATATGAAAAAAAAAGTGTACTCAAAATTTTGGTAGACACACATCACGATTATCTCCAAGTTTTAGTACCAGAATGATAAAAGTCATATATTGTGTCTGATATGTAGCTCACATAGCTACAGAAACCATATATTACATGAAATTAGGACATATGAACACAAGCAATTGACAAAGCAGGGAACGGTGTGAAAGGGGAGGTCAGAGGGGCACAGAGGAGAAGGAGGAGTTCAAGGTACAACATAGACTTTTCCTTAAAAGCCATGGACAGTGGATATACACAATGAAAGCTAAGAAAAAGAAGGTACTAAAGAGATTCACCCAAAGAAAATAAGCCAAGTTCAGCCTGGGCCAATTGAACCAGGAACAAGTCATCCTTAATGCCTTACCAATCTCATAGAAAGCTCACTCATACTGCAAACTTCACCCCAAATTACCTGAGAAGGGCCAATCTCTGTGTGCATTTCCATTTTAGAAGCCTAGAGAAATAATTCAATAGACTAAGTTGCAAAAGCATTTCAGTTAAATATTCTTAACAAAAAATTTTTAAGATAGTGTTGAATGTGTCCTCTTCTCTATGGAGGGTCAGTCATACTTGATGATCTCACTGGATCTTTGTAGGCAAACAGGTAAGAGAAAAGTACACCAAGGCCATGGGAAGTGCTTTGCACACTTGACACGGGAGGGCTGGAGAGAGACTGGTTTAAGCCGGGTGGGAAAGGAGGCCCTGCCCTGCTGGCACCACCAGTGGGACTCGATGAAGGGTTATTTTTTTTTAATAATCACTTTTCAGGGAGAGAGAATTAAAGGAAGATTTATGGAGCAACACTTAACAAATCCAGAGAGAATCAAAGGATTCTAAAAGCCAGGAAACAATCTCTTTTCTCCCATGGCCGTAAGATGTAAGTGAAAGTATTTGACTAGGAATAATTCACCGCAGACATCTCAAAATCCAGATTTCCAACTGAAAGCACAAATGAACCAGAAAGTAGAGAATCTACAGTCTCTTAGCCCGCAGCTTTATCTGTTTCAGGTCTACAGTAGATTCGTGTAGACCTCAGAGACTCTGGACATAACGTACAGGAAAATCTTAGTTTTAATACCTCCCTCTAAGTTTATCAACAATGTGCTAATAATTCATATATTTAAGCTAGACATTCATAACATTTTAAATGGTCCAATTGTGCAATCAATTATTTAAAACTTTAAAAAAAATCCTTCAGAATTCCATAAAATAAAAGCTTTTTCAGAATCATTGAAACCAGTAATGCTAAACAAATGGATTTCCTTGATAAACTAAGTTTTAAGTAAGCTTTAATTTATATGCTAAAATTTTTAATTTAGTTCAAGGTTTGGCAGAGACATGTTTATTTTAATTACCGGCCTTCAAAGTTCTAGTTTAGAAATGAGCATCTGCTCCTTCACAGTTCCCAGCACAAAGTGGACACATTTCTATATGTATAAATGAGGAACGTGGACACATTTCTATATGGTGTAAATGAGGGCTGGGGACACACTGTATTGTCCCTGGAAAGTTTGCAAACTTTCAATAAACACATTACATGAATTCAGGTAGAAGAAACTTGTAGAAGGACATGTATTGCTCTTAAATCTGAATGAATGCTCACATATGTGTTTATGTGCAAATTAGATGCTGATAACGCCACCTAAGTGGATGTAAATTCTTCAGTGGAAACTTGTTGAGTAGCCTTGTAAATTTTGAGCTTCTCTCATTGCTTCATAGAGATTTATGTGACAAGACCAAAGTTTCTCAGCAGAAAACTCTAAACAGCCTACATATCTAGACTAGAGGCCTTGCTAATAATTTGAAAAATAGCAATATACAACAACATTCAATTCCAAACCTCTGGCATTTGGAGGAAGTGAACAAAATCTTCCAAAGTTAGAAGCTATAGATACTGAGACATTGTAAAAACAGGGTTTTCTTTTCTCATATAGCTAGTTAGAAAATTTCATCCCAGTTATAACATTTTTTAATATTTTCCATACTAATAGCAACATAAATGAAGACATTATTTAGCATGTTTGAATTCATCAGACTCTCAGGCATTTAATTATAGACTCTGGGTAATGATAGTAGGACACTGGCCATTTACAAGATTGAAAATAACTATGAATTTGGACTAAACTAGTATCACAATGTAAAATCCAGATAATGTATGTAGAGTGTGCATTTGTTTGTCTGTAGTGTGTGTATATATATTGTGTGTAATGACTGGTGTGTATGTGTGTGTTTGTGGGGGGTGTAGTGTGTGCATGTGGTGTATATGTAGTGTGTGTGTTGTGTTATATGACTACCTTTTTTTCTCAACAATAGAGCACTTACCAGAATGGCAACATGCAACTTCCTTCTTAAAAGGCCACCAATGTTCTAATACAAAAAATAGCACCTATGGCAGCTGCACTTTCACAGTGTGCTTAAAGAAAGATTGAGAAAACTAGAGCAAGAACTATGTGTATGTTTCTAAAAAGTCAAGTCAACCTGGGTGAATGGATGTCTGTCATTTTCTTTTCCAGCAACAATGCCCCCTTCTCTGGTACCAGCCAAGATTTTTATCTGAAAACTTCCTCTGCCTCTGTCTCCAGATTCAAGTCTTTAGCCTCAGGCTTCCCCTTTCTCCTAAGAATCACATGTTCCTGCATGAATCTGTTTGCAAAGATAATTAAAATTGACAATTAAATCTGAAATAAAGAAGGAAGGCATGAAAGGCCCTTTTCTTATTTTGCTTCAAGGATGCTCCTATAAAGCCAATATGGTTGAAAGCTGCAGGGACATCAAGGAATGTCACAGGAAGAAGGACAGACATGAAATACAAACACCTTACTTTAGAGAGGTCAAATTAAACAGCCAGTTTCTCCTTCTAATTTTAGGAAGGCAATCAGAGTCAGAATTTTTTAAAAAAAAGTCCAAATTAGGTAGCTGAGCAGTGGCCTTCTTATTATCAGAACTCTGGTGTCTATTCAGATGTCAAGTTAAAGTAAATTTATTTTATCAGTCTTTGTTGCTTGAAGGTGTAGTCATGGATTTGGGTCAGTTATTTATAAGATTGAGTCTTCCAAACTGGCTCTGTAAGGGGTCCATTCTCAAAACAATGTCTGATTTGACCTTGATTTGTTCTGAGAATTTGGATGATAGGAAGAGAGTTGCGGCACTTATTGCAATAAACAAAGAAGGCAAAGGGCATCATGGGAAATAAAGACTTCCAGCATATACAATAACAGCAGAAGGTAATATTGCCTACAATATTAAATGTTCCTCACTCATATACCATAGGTTATACCACAGTAGTCATGATGGAAGCAGTCAAGAGCCCCTGACCAACGAGAACACTGTTTCTCCCACGTCTAAGACAATTTTCCCGAGGATTATAGGGCGAAGCAAGAATAAGTGCTTTCATGGAATCTATTATGTGTGTATTCTGAGCCAACCCAGAGCTGCCTTACAATATAATGAAGACATGCAAGGGTTTCTGGAGAAAACGGGTATTCATATACATACTGAAAGTGAACAAATGTTTCCGTGTCGTTCTTTGACAAAAGGATGTTTAGCTGTTTTGTTTCCCGCTAAGCCACACAGATTTTTGGAAGGCTAGGGGAATAGTTTCCTAACCTTGCTGAGACCACATGGTGACTGCACAACAGTTAGGTGGACTGCTGGGCTTTTGTCCCAAATGGCATCATCGCTTACAATTTTACAGCTAAAACAAACCAGACCATATTTGTATCCCATGTTCTAAGTTTCCAATTCTACTCATCAGGCTTTTCCTAAAATCCCTCCCTTCAGGCAGTGTGGCATACCTTACATGAAGTACTAAGTGCTTATTATAGAAGTTTAATATACAAGTATCTGATGAATGTCACAGAAAGTTAGTCAAAGAGTTCTTCATGAAAACAAACATTGCAATAAATGACCTTTTTAACCCTGAAACTGATTTTGGCCATGGTTTTATTACCAAGTTAAAAGATGTTGCCTTGCTGGTTAAAAATCCACTCTTTCCACACACCATGAGCCCCGTGAAAACAGTCATAAATGACCATCAGTCCTTGTCACAGGAGAAACTATGTGTGTCAGCATGGCCTTGTAACACAGCTGCAAGGGTAGAAATAAAGCATATCTTTTCAGGGTTTAGGAAAGAAAGACGGCTTCAGAGAAGCCAGACAATGCTGTAGGAAGACGCACAACCACCCTATACCTTCCTGCAACAGATGCTTCTAAATCAGGCTGGAGTTGTCTTGTTCAAAGATGAGTGTCAACGTATATATCTCATTTGGGGCAATGTCTCCTTTCGGTGAGAAAAGACTGCTTGCCAGGCTCAAGCCAGAAACTAACTCTTCTAGATTGAAGACCCAGCCTCAATCCAAGTAAAAGTGTATGTGTTTGTGTGTGTGTGTGTGTGTGCGCGCGCGTGCGTGCGTGCGCGTGCGTGCGTGCATGTATGCACATGTGCCTACAGCATGCATGTGTGCACGCATGTGTATTGAAGTTAGTTAAGAAAGATATTAAGATATAAACTGTCTTCCTGTTTGATTATTAGGAAACTTAGAGGGAATCAGAAATATACACTTGCTTAACTAGTACCAGAGTTTCTACAAAGTCCTGTGAGTTTTTATAGCTTTATTAATTAAGAGTATAACCCACAGACAAAGAGACTACAAATACTTACAACAGATGTTTTCTTCGAAAAAGAAATTAAAATTACTGAAGACTTGCCAGAACAGGGATTTCAAATGCAGTTACAGGATCATAGGTCTCGAATGATTCAGTTTTCAGAGGAAAGTCTCCCACGCAAACTGATCATTAGTTGAAATGACACATGCACCTTCTATTTCAAAGGACTCTAAATTTTGGATGAATGAATGGCCTTGAATTCTGGCTTGAATTGCCTCAGAGCCAATAGCTTGCTAAAGAGAACTTCACAGAGGTGGATCCTATTAGTCAATACACAAAAAGAACACCTTACTGTCACTCTACATGGGAAATTGAGTTTTCCCGTAAACAGATAACAAAAGTGCTTTAACTATACCCTGGACTCTACTGTTATTATCTGTGTTTTATAAAACAATTGTTACGTTACTAGGTGTGGCGTCTATTCTCATCATCCACACATTTACACATCTGGATACTCCAAGGACCCTAGCTAGAGGCAGGAACAGTTTATGACCCAGCTGTGACCCTGTCTGCTAACCGACACCCTTGGGAAGAGTGCATGGCTAATCTACAATTAAGCTTACTCACTGGTTTGTTTAAGCCTTCTTTGAACTTAGAACTACAAGAATACCTGTTTCTCCATTGTTAATAAGAATTAGGCCAGATTTATAGAACCACCGTGATAATTCAACTAAATGATGGAGGCACTCTGTATTTCTCTTCCTCCTCAGCTACATGTCTGGTGTCTAGTCTAACACTCTCAGCAAGCGCTTTTAAGTTCCCATCACACTTGCCAGTATCAGGCAAATTCTCCTCCCTTTAATCCAGTGCTTCTCAACCTCCTGAATGCTGTGACCACTTAATACAGTTCCTCGTGTTGTGTTGACCCCCAACAATAATATTATGTTGGCTGTTACTTCATAACTGTAATTTTGCTACTGTTATAAATCATAATGTAAAAGTTTTTGGAGACTGAGTACTATGGTCTATAAACCCCAGTGAAGTCCAGTGTTCTTTTTCTCTACACACGGATACATCTTCTGAACCAGGATATGCCTATATACAGCATATAATAAACATGTACAAAGTAATATATTTGAAAGGATAACTTTTCTTTTAATCTCTAAAGTCGTGAATCAAGCAAGCTTTTTACCACTGAAAAGGCAAGGAGACTGAATAACTACTTAGGCACGCTCTATGAAATAAGGCAGTCGGTCCTATTCCATCTACAGTGTTAAGGTTCTTATAATCATTTATGACAGATTATCATGGTATTATTCTCAAATGATTGCTACTTATACTCATTTATTTTAAGTTTGAAATGTGCAATATCTTCAAGCTATAGAATCTATGTTCCACTACTCCATCTCTAACAAAATACTTGAGTTTTTAAATAGAATGCTTTATTCATAAGAAAAATTCATGCTCTAATATGTATATATATACATATATATACACATATATATACCATTTGAGTTGGGTTAATTTTTATTTTGGAGATTATAATACAATTACATTTTCCCTGTCCTTTCCTCCTTCAAACCTTTCCATGTAACCCTTCTTGCTGTCTTTCAAATGCATGGCCTCTTTTTTTCTTAGTTGTGGTTATATGCATATATGTACACATACATACATGCATATTACTAAACATAACCTATGTGGTCTGTGTAAAGTTACTTGTACATGTTTTCAGTGCCAATCACTTGGCATTGGATAACCAGTTGGTGTGCTTTTCTCTGGGGAAGACTTTCTGCCTCTGTTAGCATCCCTTAGTTAAGCTATTTTTAAGAAATTTTCACAAGTAATTTCTTCAACTTTAATTTCCATAATGCTTTTCCAATTAAGAAACCTAAGAAACAATCAAGAGTGCTATTAGAAACACAGAATCAATCATTGCTCTCAGCCACCCCCAACATTTCAACAATATTTGGATTGTTCTACTTTAAAAGAATCAAGGGTGTCCTGGCCAGCATCTCTCCCAGCCTGGCTCTAAGGGAAAGGGACCCTGTTAAGCTATAACAAGCACTGCCAAGTTGACGGCTCCAGGACATTATAATCAGACACTCACATGGATTTCCTGTACAAATGCCAGTCATGTCTATAGAATGCCTGCCTCCTCACAGGCCTCCTCTACACGAGTCAGCCTTTCATCTCACCCCACCCTCTCCAGCTCTTGTCCCTCCCTCTCCCCTGAGCTCAACTTTGGGACTCTATTGCTGTAACACCAAAAGACTATCACAGACTTCTCTACAGTTAGAGCAGTGTGGACAACAGATTAACCAAGCTTTCAGTGGCAAAGCCAGACGGTGGGAACATGTTAGGCAATGGCTCAGATNATATCCTTTAAATAGAGATAGGTAGTGGTGCATGCCTTTAATCCTAACACTTGGGGGCATAGGCAGGTAGATCTCTATGAGTTTTTATACCAACCTGGTATACAGAGCAAGTTCAAGTTCCGGGGAAGCCAGGGCTACACACAGAAACCCTATCTCAAAAAAAATGCCTATTTTCTTATCTTCTACCCCCTCCATTTCAGAGCACAGACTAGTATTATAATAAGTCATCAAGATACACATCACCCCCCAACTATGGCATCAATACCTAAAGTATAAAATACTCTCAAGTAGTCAAAAGAAATCGTTCCTGCAAAGAGAGCCATAGACTAATATGTTCAAGTGAAGATTTCTATAGGAAAACAGCCCTGCCCCAGACAGCACCTACAATAAACATGTTTATGAGCAAACACAGTATCAGAAAACCATATTGTGAGTCTCAGAAACAGCATATGCCTCATTTCATGGGGATGCTATGGTTTGAGGCATTCTGGGTTTTTTTTAACTGCATTTCAGAGACAGAGCTGTAAAATGAGGGTCAATAACTATCACATAGCATAATAAACAATAGCATCAACTTCTGGATCTCTGTGGTAAACAGTTCTTGTCTGCTATAATTGGAAATGTAAATTTTAATTCCCTGTGTGCTTTCTCAAATTAAGGTGGGGGTAGATTCCACCATGAGGAGATTCTATACTTCCCATTTCCAGACAGGTCCAAAGATTACAGGATTTATATGTTATATATGAAGGATCCCCCCCCACACACACATAACAACTGACAGAGGGAGAGGGAAGATTTTGCTTTTCCATATTTTACAAGGAATTTGAAATTATTCTGTAGAGACAGCGGAGGTTTGACAACAAAGGCTGAATGAAGAATGGCACAAGGCAGGAGCTGTGGAATGGTGCTGCCATGCCCAACACTACAGGCTGGTCTAGAGAAGAGCTAAAACCGTTTTGGAGGCCCACACACACAACAAAACACCAACTAGAAGCAAAAGGCTTTGCCCAACTTCCCTGAGGTTAAATATTTAATAGGTCTCAGGTAACAGTCCAATCTCATTTATATCCTCAGATACTCTTAAAATTCTCATGAAATCTTAGGCTTCTGGTTTAAGATGGGCTTGTTAAAACTGTTCTTTCCAATTTAGTTTCTATGCTTCTGACAGATTGCACTCTGGCCTCAGTCTAGGGCTCTTCAGTCCTGAGAAGATTTACCTTCCTTCCCACACTGAGACATAAACAGGTCAGGCCCAATACCACCAAAATTTAATTTGTTTTCAAAAGTGTACTTGCGGCAGGCCATCCAAGTACAGTGGCTGTCCCTCTAGAATCTATCCAAAGCAGGGCAGCTGAGTCCATGATTTTCCTTTTTCATTCTTCTTCCAGTCTGTCAGAATGCAAGCGATGTAGGAGACATTGCTACTTTTGCCTTCTGCTTAACAAATCCCCTTCTCAAACGAGAACCTAAGATGGCCTTCAAACAGAACTGCAATTCTACCGCCACAGACTTTTCTCAGCTAAACGATCTACATGCTAATCTACATAAATGTTTTCACTTTTTAACCTAGAATATAAACTCCTTGAAGAAAGCATCCTACTTTTTCATACTAAGTACGTTTTCCAAGCTGCTCTTGATGGCTGTTATGCTGATGAATGTCAGTGATTTTACTAGACATTATGAACAACATGGAAGCCAGTTCACATGACTGAGAACTTCTGCTAGTTGATACCAGAGAATATTCTCTTTTTCCTTATGAAGAATGTAGGTTACATCTGTGGAGTGATTTCGAATCACTTTACCTACTTCGTTTGACCAGTCTAAAGTGCATTTCAGTTTACAGACGATAGAAATAACAAGTAAAAAACTTCTATTTATCTCTATGGCAAATCTTGCATGTTTGCCTGAAAAACCAACCACACCAGTATAGTATAGAAAGTATTATGAGGACGAAAAAGAAGTGAGTGTATTGAGAAAATCCACTTTCACACCCTGAAATTAGTGCGTCACCTAACTTCCCTTATTCACACAGAAAAAAAATGGATTTAGTTTTACTTTAAGTTCATAATTTGCTTCCCACCCATTGCTGATGAGGTAGATACAACTGTTCCTATCTTTTACCTTTTTAATTTATTATTAAAAAAATAAAATTTACCCTTTTCTTATGCTCATCTCCCTCTTCTTTGTGCATCTGTCCACTAAATAAACACCTATTATATACTTGGTTGAAGAGTGTACAGAGCATGAGGCTTCTTCCTCTGTCTCTTCGGTGATTTCACATCTCACTCTAATCTCAAGCACAGGAGAAAGCCCAGAATCCACCCTTTTCCTCATTCTCAAGCAGGCTCCACATCCTCATGTGGTTGTTGTACAGAGGCCACTTGTTAGTTCCTGGCTGCTTAGCTCCACAATAATCACACAGAAATTATATTATTTAAATCACTGCTTGGCCCATCGCTCTAGCTTCTTATTGGCTAACTCTTACATCTTAATTTAACCCATCTCTATTAATCTGTTTATCGCCATGTGGCTATGGCTTACCGGGTAAAGTTCCCAGAGTCTGTCTCTGGCAGGGGCTACATGGCTTCTTCTGACTCCACCTCCATTCTCCCAGCATTCAGTTTAGTTTTCCCCATCTAGCTCTATTCCACTATAGCTCTGCCATATGCCCAAAGCAGTTTCTTTATTCATAATAGTAATCACAGAATGCAGAGTGAACTCCCACATCATGTGGTGGTTTCATATAGTCTTTTAGCCTGGTTAGCATCCACTATAAGTTGATGGATCCCATATTTCTATATATTGAAGCTCTTTCCTAACTCTGGGTTCTTGGGTATAATTCCCTGATCCTCATCTGCCTTTAGAAGACTTAGAGAACCTATCCTTTTCACTGTACTCAACACTAACTCCAGACTCTCTCTGCCAACGCTGCTTCTCCCACAGTCTTCTCTGTCTCAGTTGACTTCATCATTGTGTTTAACCATACCACACACTAGAACTCCTCCTTGGTAGTTCCCACAGCCAGGCTGTCAGAAAACCTCCCTTGCCCTGTCTTCAAAGCACAGCTCCCATGATTTCTAATGAATTCACATGACTCCCATGACTACTTCCTGACTCTAAGCCACAGCATGGATCACTTCCATGGTGTGATCTCCCTGCTCCAACTCCAACAGTTCTCCTTTCAGCCTGAAGTTAACATTCTAGACAAAGGCAGGAATACACACTCCCCTGCTGTTCTCTAGAAGGATTTGAATTCACTTGCTGTAGGAAATTTGTAATGGATGTTCCTTCCACCTCCACACACTTTCCCCCAGTTTCCCACATGCATGACTCTTCAAGGTTCTCCAAGTCTTTACTAAGTAAGACATACCCTCCTACAGAAGCCTACCCTGACACCCATGACTAACTCTTTTAATCCTTCAAGCCTGTGCTCAATATCACCTTCCTAATGAGCCCTGACTGGCAAGGCTTTTAATATCACAGACATTGCTTGCCCCTGGCACTCAAACCTTCATTTGGTTTACATTTTTCTAGTCATAACATTCTATATTTATATCCTCTCTTTCCCAACTTAAAAAAAACTGAAGCATTTATTTATTTATTTATTTATTTATTTATTTATTTATTTATTTATTTATTTATTTATTTATTTATTTATTTATTTATTTATTTATTTATTTAGTGTGTGTGTGTGTGTGTGTGTGTGTTAATGTGTTGCAAATGTGCAAATGTTCTGTTCCAGAAAAACAAGGTATATGACCAGTCCCTCAATAAACATTGTTGAATGCACTGGTAAAACTGAAATCAAAAAAAAAATACCCAAGAATATCCCAGAGAAGTTAAGAGATAAACAAGAAAAGTGATGATTGTCTTTCCACAGAAGATGTGTGATAGAAGGAAAAGCCAGACAAGAAGAGGTGATGCACAAATTCTTGATTTTTTTTTTCTCTAATAGGGTGCTTCTGCTTTTCTGCATGCTCCTTGAGCTAAATTAAAACCACTCCTGAGACAGTGTGCCTGTTCTAATGGGAGCTCACCAAATCCAGCTTGACCTGGACTGAACGAGCATGTGATCAACCTGGACTCTCTGAATGTGGCTGAAAATGGGGGCTGACTGAGAAACCATTGATAAAGGCACTGGGACTTGTTTCTACTGCATGTACTGGCTTTTTGGGACCCTAGTCTATTTGGAT
>LOEQ01001534.1:158668-173805 GCA_001685075.1 Bramus lutescens
CTCTCTCTCTCTCTCTCTCTCTCTCTCTCTCTCTCTCTCTCTCTCTCTGTAATACCTGGGGAAGAAATGGGGAGACAGATATAAGGGAGGGTCAGTTAGTATTAACATGAGGAATTTCTGTGACTAGAGTTATTCTACAAAAAGAAAAATTAAAACCCCCTTTAATGACGACACAAAGATAAAATTGAAGTAAATACTGACTATTGCCAGTCTGGGATCTATCTAAACCAATGATCAAGACCGAGAAGCTCCGCCCCCATTATCCTGTTCCACTGCAGTCTCTTACTTCCAAAAAGAATAAAAGCTGTTCGTTCCGTCATCTCCCACGACTGGTATATTATAGAAAAGTGTCAAATACCCCCATAGAAATCCTCTGCAACTCTCAAAGTGTGGTCATTTTCTCAATTGCCAAATCAGAAACTAATGCGATGTATGATTTTTCTATCATTCTTCGTTTTTCACATTTTTGTTGATGAACTGACATTTCATTGTCATATGCATGCTATATTCTCTCCCCTGTGTCCACCCCATCTCACTTCCAGCCACCAGTAACCAAGAGGCTCCACCACTCCCTTCACAGTAGCCCAGTCAACTGATCCTCACTTGCTGCTGCTATAGGGCCACGTTTGTGCAAAAGTGCGCAATTAATGCAATCATTAAAGCCCTTTAGAAAAGCTCCTGCTTCAATTCAACAGCACTGTATTTTCCAGAAGAGGAGGTTCTCCCATAGAAACACAGTAGGGAGGTCCATTTAAAAACTGTATTTCAGTTGCAAACAACAGGGCTGCATCCTAAATGGCAAAAAGCCGATAAGAAAATTATCCACGGCCCCAGAGGTGATAATGAGAGGTGAAACGGAAATTCCTTTCAGCTGTGTTCCTGCTCGACTGATGCTCCTGCAAGGGCGGAAACTCATTTGAAAATGGAGCAAATTAGCAAAATTAAACAGAGGGAGCTGTGGGTCATATCTCACCACCTCATTAATGCATCCAGGATGAGTGCAACGTAATGAAATAAAGGCACAAGAATTGAAAAGTTAAATAAAGGAAGTCTGAGCCTTTCTACTAGAACCAATAAAAGAAACAATGAATAACATTGATTGTATTGATCATTCATTTTCATTACTAAATAGTAGCACTTCTATCGCACGTTTAAGATCATTTCCTCCACAGATCGTCCCTCCAAGAGATGCAGATTTTACGGTGGTTGAGCCCACTCTGCCTGGAATTGGCGGTGGCAACTCCAGACTCTGCTCTTGCCCAGCTCGCCTTTCCAAACATTCCAGTCTTCTTTTCGCCAGATCATACGCACCTTCACCCAGATGCCCCGTGCACCCTCCTGATACAAAATGTATGCTTTGTTCTCAAAGGTCTTGCCTTTACTCAGAAGGTCATAGTGCAAGTGGTGTGGGGGAAAAGGAGAGTTAGGAGCTGAGGACCCAGGCCTAAGATCCAGGCAGGAACTATTATTGGTAGTGGCTAAGGACATTTGAATCCCATATTTATATTTATTTTCTGAGCCTTCCTCCAGGACTGTAATCAGCTCCATCACTGGTACATAAAATACCAGCCCTGTGACCAACACCTGCATTTACTCCTACCATCTATGCTTTAAACTCACCTCCCTCAAACACTAGTTTTGACCCTTCCAGGTGTGAATTCTATGTCCCTGAGAACTTGAATTGCTTATCCATATCCATGGCCTGCTTATTTGCCATTTTCCAAAAAAGATTCCTATGGCATAGTTATCTAAAGAGACCCGCCCCATAATGTGACTACAAGCCCATAGGTTGTCAATCATGCTTTCTGCCACTTCATGCACCACAATGTCAAACACTGAGTTTGTGTCCTTGACTAATTCATAACTGAATTGGTTTTCCCAGTTGCTTATGGCATGTTCTTTTTCTGTTCTTTGCACCAGGAGTTAAGGATTGTCACCCTGACTTTGCAGATCAATAGCCATTTGCCTGCTCATGCTACTCCATTATCCATTGAGATTTCTATAACTTGGCACAAAGAATCTAGTAAAGTACTTGAGGATTTTTTTCATCACTATAATATTAAGTGAAAGTAAAGTTAAGTGTCAAGTAAGTACTATAAAGTATAAACCATATACTGACTACTCCTTTACGAGGATAATGATAACACACGTAATTAAGATTTTGGAGACTGGAGAATTCCGAGCAAACTGGTGGAGCATCCCTCTCCTTGGCAGCAAATAACTTCCTGGCCAACTTCTCTGCACTTTTCACCTTAAGTTATATCTTCTCATATTTTCAACCTTGGGCCCACTCTGTGCCTAGTTATCTCTGCTGCCCTCTACTCAATACAGTTACTTCATTACTCGTGTAAATCGTCCTGCCTTCAAAGGAAGACCAACAAATGGCAGAGTGGAAAAATATGATTGCTTCTCATTGACTTTCCTTTCTGTGGGAATTCCCAGGTGTGTGATTCTCCAGACAGGGGAGAAGCTCCCTGGTGCCTGTCTGTTTGCTGAAAAGGGGAAGATGACGACTCTTAAGCAAAGTGTGGATAGTAAAAAGCTAAGCTCTAGACAGACAAAATGATAGATATCTCCAACACAGCAAATCCACAAACCAATTCTTCCTGCGTTACTCTTTGTCAATCAGTCATCCAGAGAATCCACTAATCATGGATAAAGAAAAGCCACACTCTCGATGTGGGGTTATCCTTTGTATGCTGTGAATATGTTTTATTACCACTGGCTAATAAAGAAACTGCTTTGACCTATGGCAGTGCAGAATAGAGTTAGGTAGGAAAACTAAACTGAATGCAGGGAGAAAAAAGAGCGAGCCAGGGAGATGCCAAAGAAGACACCAGAATTTACCTGTAAGCTGCAACCCCATGGCTATATGTAGATTAATAGAAAAGAGTTCATTTAAGATGTAAGAGTTAGCTAGGAATATGTCCGAACCATTGGCTAAACAGTGTTGTAATTAACATAGTTTCTGTGTGACTACTCGGATCTGGGCAGCTGGGAATCAATCATGCAGCCTCCACTTACAACTCTCCTAGTCAGAGTCTGAGACATGGATAAATGCACAAGGCTGAGTTCGTCTGTGTGTTGTCTTTGCTTGCTCTTCCACCTTGTCCCCCAACACCTCGAATGGTAACACCCTCGATTTGCAACTGCAAAAACTAGAAAACAGAAAGGTGAGAAATAAAACCCCAAGGCCACACAGTGGTGCTCTGAAGAGTTTGTGCCTGCTCAAAGGCACAGCACAACCTCCCATTTGCCTGATAGGAGACATATCCACCCTCACTCCCAATTCTTTACACAATTATAGAAAACGCTTACACATTTGGGGGGAAAATTAGTGTCCCAGGTCTTATTTCATGTAAAATACTCATTGGCTATAGCAAAAGACTCTCAGAACTGATTTTTTTTCCACGACTCATAATCTCAGTGAGAAAATAAAGTACATCCACACTGCCCACAGCTAAATCCACCTCAGGCACCCTACAAACAATACAGGGAATGATGTGAGTTCGTCTTTGGACTTCTTTGGTGCTTTGGGGAGAGGGGAAAGGTTGATCTTACATTCTTTCCTGTGCCTCCCTTCCAAACCTGGATTCCTTGTTCAGGGGAACAAATACAGAATGATCAAAATTGTCATAAATTGTTGACCAAATTTTGAATATTTGGAAACTTTCATATCTAGAATTTATTTGCTAGAACACAGATCAGCACACATGTTATCCATAAACACTATTGAACATTTTCCAACCAAGCTTATCCTAGGTTTATGGAGCAGACCAACAGAGCCCTCACAAGCCACCCTGACAGCACCACTAGGGGCAGCATGCATGGACACCACACAGAAGGCAGAGAAGACAAGAGGACCTAAGTGCACTTGTGACACCATCCCTGGGAACACAAGTCCAGTGAGAGACAGCTGTATCGATAACGAAACCAACTGTTGTGAGAAGAAAGGTATAAAGAGGATAGGAGGCAGGCAGACCCAGAGAATGCTCTTTGAACTCCAGCCATATGCTAATAACAAGTTCTTGATTGTTCCCTATCTAACCTTCGTGATTTCTAACAATCATACAGCCATTCCCTCCCAATGGTGGTGACAAAGACTAGGAGCATTTATCCTTTATATCAGGACACATGGGAACATCCATCAGCACCTATCCCAGAATTTATAGAAGACCAGACCTGGTGTCACACGCCTAGAGTTCTAGCCCTGGAGAGGCTATCATGAGTTCAATTCCCACTAAAATAAAGAAAATAAAGGATAGCGTTCCTTTTTAAATAATTCATTTATCTTTATTTTATGTGCATTTGTTCTTTGCCTACATGTGTATCTGTGTGAGGGTTTCAGATTCCCTGGAGTCAGAGATATAGACAGTTATGAGATGCCGTTTGGGTGCTGGGAATTGAACCAACCAGTGCTCTTAACCTCTGAACCATCTCTCCAATCCCATAGATGAAGTTCTTAATTCACCACCGAGTTCCTCTCAATGCACAGGTCCCGGAAAGCACTCAGATGTTTAGAGTCCAAATAGGATCTGGACATTGACCAAAGCAAACGCAGGAAGTATGGAAGCTCATGCAAATTAGCAGGCACTGAAATTGGAAATAAAGGCTATCTTTATTAAAGACAGTTCATATTCAGATCACTGCTCATTGTCATTTGGTATGCTATTGGTTTTGATTTAGAATTCATGAAGAAATGTGTTTATATGCTATTTTGAGCTCTTGGGCAGTGGATGCTCAAGACAATTTGAGAATCCTCCATGTGCTCACAAGCTTCCACAGTAACTATCCAGTTTAATACTATAACTTCATCTATGGAAGTTCGAATCCATGGCCCAGAGAAGAAACTAGTTTGCTCTACTCAAGTCATCTTTTCCTGTTCCTTCTTTTTCCGGGTCCTATTGTGTGGGCAGGAAAAAGACTAGAACTCAGGTTAAGCCTCAAAATGATACTTTACCTTTTAATCTAAAAAACTATTACAGGATGCAGTCGGGGGATGGCCTTCAAGAGAACAGTTAGGCTGATAGACTGTCACATGTGAATGCCTATTTTAGGAGCAAGCATTGTATCTGCAGCAGCCATCACAGTGTTTGGGACAGTTCCCAAAGCTTATTTGTTCAATAAATGACTGTAAATACGGAGGCTGAGAATGGTGCTATCATACTTTGTGATGACTTTAGCATCTTGCTGAGGACATAAAACTGTAGACATCCATAGGGCATTGGATCGAAAAGGTCAAAGCACATCATTTAATTAATGACTTTATATAAAGTCTTCTGCTATAAACCTCTCAATGCAAATCAATGACACACTGAATGAGTGCAGGCTGTTTGACTTATTAGCTGGCAGCCCATTTGCTTTGTTGGTCTAGGCCTACAACTATCATACATAGCTCTAACTGAAATGAATGACACCAGACTCAGGATAATCAATGAGTTTGAAAAGGAAGTAGCCACATTTCTGTAAAATATTATTCAGAACAAAGGACATAGAATGGATGCTGTAAGAACTACTGAAATTGGTACTTCCTAAAACATAAGGGTGAAGATTCAGAAATGGATGCAGCCTGCTAGCCCGCATCTCCCCAGGATTCTACTGGGAACTATCCTAGTTTGGTTTCCTTTGAGTTGACAAAGAGTGAGTTGGGGATGAAAGATGTAATCTTCTAGGTTACAACCCAACAAGGGGAGCCAAGGGAGGAAGCCCAGGCACAAGTCTGGAGACCAGGACTGACACAGAAGACCATGGAGGAAGGTTTTGCTGGCATTCTTGCTTAGGCTTGCTTTTTTTTTATACAGTCTAGGTTCACCTGCTCAAAGGTGGCACCACTCACAGTGGTATGGCCCCTCCCACATCAATAATTAATCAACTAAAGCCATACAGACATGCCCACAGGCCAATCTGATGGAGACAATCTCTTTACTGGGGCTCCCTCCTGCCCAGTGACTAATTTGTGTCAACATGACCAAAATTAAACAGCACAAGAACTAATTCATTCAAGACCAAGACCAGACCCCAGTGAACTGAGGAATCTAATTACCTTCCTTAGGACAAATAGAAGTCGGCCAGACATCTGGGAATGACCAAGAAATTCTTTTGATCTGCTAAGGAATATCTGAGAGTCGAGTAGATTAACACGGCATTGTAAAAGGATTTCTGAAATCAACAATTGTAAGATTGTATTCCTATTGAGTATAACTCCTCAAATATCCTACCTTGCAAATAAATAAACTGGGGAAATCCTAAATCATCATAATAATAGCATTACAATAAGAACAAAAATTTTAATTATTTTCCAGTATATAATCTAGGAGCAAAAGTATGTCAGATAAATTTACAACATACTTAGAGATGGCAATTGTTTTAATGGGTGGTCGCTACTAAATGTTAGTAATAAAAAGCATGAACACAATTGCTAATGAGATTAGATACATGAATTTAAGGAATAAATGATGGCCAAATAATGCCATTAACCATGAGTACCCACAGACTCCCCAATAGGAATGAAAAAAACCTCATCTCATGATAGAACAAAGGCATGCTTCTGGTATTAGAATTTAAGTGAGAATGTTGTTTGATTTTCTTCTATAAAAACAGAAATTTTATTTCTTACATGAAAAATAGTTGATATAATGTTCTTCATCCAAAAAGAAATCAAAATAAACTTTCCCCCAATCTGTGAGGGCTTCCTTTCCTTTGGTTGAGCTTAAATTAGTACAGAACCTATCCCAAGAAAAGCCAAATGTTTGCCTGCTCCAAGCCTCTCTGTTCTCATTAGTTTTTGAACTCACAATAAATCTATGCAACACAGCTCTTCAAATAGTTCTAATTATATACTACATCTTAGCTGGGGCTTCTGTTGCTGAGAAGAGACACCATGATCATGGCAACCCCTATAAAGAAAAACATTTCACTGTGTGGCTTTGCAATTTCAGAGGTTTAGCATTTCAGAGGTTTAGTCCATTATCATAACGGGGAACATGGTAGTGTTCGGGTAGATACAGTGCTGTAGAAAGAGCTGAGAGAGGAGAAGAAGCTACATCTTGATCTCGTAGGCAACAGGAAAAGTTCTGAAACACTGGGCATGGCTTGATCATATATGAGACCTCAAAGCCCACCCTCACATGACACACTTCCTTTAACAAGGCCATAGCCATTGCTACAAGCCACACCTCCTAAGAGTGCCACTCCCTATGAGCTTATGAGGGCCAATTCAAACAACCACACTCTAGAACCATAAGAACAGACATCCTCCCTGCATCCCCAAAATATCATCTCAGTCCTTGGGGTTCCCTGGCATAGATACCATCTCTCTTGTCTAAGCTTCTCTAGGACATAATGGTAAGACTCTGGTCAAACATATCTATGTCCTTTCTCCTGAGCAGGGTAGAGATTCTTCATCATGCCTCCAAAGAAGAGTAACCATCCACTAACAATAGCTCTTCTGCCAAGGATAAGGCCTCAGAGGTACCACCCCCCCACACACACATACATTCTACATCCATTGCCATGTAGGCAGCATGTATTGGATGCTGGTGTTCACCAATAACAAATAAAAATGAACTTAGGAAAGAGATGGGTGGTATTAATGGGAGTTAGAGGGAGGTGATAATGAATGAATATGATCAAATACATTGTATAAATATACAGAACTTTCAAAGACTAGTATTTTTAAAAAGAAATTCTTGCCAGGGCATGGTGGCATACACCATTAATCCTAGCACTCAGTAGGCAGAAGCAGGTGGATCACTCTGAGCTTGAGGTCAGCCTAGGACACAGAGTAAGTTACAGGATAACCAAGGCTACATTGTGAGGCCCTGTTTCAAAAACAAAAATCAAAGAAATCCTTCATGTTTTTCCATAACCCACAGAAGAGTATTCAGTCATAGCAGAAATAGGAGCCATGAGCCAGGAATAATCATTTCAGGGGTAAAAGAGAGCAAGATTTTAATGTTAGTTTTATTGTATGCATATTAAGTTGCATTTCATTTTTTTCTGAGAAAACTAGAGGGAAACTTCATTTGATGCATGGGGTAGTTCCTAATAAGCCTAACTGTGTCCTGGAAGTGGGGTTCACCAGTCCTCACTTAGGTATATCTTAAGTAAATTCATCTTTAAAGTAGGTATAATAATGTCCAACCCTGGGCTCTTCTCTGTTGTCTGAGTTTTCTATCCTGTCCAGTTCCCGCAGTCGTTAAGTCCCAAAGAAATCACACAGAGGTCTACATTAACTATAACTGATCGGCCCATTAGCTCAGGCTTCTTATTAACTCTTATAACTTTTATTAGCCCATTATTCTCTTGTCTATGTTAGCCACATGGCTTGGTACCTTTTTCGGTGGGGTAGTTACATCTTGCCTGCTCTGTGGCTGGGACAGGACTACAGAATGAGTTTCCCTCTTCCCAGAATTCTCATTGTCCTACCTCTACTTCCTGTCTTGTTGTCCCACCTATACTTCCTTCCTGACTACTGGCCAATCAGTGTTTATTTAAAANTCCCGCAGTCGTTAAGTCCCAAAGAAATCACACAGAGGTCTACATTAACTATAACTGATCGGCCCATTAGCTCAGGCTTCTTATTAACTCTTATAACTTTTATTAGCCCATTATTCTCTTGTCTATGTTAGCCACATGGCTTGGTACCTTTTTCGGTGGGGTAGTTACATCTTGCCTGCTCTGTGGCTGGGACAGGACTACAGAATGAGTTTCCCTCTTCCCAGAATTCTCATTGTCCTACCTCTACTTCCTGTCTTGTTGTCCCACCTATACTTCCTTCCTGACTACTGGCCAATCAGTGTTTATTTAAAATATAATTGACAGAATACAGACCATTGTCCCACACCACTTCTCATCAGGGTTCATGGAGATTACAGACAGGGAGGGTGTAGCACACAGAAAGTCCACTGAAGAACTTCCAAACATTAGGAGGAAGAAGACAGTATCACTGTATCCTCTTTCTACCTAGTGTACTTACAAAAATGTTTTTGATCTTACTCAATTCCCCTAAGGTATCCTAAATCAAAATTCTGTTCTTGTCCTAGTTCCACAGACCACACAGCAAGGTGGGAACTCCTCCCCACGCCTTAAGCCCTAAATGTTTGAACTAACACCTCTGTCCTAATATGGGCAAGTAAAATCTGACAGATTGGGTTTCCCTCTGTGCTCTGAATGAATACCTCAAAAGCTGTTCTTGAAAGGAGGCCATTTCCATCCCCCTACACAAGGGTGCCTGTCCCAATGTATCACAGCCTGAACTCAGGATTCAGTGTGAGGATAAGATTGCTTTCCTCTGTTCTCCCCCCATGTGATCAGTTCATACTTCCTTAGCCCCTTCCCAGCATCCTGATTTCTCCAATGGCATCAGCTGCTCTTCCAAGGACGATTATTACTGGGTGTCTCATAAAGGATATCCTAGGCTAGGATACACACACACACACACACACACACACACACACACATATATATGCATGTATGTTTGTATGTATATATGTGTGTGTATATATGCCATCTATCTATCTATCATCCTTCTATCCCTCCTGCTCTCTCTTCCTCTCTGCTCCCTCCACTCACCTCCTGCTGCTAACACTATGATGCACTGTATTCTACAGAAAGAACTCCAGCTGCAGAGCCCACATGAAGAGCACCGTTGATCCCCACTAAGCCTGGGCAAAAGCTCAAATGCTCTTCTCTGATGAAGTATCTTCTCCAGCTGTGATCTGTACAGAGGCAACGTATCTATTAAAGCCGTACCTCTCAAACATCAGTGAGCGTTGCAAACACCTAGAAAGCAATTGGTCTGGAGGCAATCCAGGAAGCCGTAGCCTTGACAGACACCAGGTTGGAACAGGGCTGCAAACATTAAGATGGTATGTTAAGGAACCTTTGGTGTACACATTCTGAGAATGCCCTGATCCACAGACGCTATGGAGCACAACAATTAAGGAAGTAGCATCTTTTTCTATGTTCTTCTATATACAGTGCTGTTCCATGATTCCTCCTATAACTCCCAATTAACATTGACAGGACACACTTCCTATGACCTGGGTGCACTCTATATATTATCCCAACAGGTATGTACTCACCTCTAAAGCAGCCAGCTTATTCTCATTTTACAAACATAAACTAAATGTAAAGCTTAGAAATAACAGACAGTATTCCCAAGGTCACAGGCAACAGAGGGAGATATAGAAACCGAAG
The DNA here is from genome assembly GCA_001685075.1 of Bramus lutescens. Taxonomy (NCBI): domain Eukaryota; kingdom Metazoa; phylum Chordata; class Mammalia; order Rodentia; family Cricetidae; genus Bramus; species Bramus lutescens. The sequence continues at coordinate 168,869 of LOEQ01001534.1, forward strand.
CCTGGTGCTTAAGCAGTGTGTTAAATCACTCTGAACTGAAGGCTTCACCCTACTGGACCTCTACCATATCCCCTTTTCCTTACTTTGTGTGTAGAATGAGCTGTTTCCTTTTCGGCAACAATCCTGTTAGCATAGACCTAAGAGAGATACGCGAATCTGACCACAATAACAGCATGCATGCCTAGTGTAGACTCTTTTTCCTTTTGTTCCCTTTTAAAACAATCTTATTTTACATACCAAACCCAGTTCCCTCTCTCTCCTGTCCTTCCATTCCCCTTAACTTTTCCCCACCTCACCCCCCATCCATTCCTCAGAGAGGGTGAGGCCTCCTATTGAGAGTCAACAAAGTCTGTCATATCACTTGAGGCAGGACCAAGGCCCTCCATCTTTATCTAGGCTGAGTGAGGTGGTAACCCTTCCTAGGGAATGGGCTTCAAAGAGCCAGTTCATTAACTAGGGATAAATACTGGTGCCACCACTAGTGACCCCCACAAAACTGCCCAAGTCACACAACTGTCATCCACATTCAGAGGGCCTAGTTCAGTTTTATGCAGGTTCCCAGCTGTCAGTCCAGAGTCAGTGAGCTTCCACTTACTCGGGTCAGCTGTTTCTGTGGATTTCCCCATTATGGTCTTGACCCCTTTGCTCATAATATCGCTCTTCCATCTCTATGACTGGACTCAGAAGTTCAGCCCAGTGCTTAGCTGTTTATGGAACTACATCTGACCTTAGCATGTTCAGCTACCAAGCTACCAACACGTACACACATACATTCCTTCTATCTCTCTCTCTCTCCTCTCTCTCTCTCTCTCTCTCTCTCTCTCTCTCTCTCTTTGAGTCAAGTTCTCTTTGTCCTGGAACTAGCTCTGTCTTGAACTAGCAGAAATCCTCCTGCCTCTGCCTCCTGAGTGCTGAGGTGGGATCTTGGGTGTACAGCACCACTGCTACATATGCATACATTCTTTAGAGAGCAGTAAGAAAGTCATGCATCCTTTGACAATGAATACTGCATCAGACAGTCCTGGGCTGAAAACCCCCATGATTCTAACAGCAGCCAAATGACCTGAATGCAAATAAAGGTTCTGCCTCCCAGCAGCTACGACATGACCTTTAAAATTCTGTAAATCTTTCTGAATCTTGAGTTAAAATTGGAATAAAATGATATATCTTGCAAGATTGATGTTGAGGAATAAGCGTGGTAAAATATGTTTAAAAAATGTCAAACTGTAATACAAACTCACTAAATTCTAAATATGCTTTTCTTACCTACTTTCTAATACTTTTTCAGAGGATCTTCAGTTTTATTGTTTGGAAACACAGAGTCCAAGGGCTCCCAGACCAAAATACATATTAGTTAATTACTTTCCAAAATGCAGAACCTTGGGACAAACCCTAGATCAAATGATTATTGTCTCCAGGAGTCTAGGCCATGAATGTTCACATGAAATGTTATTTCTATGACTATATCTTAGGAATCAGCATATTCGAAAGTACAAATTACTAGTCTGCCCCAAATTCACAACTTCTGGCCCAATAATCCACCTATAATTCTCCCGGGTCCACCAGTCTACGGAGCCCTTGGCTGATGTTGAGAGTTTGCAGAGCGTTTGATCTTAATTTTTCAAGATTTCCTTTTTATTATTTTCTCCATTTCCTTTGATTTATAATATCTAGTTTTCAGAAATATAAGCCCAAGTTTATTTGCATTGTATTAATATTAGGAAAACCCAATCTAAAAACAAACAAAGCCAAAAACAAAATCCTTCTGTGGAAGCAACATTGTTGTTTCATTTGTTATTAACAAATGAAAGCACACAATTCAAACTCATTCTTCTATAGTGGCTCCAACTCCTTCTATAAATAATAGCTTGGTTGCACTGATCCAGCACCTTCCGAGGCAATAAAAGTTTGCATATAGATGGGCAGGAAAAGTCATTCAGTTACTGTCAGAATAATAACTTTGAATTTTGTGGAAATTCATTACTCATTAAAATGCTAAGTTGTAGTTTCAAATAGAGGATAAATCCTATGTCAACCTAAGACATGGATCAAGAACTCTTTGACTCAAATATTCTTTTTAATTAGATTGATAGGTGTCACTTCACAAGTATTCGTGTGACAATACGCTCATAGGAGCTGGGCACTAGTTATAGAGACAGTAGTTAGTCATCAAGTCTCTATATCAAGAAAAATTTGAATGATAATTTGTTACAGAAAGACTTTATATGAAAATAGTTCCTAGCTTAGGGAAAATTGTGTGTGTGCACGTGAGTGTGTAATGTATGTGTGTGACCTTCAGCAACATTTTAATGACATGCCATTAAACGTTATGATGACTTTGCAGTAACATAACTTTATGCAGGCTATCCATCAAATCTCTTGTGTATAACCATTCATGGCTCTCTCTTTCTTCCCATTTAAATAAAAAAAAGCCTCGTTTAAAAAGTGCCTTGCTGCTAGGTTGAAATAAATAAAATATGGCTGTCTCAAGCTTAATTATTCTGAGTACTTCATCAGTAGTTTACACATTCCTGTATGGGCTCCACCCCTGCCAAAACTGTCTTAGAAATTTTCCCTGCTGCTAACTGCAATGTTCACTTTTCAATGAAAGGTATCAGCACTCCACAAAATGCCAGTTCGGGATTTCCTTTCTCCATCATCCAGAAGGAATGTTCTAGAGACTCTGATTGTCTGACCACTCCTATCATAAACTATTTCCAGACATTCCCACCTCCCCCCAGTTGTGCTTTTATGTCAGCCTGTTTTGTGCCCGCATCCCAGCTTTAAAGGACACTCTTTTGTATATTGTATCCTCTAACCCTTTTCTTCAAGTTGAATGCTCCTTCCCTAAGCAATCTTATCTATTCTTTGGAGCCAAAAACATCACTTCCATCTCTAATATGTCAGAGTCATAACCCAGACTAGACTTCCATTGCTCCTCCTCCTCCAGACATCTAAGGGCTTACTTCTTATTTTATTTGAATATACCAACACCACACTGATTATATTTTCTTCTGGGTCTTGCAACCTACCATGCAATCCCTCACTCTGTCTGGAAGTGTTTCCCCTTCAGAGCCGAGACTCGCAGTCGCTTCCTAAACACTCTCAAGTCCATGTCTTCTCTTCACTCTGCTCTCTACCCTAGTCTGTGCCAACCTGTCTTACATGGAATTCTGCCTCAGCTCCCACCATGGGCTTCAAGTCCCTTTCTGTCTGCTATCCACAAAACAGCTGTGATGTTTGTCCCCTGGAAACCCTGTAAGACCTGTCCCGAGAAACTCCACATGGTTTGGTGACAACATCTATATTCCTAAAAAGACTCTAATTGTCTCATTTTCCTTATATTCCTGTGTCTTCTCATTATCCCCCATCTCCACTTCAGAACTGAACTCCCTCCATGGTTCCTTCCTTCTCTCTCTTACTTTGTCAGAAATGCAGCATTTTTTCCTGTTTGTTTGTTTGACTGTTTTAGCTTTTTTTGGCGTGTGTGTATGTGTGTGTGTGTTGAAACAGGGTTTCTCTGTGTAGCCCTGACTGTCCTGAAATTTGCTCTGTAGACCAGGCTGGCCTGAAACTCACAGAGATCCTCCTGCCTCTACCTCCTGAGTGCTGGGATTAAAGGCGTGCACCACCACTGCCTGGCCAGAAATGCATTGTTTTCAAGGAGACTCTCACATCCCTTAGAACAAGATGGACTCCTGTATCAGTTACATCACTCGGTGCCCTTATAAAACACCTCACAGAAGCAACTTGACAGAATAAAGATTTATTGGGCTTGTGGTTTAAGAATGGATAGAATCCACCATGGTGGGAAGACATAGTAGTGGGAGCTTTAGGCAGCTGGTTGCTTTACAATCACAGTCAGGAAGCAAATAGAAATGAAGGCTGGTACATAACAGGTTTCCTCCTTTTATCTCTTTTGAATTCTGCCTGGCACCCCAACCTCTGAGATAATACTGCCTGCATGCCTTCTCAGTTAAATGTCTCTGGAAACTCCCTTAAAGATATACATATGGGTAGATCTCCAAATCCAGTCAAGTTGATAATGAATATTAACCATCACATGTCCAAGCCTCAGCTTAACACCCAAACATATCACTAAACTTATAGCATCCCATGCTTGGTCCCCAAAGGCTCGTAGCCATCTCCTACACAAAATGTCTTCAGCTCATTTGTTAGAGTTCCCAGCCTTACCAGTTCTATCATTGCACTAAAAGCTCAAAGCCTGGTCTCTCCCTCCTGATCATAAGATAGTGTCTTAATTGTGAGCCCCTGTGATTGTTTTAAACATCAGTTTACAGTCATCCAGTCTGCATGGCAATAGAATACACACTCTCATTTCAAGATGGAGGAAAGGGGGCAGAAAAAGAATGAATCAAGATCAGGGCAGACACCAAAGCCTGCAGCTTTAATATCCAAAGCTTGGTGTGTGGGGGGTGTTATCTATGTTCCAATAGGATTGTGTAGCTCTCCCCAGTCTAGTTGTGTAGACCATATAGACTCTTTCTAGGCTGATTCCACTCCGTGCCTACAGCTATTCTCACCAGATGTTCCACAGCATTGGCATCTCCAGCATTCTGGGGTCTCCACTGCAACTTGAACATCATATCCAAAGCTTCATGGCATGGCCTTTCAGGACCCTTGTACAAACAATTCCACCCTGTTATACAAGTCTTAGTCTCAAAGCTTTCTGGAACTGTGCTATAGGTCACCATGAACCTGTAACATTTTGCATCTCTGAAACACCAGAACAAAACAGATTACACTGCCAAATTCCTCTGCCAGCTCAGGATGTAGTCTGAACTCCTAATACCAGCACTATAGTAGTCTCCATGTGCTTAGATGGCTGAACCAAGGAAACCATTTCCTTGGGTGACTGGTTTTAAACAAGGAACCCCTTCACATTCATATTCTCTCTCTCTCTCTCTCTCTCTCTC
>LOEQ01001534.1:177339-187964 GCA_001685075.1 Bramus lutescens
AGATAGAGATAAATAGATAGAGTGGGCACAACAGTATGAATGTGGAGGTCATGGAGTCTGTTCTGTACTCCACTCTTATGTGGGTTTAGGTATCAAACTCAGGTGACAGGTGTGAACAGTAAGAACCTTTACCTGCTGAGCCACCTCACCAGCTTCTCCCCGTTACAAGATTGTTAAGAAATTCAGAATAATCTATTCTATAGCTATAAAGTTTTGTTTACCCGTCAGCCACTGAAGAAAAGACACTGCAACAGTACAGAGGTACACAGGAAACACCTGAAAGGAACATGCACAGAAGCATGGACCCCTAGAGCTACCTCTATGTGTAAGTGATGCTGAGTGGGCTCCAGGGTCTAGGCAGGAAGAGGAACCACATAAAGATACTTGGGACCCAAGGCTGGAGACAGATAGCTCAGTGGTTAGGAACACTCACTTCTTCCAAAGGACCCAGATCGGACTCAGAGCACACACATGACAGTTCACAACCATATGTAACCCCAGATCAGGTATTTGATGCCCTCTTCTGGCCTTTGCAGGCATTGCATGCATGTGCTCTAGGGACGTATACACACACAGCAGAACACCCACACACATGAAGCAGAACACCCACACACATAAAATGAAGTTTGATCTAATTTTCTTTTAATTAAGCACTTGAGGGAAATGATGAAAGGCATCATAATCATAAAAGAATATTTTATTCTGATGGCAGCTCAAGCACTTTAAATAGTGTAATCATTTCTGTTCACAAAGGTCATTCTATCAGTAGAAAGACCATTCTTAGAGGAGGAGAATCCACAAACAAAGATAAGAAGCTTATTGTAAGAGTAAGAAAGAAATCTGTCGCAGAGACAATGGAATTTGGGAAGCAAGTAGAATCTGAGAATCAAGCATATATGTTACATTTATATATACATATATAAACAAGATATATATTGACTTATAATACTTAGCCAAATGCTCATGTCACAAAAAAGGTTTTCGTTTGAAATAAAAAGTTAATTCTATAAAATGCAGAGAGGCTAAGTGAATTTTTATCACTTTCCACTACTGTATCTAGAACACAAGAAATGCTCATCAAAGAACCACTGAGAATAGTGATGGCAGCTTTAATAATGATGACCATAGATGCATCACTAGGAAGCAGATGCATAGATGTGCTTGCAGGAGAGGAACAGGCTTTGATATGATGACCATGCATTATGTCGTATTTTTATCTCATAATAGTTTGACATATAAATCTAGATTCTAAAAGAAATGTCTAGGCTTGAGATATAGATTGAAAAGCCATTATTGATAAACATCACTGAGTTTTTTCCAGTGGAAAAATCCCACAGGGAGCTCACTCTACATACAACAACAGGGAAGAAAATGGACCTCGCCTGGCTAAGCCCTACACAGCCCTGTCCGTACTACAAAGCCAGTAATGACTCTTAGTTCATCAGTATGAAAAGTCAGATCAAATGATCTTCCTCTTGACACCTTCTTTCAGCATGGTTCCTTTACCCATAAGGGACTACCAACACCACCTTCCCGCCCATACTATTATAATGATAAACAGAGAAAGAAGGACTCAGCCCCTGCCTGCTGGTAGGAAACCGGTCCCTAGCATCATCAAATCCAGTCTCATGGGAGACCAAGTGCTTAGAGTCTGTGTTGGCCTCATCCATTTCAGCAGCAGTACTGGTGATCCGAACCTAAAACCACAGCACCTTTACATTGTTAGAACAAAATCCCCACGAGAACAGCATGAATGCTTGTTTCAGTTTATCACATGGATAGATGAAGTTGTTGTTTTAAAAGTTTCCAGTTGTGTGTGACTCCGTTAGTCATGCCTCATCATTCCAAAGGCAGGTTTGGCAGGCGCAGTGACTTTTGCTTTCTGTAAAGGTGATGCCAATGATTACAATGAAATTGGTATTTGAGACAGATGAACAAGATGACACAAAAAAAAATGGAGGTCCCAGGATGTGGAGGAAGACGGACACAGGCACCATTGAAGGTTCTCTTTCTTCCAGCTCCCTGCTTCCTCTCTTTGGTCACCTAAAAGTCCTACCACTGTTTCCCCATGATTGTTCCCCTTAGAATATTGGCATGAGAACAAAGAAAGAGGAAGGGTCTAGACACAGGAGCTCAGGTAGTTAGTAAATTTGGGTCGTTTCTGAGATAAGCACTAGGTACATCTGAAGGGACCTCAGAAAGCATCTCGGTTCTACTTTCCAGTTTTAGGTATTAGCCTGACAGAGTCAGTGACTCTAAATCACACCGTGCACTTAGAATGGGCCAGCAGCAAGGTTTCCCCCACTCCTTAGACTAAGGCATTTACTCCTGTGAATGAGCTGCAGGCACAGCCAACATCTGCCCACCAGAATGCTGTTGCCTTCTCAGGGACAGACATGCCCAGGGAAAAGCTTGAAAATATACAAATGCTAAAGAGCATGAGATGATAGGAGAGATCTTGTAACTGCACACGGTGGGCCTGTAAAGAGGCATTCTGTGTTCAAAGGCTTCCGTGGGCATTTCTGACTGGAATCATTTCTAGGAACATCAAGGAAGCAGTGATATTTGGGTTTCTCTTGTAAGAGGAACAGAATCCTCTAGGCATAAATGGGGATAGAACAGAGACCCAAGCAGAAGACAGAGGAAATCATGTAAGAACTTGCACCTGTCCGTGGATCAGTGAGACTGGATGGACATGTCTGTCCTTGGAGTAATATGAGCAAGGTGAGGCTGAGTTTGCACTGGAGCGGGAGCCACATGCTTAGTGTCAGTGGCTACAGTCAGTATGTGTATACAGAGAGACTCAGCAAGGAAGAAGCCAGTTAATGGCAGAATCTTTATAATGACTCAGACTCCAACCCAGCAGCCAATGGATGGGGCTTTGAGCAATAGAGGAATACAGACAGGGGAACCATTAAGAAAAAAAAGTGGAAATTTTACTGAATAATTTAAATCTATTGAAAGATTCCGATAGTGTTATGTATATGATAAGGCATCTCTGTGGGCTAAATTGATAGGAGTATAAACTGGCGTGCAAAATTTGAGGATAAGCATTAAAAAGTATTTATTAACTGTATTCGTTAAGTATTCCTTTGTTATAAATAAGCTGTTGTCTGTTCTCACTTCAGTATTTGGCGGTTTTGGATTCAGGCCTCTAAGATATGCACAAATGAGAACTATTAATAGATTAATAGCTATTTTTTGAGAACCTACTTCCTATTAATGGAAATAATAGCCATAATAACTTTGTACAGAAAACAAAATGAACATCATTCCCCAACCCTTATGCCCACTAGGATGACTGTTGCTGAAGCCACCCAGATGAACATTAGCTAGTCAGGAGACTGAAGCTTGGGTTCTCTGTCAGGAGGGGAATAAAGTGTGCAGCTGCTATGGAAAAAAATAGACTAACCCTAAGATCTGGAAATTCCATCTGGGGATATGGACCCCCCAAAATGAAAAGTGAGACCTCAAGCAGGTATTTCTATGCTCATGTTACAGCCACATTATCCACAACAGGCAAAGACAGGAGTCACCCAAATGTCACAAATAGGTGAATGGATGATGTCATGAATGTTCATCATAAAATGGATTCTATTCTGTGTTAAAGACAGAAAACTCTGATACTACTATAGTGCATAGTAGTACTCACTGAAAGTCACAAAAGAACAAAAGCTGATCTATTGCACATATGCCTAATAGTCATGGCCATAAATACAGAAAGTAGAGTGGTGGTTTCTAGGGACATAGAAGGAAAATGTCGGGGGGTGGGGGAGCGGCGGTAATGATCTGTGGATACAGAATTGTTGTGGAGGTGCAAAACTTCGGGAGACATTATAGTGACAGATGAGCAACAATGTCATCACACCACGCTACTAAAATACATCTCTAAAAGTAGTGGATGTGGTGAAGATTGTGTTTTCGCAGCTAAAATCAGTCTGCTCAAAGAATAAGCACACTTTCAGAAATGCTAGTCTTTCCATTAGAATCACTGCTTCAGTGAAATCCCAGAGTGTTCCCAAGGGCATGATGTAATCAACCCCTGTGATGGCAGGAAGACAACAGAGGGAAGAAGCACCCTAGCAGAGGTGTCCCTGACAATGGGCACACTTACTCTGAGCTGAACCCCTTCACCTCAGAGGGCACCAAAGGGTTTGAACCCCATAATCCTCTTCCAAGGATGAAGCCTACTAACAATTTCTTGGGATGCAAAGTAGCCATCTATTTCCTCCTTAGTAAGGGCTAGCGTGTTCCAGACAGAGTATATTCTCTGTGGGGGCAGAAAATACAGCAACTGCTGATTTGTGGAAACCACTCATGACCCATGGTAGCCCCAGGGCCAACTAGAAGGTGGTCAAAAGGACCTTGCCATTGACCCCAGCCCAAAGACCACATGCTGTTCTTCCTGTCGTCGAACCAAGAGCTGACATGACATTAAAAACTAGATAGGTAAGGGTAAAGTTATTGCTTCTTGGGGACACAAGGGGAAACCTTTCCTCTGCAGTTATGAAAACTGAATTTCTCATGAAGTAAAACTTAACACAACTGAAATTCTCAAATGTCCATGAGTACAGAGCAAAGGGGAACCCAGCATTTCTGAGCGCCGAGGTCAAGTACTCAGAATGGGGTGAGATAATGGATCTTTACAGATCAGCACCAGTGATTCATTAACTATTCAAGACTCTGGCATACATTCGAGTATTTACGACACACAGAATTTTACTTCTTGCTGGGATATAACTTGCACGGGGTAAATTCAGTCTGATAATAATTGAGAAAAACATTTCTGGAAGTTCAGCCACCTTTCTCAGAAACCCAAAAGTCAATCTGGCATTGATATGAAAAAGCAATAGTGTCCTGGAAACATATGGTTTCTTATGTTATTTTCCACAGATACACATCTCATCAAACTATTGCTGCGAAGTGGGAAAATCAGAAGGACGCTTTTTTCTTTTCAAATACAGCCAATATCAATTGTTGCTACCATATACGCATCTGGGAGTGTCTCTGTCACTTACCACTTAACAATTAGTGATTACTTGATCTATTAATACATACAAAAATTAAGCTGCAGCTCTCAAAGTTGCAGTCATTGAGTGGTATCTATGACTGCATGGTTTTAGCAAACACAACTCAATAGCTTCCATTGCTTTATTGGGAGTTTCCAGATGAGAGACATGGTTGCAGAAATAGGGTACTTCTGAGGACCTCACATCTTTAGTCCTTCTTTTCCATGTCCTGGACTCCTAAGTATACCTATAACCACGACTCTACCACCATGATTAGCCATGTCCCTTTATATCTATGCTCAATTTAGCTCATGTCTCTTGCTACAGTAGGATAAAAGGCAAAGAATAATTTCCTTCTATAGGTTCTTGCCATTCATTGCTATCTGTGAAATCTGGCCACCAGCTCCTGGTCGGTACATGACTCTGAACTCCTCTTACAGTTCCAAGAATATCAGGGCTGATGTCAAAAGACAGAACTTTGTCTTTTTCATGCAGAGCCTTGAGTCACAAGATGCAACACAGGTAACCACCTGTTTCCTCATGGGAAGGATAAGGAGGCAATTGGGAGCAAAAAGAGCTCTTGCACATACACTCTTGTGATCTTGGCTGCCTGTTATCTAATGCATTCAAACCAAGGCAGCTGAATTCTGAGATGTCAAGCAATGGATAGTCAATGTGATGATGATCAGTAAGCCTATATGCGTGCACTGAGATCCAGTTGTGGTCCAGGGTTTGCCTAAGGCTTCCTTTATATAATCTTCATAAGGGAACTAGAGACCACGGAGGTGTATACAGGAAATCTGGGTGAAGAAGAGCCAGGACACCCTTGCATGGGAAGAATTTCATCTTTTTATTTTATTATTATAAAATTATAAACTATCCTATGTCCAATAGGGTCAATAAAAGTTAAAAAGCAGTATCCTAGGAAACTATTTTCCATGAGGAAAAATATCTTATTTTTCATTTTAAAAGCCCGACAGACAAAACACAGCTTTACATGTCTCTCTGATGCCTAGATGGCTAGTCAGTACTGAGGGGAAATTGTTTTCTAACTATTGAATCTAGCATACATGGGGATTAGGCGACCCACTTTTAGCTGTCGATGTCATCTACTTTTCTTTTTAATAGACTTGAACATATACAGATGGCTTAGTGATAGAAATCAAGAAAGCAAGCCTTTAGAAACAGGTTTGTCTCAAGTGCATTACTAAGCCACACAGGCAACATGGAAACATCACACTATCTCAACTAGAGCAGTTCCTCGACTCTGTGATGCTTGTCTTCATTCGACCAGCTCTCAAGTCATACAACTTTACAGGTAAGCAAGATGTAAGATGTGCCACTAAGCATCTGTGCATGAACTAAAAAGGGACATTTGAGCAGGATGGGGTAACCAGCTAAGTCTTCTTCTATCATAATACTACTTTCACTGTCACTTCAAGTATGCTAATATATGTACAGAGTTAATGCGTGCATGCAGATTTAAAGCATTTATATGTGACCCGAAAACTCTCCATAAGTCCTAAAGAAATAAAAAGCACTAAAAACGGTCTTTTCCTTTCCTATAAACAACACGCATTTTTTGGTAACTACTTAGCCTAGAAAGAAACTTTACTGTATACATATTATATCTAGAATTGTTCGGCATTTATATAAGGTTAATCATAATGTCCATTCAATAAGAGTTCTACAGAGAGGATTTTTTTGTTTCATACCATTTAAGCTTATTTTAAACAAACCACAAGAACATAAACGTTACTAAGGACTGGGACAGCTGAACAGTTCTGGATATCTGGTCAGCGTATAAATTGTCACTGAAATGGGGAAACGGGTTTGAAAACATATTGTTTGCAATTAGGGAAACCAACAAGGAAAAAATGAGTAAGAGGGAAGCAAGGGAGATTCCCTGAGCGACGAATGGATTCTGTTTGACAAGGGCAGCAACTGCCCTAAGCGCATCCTTCCACTCTCATCTGCTATAAATACACAGGCCTGGGGAAGCACAGCTTGGTGTTTTATCCTCAGGGTTATCTAAGCTTCCCAGTCTTAGATAATGCATTAAGACATATGGCAACACTGTCCCTAAGTTCAGAGGGCTTATAGATCTCCCCAAAAGGACTCAAACTGTCCCCTGGTACTAGTAAAATATTCTAACTCAAGTATTTAAATGTGCTTTAAAAATATTTGTCTTCTAAAGAAATATTTTCCCAAATAACCTATCCTGGTTTCATATTTTAGTATAAATATCTATAAAGACACATGTAGTTTCTTTCCTCAACAGAAGGAAGTTGAATCTACTATAGATTTTCACAGCAAGATTTACATGACTTTTCCTTAAAAAAAAAAAAGAATCAGTCGCGAATACTTGGGAAATTTAATTTACATGTGTATTCATGAAGTGCCAGCAGTCAAGCAAAACCTATTCCTAGTTCTACTTCTCTAATGCAGCTTTTATTAAGAACAATTTTCTTCAGCTCACTGGTTAACCCCTGCAACATTTTGTTTTGTTTTGCTTTCATATCACTGTAAGGTCAGCACAGTTTGTTAAACAGTGATTGGGGGAATTAGGAAAAGTATCATTTATCACAAATATTTGATAAGCATGCTTATAATTTCCATATATAAAGATACCTTCATTCTTTACCATACAGCATAGAGACTTGTATTGGCTTGTAAAAACACCGTGGGCAAATCTGTCATTCAGCATCTGTACTGAGAGATCTTTGTGGAAATCAGTTTCTGCCTTGTACAACCACAATGCTTGGAAAACAAAAGGCATATCATACAATAACTTTCTTCAGTATCAGAAATTTCATTGAAAAGCCAATTAGTTTGCTTTTCAGCTGAACATACATTCCTAACTACAAGTCTCAGTTCATTCAGGAGAGAAAGTGAAATAATAAATAAATAAAAAGCAAAGGCTGAATAAAACTCAAACATTTGTCATGAACATCTAATTTATTCAAACTTCAACTATCAAGGAAACAACCTATGAAATTCCATGTTGTCTTCTAAACACACTAACAGTTTCTGTCTCAAAGGGTCGATTTTATTATGTATTTTTCATACAGATGCTGTCAAAGAGCTTATAGTAGATGGAGGAAGAGAGAGGAAATCAGAGAACCTTTCTATGAGCCCTGATGCGAATCTGTTGCCTGTGGAGTTTCTACTGTACTAAGCAACTTGTAGGAGACAGCACTGCAGCTGGGAGCCTAAGATCTGGAAACTGTCCCCCTGGGTATGATATCACAAAATGACTTTGCTCTATTCCTTCCCCAGCCTGACACCATGGCTCAAGCCTGCACAGAACTGTCACACCCCAAGGCCAGCTCCGGTTGTTGAATAAGGACTTCCCCACCTTCATTCTCCCCAAAATCTAACCAGGAACTACATAAGCAGCCTGACCAGGTCAAAACAGCCCCTGTTCTCTCTAGAGTTCCCATTTGTCTGTGTCCCTTTGTTGATAGACTCTGAATGGCAGTGTTAACCGAGAACACACAGAAGGGTGGATTCACAAGTTTTCAAACACACACACATACACACACACACACTTTCCACTCAACATTCTAAGTACAGGTTTACTGAGCTCACCCTATACAAAGTAGCTTGTCAGAAAAAATTTAGCACACTTCCACTTAGTCTGTAGGTAAGCCTTACACTGAGATGTCATGTAATACCTACTGTAAATTATGTAACACCCAAATCACCAAACATTGTAACTATATGAATCCAATACAGTAGCAAACTATGACTTCTCAATCTTCCCAACTATGCAGATGAAAGTATCAGTTCATCCAAAAACCTCTCTTCCTCCTAACAGCCATAATTTACAATTATGCATTCCCTCTGACTGGCAAAGGGAAGGGCAACACTACCTACACTCAGTAGAGCTTCTTGTCTTTTTTGACTTAGAGGTCCAAAATACCATATGATTTCTCCGGGCAGCATGGATTTTCCTTGTTCGAATCTTCTCTAAGTGCATGGAAGGGCATTATTCCTGGAATCTGGCACTTGTGTCTAGTTAAAAGGCATTACTAACAGCATTGCCAACTTAGTAACACACCCTTGATCCCAGGTGTCACTGCTAACTGCAATCCCCTCCACGCTGACGCCCCAGGATGCCCAGTAAATGATGCGAAACTCATATGGTTTGGAGCAAAGTTGAAATCTTTCTTGAATTATATATCATAAAGCATGTGAAAGCTGAACTACGGCGTGGCTTAAGGGTTTTACTTCAGATTCTGTAGCAGAGGATCCTAAACTGCAGTGTGATGATGGTGTTGAGCGTTGGTGTTCCCTAAGAAGGCAGCTCCCAGCGGTGCAGACCCATGTTACACAGTGACATCTGTCCACCAGAGCTGGGGAATCCCAGAGTCAGTCTGAACAGCCTCTGTGCACAGAGTGGTGCAATCCTACCAGGTCTCTGGCACACCAAGTATACTGTCAGCATAAAGGAACAGTGGGTAAACTTTGCTCTGGCCTGTCATTAAAACCAAATCATCGGGTATTAATTAACTGCAGGACACAAGTGCTACGAACGGCAACCCGGAATCTGCATTTAATTGGCTGTCACCAGACCCAAATTTAAAATAACTGACACACTTTGCACCACAGGCAGAGTATGTCTTGATGCTGAATTTGTGAAAATCCAATTAATCCAACCATCCATTACACAAATGTATAAAGACCAAGGGGAAAAGCCATTAGGCATGTTAGAATGTGTAATATGTAATCACGTTAATTTACGGTTTGAGAAGGAATCCCTGCTATGTGTTAGTGATTATACGGTAATCAGGAAATGATACAGATATCTAGGTCCTAGAGATGGTTTTATGAATGGCAGACACACAATTCTACCTCAGACATGTAATTAGACTCACAGCTAATTTCTCAAATCTGATAATATGACACTCCTGAGTGAATACTCCTCAGTGATTAAAATAGAAAAAGTCTGGGGAATTGAGGGCTAAACTTCTCTTCTGAGAGTCTTAAAGGCCTACATAAAATTACGTTCATGGGCTCTGGTTCCTAGACCAGGAGAAACAGCCTCCAAACCAAAACAGTGTGAACAAAATTCTCGACAGGATTTTCCTAAGGAAATGCACTCTGTCATCTCACAGACACATACAAACTAGCTCCACAATCCACCTGTGTGCTGGATATCAGTGAACCCAAAACTCTGCCATTATCTTTAGAGGCATCTTAGCCAGCCCTTTCCTCCTCAGGACTCTCAGGGACAAACAGCCTCTGACTTCTTCAGAACCACATTCCAGATCAGAAGTAAGGAAAGGGCTTGAAAACCAACCGGTTCCTCTTTCAGAGAAGCCCCACACACAGGGACCCACAAACACTTCCTCACCACAGCCAAGTTCAACAGCACAACGCCTAAGAAAGCAGCAGGCACATTCCCGAGCAACTTCCTGAACCAAACCCCGAGGGATTCAAAAGTTTCATGCAGCCCAACGGAGAACCAAACTTAGGATTCCACCCAGAGCAAAAGCCCAGAGACTCCGGGAACACTGAGAAATCGTCCGGCCCCATGGCACCTGCTAAACCTCCCTCCTCTAGGACCACTAGGACCTGGGAGCGCACGCGCCCTGCAGCCGTCGAAGGGGG
>LOEQ01001534.1:189122-207944 GCA_001685075.1 Bramus lutescens
GCTGGCTGTCACCCTGACTGCTGCAATTGGGAGGACCGGCGGCAGGCTGCAAGGCTGCAGACCGAGTGGGCTGCGGAGATGTACTGGGGAGTGAGAGGTGACGCTTCAGTGAGCAGGGACCTGTTAGCAGCGCTGGATGCCCAAATGTAGGGAGGAAGCCAGGGTGGGACACAGGATGAGGGTCCTCGGTTCAGAAAAGTTTTGGGATGCTCGGGTTACTTGGCAGTCAAAAGGGAGCAACATGTTCATAGAAGACAGGCAGCAATTAAAATAACAACTTCAAAGCACGCCCCCTCTCTTTCCAGCGCAAGGCACTGTACACTTCAGGTATGAAGCTTCTGTCTATCCATTCTTGTTTGACACTTCAGTCTCGCTATCCCTCTGACTTTGCCTCTCCTGAAATAGATAGTTCGCCATGATTTCAGGACTCGTGTAATGCTCCTTCCTTATCAAAGCTTAGTTGAGTCAAGTGCTTGCTCGGTAAGGCCATTTTATATATAGTTTATGGCACTCTTCTTTAAAGACTAAAGTTTCCTTGAGCACTAGAACAAAAGGTCACAGGGATACCCCCATATGTTTAGTATTTCACGCGAGTCCGCCACCCCTCCCTAACTCCTATACTGCTAGGCTTAAGGACCTTATTCCAAAGTAAGAATCCATCACATCTCATGAATATTTTTCCAGCAATATTATGCAAGGGGAAGAAAACATGTTAGCATGTCAAGCTAAATTATTCCTTCTTAAGTATGCTCTTTTACATGTTCAGGGGCAGAATAAAGCAGAGGTAAAGCCATTCACTGAGCAGTAGATGCAGACTGTGAAAACCGAAGTTGTTGGAAACACTCTGACTTCTTGACGTCTTTACTCAGGGATTCTACAAGTTGTCATTGCTTTCAAGTAGGGTATATTAGCTTCTGTGCTTTGTTTTGTTGTGTCTTGCGTAGCTGAGCATTGAACCCAAGGCTTCATATATATTAAGCAGGTGCTCTACCACTGAGCTATAAGCCCAGCCTTTTAAAAAAAAATGACGTTTTGATTTTAATGCAAGATCTTACTCAGTTGCTGAGACTCACTCTTCAACCTGCAGCCCATTCAGGAGTTGAGCACGTAGTGCTCCTTCATTGGCCTACGGAATAGCCAAGGTTTTATAGTCTGTGCTACCAAACCCTAGTAGTCGTGATTTTATACTTTAAACGCTAAGAGATTTTAAGCCATGAAGTCTTTGGTTATTGGCATCCTGTAGCTGGCTACAGGGTTTCATTCTCTCGAAGCCCAGCTTGGAAGGACAAGTTCTGGATACTCAGATTTCTAGCATGTGATGGTTGATTCCTGTCTTATACTCTGATGGGATTGAATGAAGAAAACTCAGCATATAGCAGGGTAGTGGTCTCCAACATATGTTCTCTTCAATGCTTGAGAGGCCAGAATCAAACCTATTAGTCTCCCCATATTGTTCCCAGGGCCTGGGGTTTCTGACTCACTGTTTTTTGAGGCTTTACTCTTACTTGGAGCATGGACTCTCTCACCACCTTTCAGTTTTCAAGCAATTACCTGGCACTGCATGGCAAACCATTCTAAAAATCTCTTGGCACAAACAGTATCCACTCATGTTTTCCTGGCACTATAGTGGTTGGTGTAAGCCTCAGCACAAATGGTTCTTCGGAAAGTGGTGGGGACAAGGGAGAATGGATAACCTTTAGTGTTGTTAGCTGAGATAGTTCATCTCATAAAGTAGGCTGGAAGATGGCTCAGCAGTTGAGAATTCTGGGGCCTTTCTCAGAGAACCTGAGTTCAAGTCCCAGCACCCACATGGCAGCTCACAATTAGCTGTCTTTAACTCCAGTTCCTAATGATCTGATGCCCTCTTCTGGCTTTCACAGATACTAAGCACACAAATGATGTACATACGTGCAGGCAAAACATACAAATATATAATAATTGATTTTAAAAAATGCCAATCTCATTCTTTAGCAGACAGCCTGGGCTTTTACAAGGAATCTGAATATGTCCCAAGAGAGGGAGTGGCCAGAAGCAAGCAAGGTCTCTTAAAGTCTAGGCTCATAATTAGTACCTCATTAATTCGTCTCATCACTAGTCACCATCAAAAGGCCATCTCAGATTCTAGGAGTGGAGTTGCAGGCTACCCCTTCATGTAAGAAACACCAATGTTGTGAACATTGTTAAAAGGCAGAGAAACAAGGAGGAAGAAATATGGTTTCCTTCTGCAATGACCCACCACATATATTAAACATTCCTTCTGATCCAACTGTTCCATGGAGCCTTCTTTCAAATA
This sequence comes from Bramus lutescens, assembly GCA_001685075.1. NCBI lineage: Eukaryota > Metazoa > Chordata > Mammalia > Rodentia > Cricetidae > Bramus > Bramus lutescens. Next base: position 191,416 of record LOEQ01001534.1, read on the forward strand.
CTAGACTCTCCGAGTGACCATTTCCCATAATGCACTTCATCCACATCATCTTCATCCTTGATCGTTTCACTCTAAGGAGCTCACTTCAGGACTTCTACTCCTCTCTTCGCCTAGACCGAAAGTGTGTTAGAAAGCACAGGCCATCCATCCACTCTTCTCGCTTTAACTCAGTTATGGACACATATTAAGCACTCAATAAATGTCAGCTAATTAATCATGGACTGATTTGGCAATGCGCTTGTCACACATTATGCCAGCACTGTGGAAGAGAAGTGGAATTCCTGGCAATAAAAACAACAATAAAATGTTAAAGCCCTGACATGGAGTCGTTAAATGCATAGCTACCTCCTCTTCATACTTTACAAAGCATTTTATCCACGATCAAGCATGAGCTGCCTCTCTGAAGAGGTACTTTTTAAAATGCCTTTGCTGACTCCCACATCCCCCCTCCTCTCTCTGCTAAGTGGAAAGGGATAATTTGGATGGATATTTTCAGTGCAAAGGTAGGCCGCCTTAGAATAGTTCAGCTAAGAATTGTTTGCACATGTATTGAATTTCAATTCTTGTATTGGAGTCCTCATTACCAAGGTACCACCTAAGGAGAGCTGATAACCCATTTTGACCTTTAAAATCAGAAGAGAAATGTTATTTCTAATCTCAGTAGGACTGGGGTGAAGTCAAATAATTTGCATTTATATCAAGATTTTGGTGGCATGCTATTGGTAGAAAGACTATACTTTAAGAATCAGTCAAGGAGCCTCAGGACCCAAAGAGATGCCTCAGCAGGTAAAGGCACTTGCTACCAAGGCTGGTGACCATCTCAGTTGAATCCTGGGACCCAGGAGAGAACCGATTGCCTCAAGCTGTCTTCTGCCCTTCCCCACCTGTGTGCCTTGGCACGCATGCCCCCTCCTTCCACGGAATAAACAAATATATGAAATTACAAAGAAAAAGAACTGCTGCCGGAAATTCAAGATTAACATTTTATTGTCCATCCTGTGTAGCATGTAGCTGTCTACAGGAAGCATGGTCAGACTTGCAATGTCACTCCTTCGAAATTGCCCCATCCAATTTTAATAAAACAGTATACATACCTCCTCGGTGATAAGGCTGATGCAGACTATCCCAAAGTTAAGGAGGTGTGGGTAAGCCACCACATTTGGACAGCAAGGGTGATAGGGCTTAGCTTGTCTTTGGGGGTCAAAGTTGGAAACAAAAGGAAAGTAATGATCAGAGCATTTGCTGGCATATTACTTGGAATAACATCTGTTTGACAGGGAAAGAACAGACAGACCAAAGTATACTGGTGTGAACTATTATTTTTCCTAGTTTAGAAAATTTGAAGAGGAATCAGCAATTGGCTCCGCAGTACTGTGACCAGAAGTAGTTTTCTACCCTTAGCGCTTTATGCCCTATTAAGTGTTTCTAAATGGTAACCATAGAAGGGGTAACAGGAAATCCACAGAGGCACTAGACTCTACTTTATTATCATTGGCCAATAGCTTGCAGGAGAGCTCACCTCCAGCCATAAATCATGAAACAACTAGACTGTAGGACCAGGAGTCCAGGATGGTACAATCTCCAAAAGAACTCATGCATGCTTAACAGCCTGACTCACAGCAGAGCTGGGACCTGGGATGGCTTACACAAAGCACAGTGACAGTAAACCAGACAAACATGAGCCCAGAGGTCCCCTAGGAGAAGAAAAGTGGCAAGATGATGCTCTCTTCTGGAGTAGTTATGACATTAGGAAGACTCACAAAAGACAATCCTGAGCTTGCGAGAATTGTCTCTTGTTCTTTGCACCACTGACTGTAACAACCTGGTCACCCCCATCTACACAACCAATACCTACATCAGGATATTTGTTCAATTATATTCTTTCTGTAAAATCCATAGGAGTAATTATAGAGATGAAATCTAGTACCACTAAATCACGCACCTGAGATGACTGAAACTGGGTTTCACATGCTTGAACCCTGAGAGCAGGAGAAACAGAGAATGAAGACAAGAGGATCCCCCAGCTGTTCTTTCCTGATTCGTGGCATCCTGGAACGTCTGGGCAAATGTGAAAGATTTCCTTAACTTCTTTAACTGAACCATCTTTACCCCGTTAGAGATGACTCACTCCCTGAATGGCTCATGTATTGAAAACTTGGTTCCCAGCTAGTGACATTCTTTTAGGAGGTGTTGACAATGTAGGTGCTGGGACCTAGCTAGAGGAAAGAGGGCACTGGGGGTGAATTTAGGGGATCCAGTCCCCTTTGCCTTCTGTCCTGTCTGATAGAAGGTGAGTTATGAATCCAGGGAGTGTGGACTGAAACCTTTGAAACAGTGATCTGAAAAAGATACGAACAGTCATTGAATGTTTACACAGACAATACAGTTTATGGAAGGAACTAGCTGGGGTCGAAAGCCAGTTATTCTAACTGCTCACCCTTTCCTTGTAGAATTTTGTGGGAATTTTTCTAAGTCTATTTCGCTGCTTATTAATTTATTTATTACTTTGTTAGTTTGCTGTGTTGAAACAGGGTCTCTATAGTTCGTGCTGGCCTTGAACTAGTTATGTAATCCAGGATGGCTTAGAATTCCTCCTCCTCCTCCTGCCTCCCTCCTCCTGAGTGCTGGATTTATAAGCATGAGCCACCACACACAGTCACATTTATTATTAAGCACTGTTCTTGCTTTATTTCACAGAATCTTAGGAGAACAAAATTAGCTTAATACATATAAAAATTTCTCAGGAACACCAGCATTTTATATAAATTACGATCTAGGTAAATGGTAATTTGCCCTCAGCATTTCTCCAGTCCATGTTTTGGAAATTGTCTTCAAGTTGGTCTTATAAGCGCTATTTAAAAGCTTTTATTGCTGGAAGCTCATTTCTTCCCAGTGGTGCTTATTCAATTATTACACATATTTAGCTAATTGAAAATAGTTTTCTATAACAAGCTGCAAGATACTCATTAAAGATCTGGTCATAAAATTCAAACAGTGGTTCTGTTGTGTGCCCATATCATGTTGTTATGTTTTAGACCTAGCCAACCATGATCACTGTCCTGGCATTGGTTTCCCATATATTTGCTGAATTAATGATCTTTATGAGGTGTGATGTTGAATTCGTTTTTATGTCACTGTTGTCATTGTGCATGGATGCATATAAATCTGTTTTCTAACCAAGAGACTAGAGACCTAAGGAGGAAATTGCAGAGAAATATGGGAAATGGAGAACAGAATGGGAGTTCAAAATATATGTTCATCCTTGGAAAAAGTCCACAAGTCCAGATTATTTTGAAGATCACTGAGGAACACAAATGTAGAAAGAATGGAAGATGCTGTGAAACTAAGGTAGAGGTGGCAATCGGTGTGTTGGATGGCATCTTCTAGCTGTGCTTTGGAGGAACACTGCACACAGGAACAACACTACAATGAGGACTTTACAACATGCATTAGAGAATATGGGGGATCTGTGTCCACATGGCAGCACCCCTTAAGACAAACAACAGAAAAGCTGCAGATATGGCTCGATGCAGTATTAGCCCTCTGGTGGGAATTGCCAGCTATTGCCAGGGTACACTTGGGAAGAGCTGGTAGGGAAGATGAAGATCAAACTCAGACCCTGCAGTGACTCTCATATAAAGTAATGAAAGTAAGGATACCTGTGCTAAGCACACCCTCCTCGATGCCCTCTCCAACATACAGTTTGTGCATGTCAGTGGCATTGCCAAATACTTAATAGAGTACACTTGGATGTAGGGAGGGCATTGCTATTGGCATCCTTTTGCAGTGGCTACAGACAGACACTATGCTAGTCACTTTTTCTTGAGCACACATCTTTTCTGTGCTTTAGTACTGAGGACTGTTAGAGATATCATCCAACAATAAATACAGTACTTACTAAGATTCTACACACATTATACCTATTTCTCCTCAAAAAATGATGTCAAAAATCTCATTGTTCACTGATACTCAAGAATAATGGATGTCATTTGATTTATTTCTAGTAATAGCTTTATAAAGCTTACTGTTTATACGTCCTAGTTCACCAAAGTTGAACAAAGAAACAGAGTGATTAGCTAAACCTATTTTAGGGACCCTCTATCCTAGTGGTACTCATCTGATAGTCTTAAAACTCTGTAAGGATCCTCAGAAATTAATAAAAACTTAGGAATAAACTTTTGAAAAACTTGTAAGAAATTAAACAACTGTATTTCTGATAAACTTGTCTCAACCCGTTGCAGCATACACAACAGTCTTGAGTCCAAGGAAAAGGAGAAAGGCGATTATAAATCACGAGTCTCAGGTTCTGACTTTCAGGTTTTGACAGTTTGACAATTTTCTGATCATTTTTCTGGGGGGATGCCCCCCATCACCCTTCCCTTGAAAGTGCTGGAATACAGATGGCACTTGCAGCCACTCAGAGTGGAAACAAATAGACGTCAAGAACTCAGGCAGAATTTCAATGCACGTACTTCACACATCTCTTTCCAGGCATTTAACACTTTTAGTTGTATAGATTTATTTGCCTTTGGTTGAACAGATTCTTCCACACATGCTGTTGCCACTTTGAACTCCTTCAGATAAACAGAACTATGTGAAAAACCCTACCTGCTATATGCTAACTATTCTGAAAGTTTCAGTTGGTGACTCAATATATTTACTACATCAAGATATTTTACCTTTCCAGAAGAACATTGATGTGATAGAGCCTGGAAATCAAGAATATATAATAGACAAATCCAACACAGAAAGTAACAATTTCCTGACCTTTGGGTAAATTCCATACCAGTTTTCACTCTATTTGTTTGTGAGCAAAATGTACTTTATTTTCTGACCCCAACACAGAGTACCATAGAAAGTAACATGTCATGATCTTTCCCTAATATGTTATACCTTGAATCAGATATGCATACAGTGCTGGGTCTAGAAAGGTTCATGGATATATGGTTTTAAGTCCTTATGTTTAAGAATTTTGAAGGAAGAAAAGAAGTTTGGGAGGAATTGATTGACTTTCTGAAGGTCCTTGTGCTGGCTGCATTTGGATGGAGATTTAAAACTCACACTCTGGTTTTCCAGTCCTGTGCTTTGCATATGACCAAATAAATATAACTCATGAAATCTTAACTGCAAACCCTGTTATAAATTTCCCTAAAAAGCTGCAAGCCTAGAGTTCCTTTTCAGAAACTACTCTGAGAATGATGGGATTGATCACCTTAATTCTCCTGAATGCAGAGTTCTCAGCAGACAAACTTTTCCCTTATAGAGACTTCCCATGAGATGAGCTAAATCAGCCACAAGCCACCATCCTGTAACATCTTCTGCATTCTCCTCTGTTCCCATCACACTGCTCCCAGAAAACCAAGCCCCAACATCCTCATTATTGTTCCTGTTTGCAGAGTGCGTCATTTCTCTGCACCTTTGATCTGTGGTAGCATGGGCAGAGAAAAGATACCCTCTCTCTCACCTCCTCCCATCAACATCTGAGACAGGTAGAGGAGCTGGCCCTGGGGTTATAAAGCAGGAGGGCTATCTCTGCCCCTCACCAGCTGCAGCACTTAGGAGAGTGGCATCTGTACCTCACTGGGGCCACACATTAGAGCCAGAGCCGATGTGTGTAGGCATGGGAAAGACAACCCTAAGGGCATAAAAGCAGGAGAAGTATACCCATCCCTGCTCATTGCTGCCAGAGGTGAATTAGCATGGGCAATGCTGGAGAGTTCACCGTGGTGGTGAGGACAGGGGAGAACTGGTGGGTGGACCAACCCTGCAGCTGCCGAAGCCCAGAATCAGGGTTGTGACTTGGCCCACTCCAGCATCCACCCCATCTACAATCTGCTGAGCATGTGAAGAGACCTGACCCACAGACCCAAAGCTGCAGGATCTCCTCACCACAGGGTAAAATCAGGATATGCAAGAAGAATCCCAGTGAGGGCCCAGCATCAACAGTGTAGTAGAAACCAGAGGACTCAGACCAAACAAATGACTCTCTGCAATGAACACTTGCAAGTAAAGATAAATGAACAACGGAATTTAGTGTGTGACTCACTGTGTCACACTGCAGCTTCCATGGTGGAGATTTTTAATTTTTCCCTTTTTTTTGGTTTTCTCTTTCTTCTTTATTTTTTCCTTTTTTCTTTTAAATTTTTATTTTTGGGTAGGGGTACAGGGGCAGAGAACAGATGCAGAAGGACAGGAAAATGAATGGGATACATGATGTAAAAACCACATAGAATAAATAAAAACAAAGGAATAAAATGCCTTAGCCCTGGATCTTATGGAGGTATTTTCTCCACTGAGGTTCCCTCCTTTCAGACAACTCTAGTTTATATGGCAAGTTGACAGAAGACCTGCTAGCACACTGCTGGGCTATGAACTATGTCCCCAAGTGACAGGACTAAAGCTTAGGGTGTCACAGAGCCAAATCTCTAAAGTGACATCAGTGTTCCCTGTGACTGGAGTTCCTACAGATAGAGCTGCAGGCTATGGCCAGCTGGTCAGTTGCTACAGGACATGTGTTGCAACCCTTCTCAGGTCACATTAATCCTTTCTTTCTAATATTATCTTTTGACTGTATCCTCAGTTATAATCTATGCTAGACTGTGATATAGATTGTGTGTGATAATATATAGAATTAGACATACATCTACAGCCAATATTCCAGAATCTAGATTCAGACTTAATCCACACTAGCTGTATGGTCTTTGGCAAGTTATATTACCTCTTCATTCTCTGTTTTTATTACCTATAAAATGATAGAAACATTAATTTTTAAAATTAAAATAATATGCATGCTATATTTAGAAAACATAATGCATATATGGCCTACTGTGTATGGGGCATAATGTATATACATTACTACATACTGCCAACTGTGTATAGGGCATAATGTAGATACATTACTACATACTGCCTACTGTGTATAGGGAATAATGTATGTACATTACTACATACTGCCTACTGTGTATAGGGCATAATGTATATACATTACTACATACTGCCAACTGTGTATAGGGCATAATATATATACATGACTGGGATTTTAGTCTTATTTTTAAGAGACAAATGTCTGAGAATTACTTTTTGTATATTTGCACCACAAATAAATAAATAAATGCTTGAGTACATCAAGCAGCAAAGGCATATCACACTAAAGGTATTTAGAGGTTTAATGCTGCAAAATGCTTTTATTGACACATGGTTCTTGTTATTATATAACTTCACCAATTTTATAAATTAACTATCAAATAAAATATTTTACTGCCATTTACAATTTATAATATTCAACTTCCATTTACATTATTATTAGAAAATTCCTTGCATACACACAATGTATATTGATTATATCCACACACATCCCAGTTTTCCTCTTCAATATTATACCCCTCAGCATATCTCCTTGATTTTACATCCTTCCTGTCTTTTGTTTCTATAATCCATCATCTCCAATGTATGCATTGGGATGGGCCATCATTGGTACATGGGCAACCTGCCATTGGTCACATCCCCTTCCCCAAATAGCTCTCTCTTCCATAGGACAAGTCATCAACTCCCAATAGACAGCTAAGGGTAGAGTCTTGAGTGATTTTCCCTATCCATTTAGGAATTTTAGCTGGCTTGATGTTGTACAGTTAACCACAGTTAGTGTGAGATATTGTATGCATATCTATGTCATTTCTAGAAGACTGTAGTTCATAACTCTTCTACAGATCCTCTGGCTCTTAGAGTCTTTATGCCCTATTCTGTGTTGTACCCTGAGGAGGGGGTTAATAGAGATTTATCATCTATAGCACTCACAATCAAGTAGTCTCGGCATGTTGATCAGTTATGAGTCTCAGCATTAACCGTTGCATGAATCTTCTCTGACAAAAATTGGAAGCAATACAAATCTATAAATATGAATAGAAGTAGAAATAAAAATACTTAGCAGAATACCAAAACAATCGTGAGTTCTTGTTTAGGACCTACGACCTCTCCAGACATAAGCTTTTAACCATGTTTACAGTGCCATGCATTTATTCTCCCCTGTGGAGCAAGCCTCAAATTTAACCAGAAAGTGATTGGATATCATCATAACAGCCATGTTGCTGTTGAGAAAATGGGCGCATCTTACCTGACAGGTTGGCCTTGTGGCATGCAAAATCCAACACTGAGTAAGACCACTGATGTCTTTTCTCTCCCCGCAGCCCACACAGCGCCTTCCAGCGCTGTGAAAGCTAGCCAGCCAGGAAGGAATTTGCTGGTTACACTCAGTTAATTTCTAAATGTCCTGCAATCACAGCGTGTGGTATCTTTTAGCAATAGTTCCGGGGAAGAGAACAAGAGAAATGGCAACAACTTGCCTTGTTTTATGTGCCTCTGGAGGCTCTCTGTCTTATAACTCACAGGGAGGAAACGCATGCCTGATGTTGAGATTTTCTTTTAAAAACCCATGTCTTCTTAAACACATGCTTTAATATTGGTAATAGTTTAACCCAAATAGACTGAGCCCAAGGCATTTTTTTCAGAGAAGAAAGGAATACACCAACCCCTTAGCCTCAGAATACAGCAACAAATTAAAATATAAGTCAAAACGTGTTCTTACACCTACTTCTGAGCTTCCCTGATGCTCTAATTAATGGCTGAGGTGGCAAAAAGAGACAGGTATTTTCCTTTCTTCCACTTTCCTTCTCTTTCGTGTCCTGCCCCGTCAGGCTTTTCCTGAACAGGGTATAGAAAGAGGAAATAAAATGGAAAAGTATAGTTATTTAGAGTCAGGGGTTAAGTTAGCTGTTCCTGGTTAATAATACCTGAAAATCAGTGAGCTGTGTTGGTCAGATACCCAAACATGAACACCTCTGAAAGATACAGTGTTTCCTTGGGCACTTTGAAAGTACTCTAACTACCCTATAAATTTTCTGGTGTTTGCTTACATCCTGAAATTCTCCCTTAGAGTTAGCTTCCTTCCTATCCCAACCTGTTCCTGCAATTTTCTCATGCCTCAGCAAAACACTTTGGGGGACCAAGTGCTTTGATGGTAGCACCAACTTTTTACAGCCTTCTCTTAAGGCCATAGGTAACTCAAACATCCACCACAGGCCAAATGAAGGTGAGCTTGCTCCCAGATGCCTGTTCATTCTGCTCTGTCATTGTGGCTGTCTCAGCCTTAATTTGCAGTCTCCAATTCAAGTATGCCTCAAACATCAAGGAGCATGTGTGTGTCCTCCTGAGATCTGTCTCATTTTGTACTCCCTCATAGCCCCCAGCAAAGACATAATAAAGTCTGGTCCCTACCAGGTCTGCAGCTGATGATAGAAATGCTAATATCTCTTTCCAGATATCCTCACTAAGTCCTTGTATTCCAAGAGAAATCAGGACACCCCCTTTGGAGGGATCATTAATAAAAGAATTTTAGGATGGCCTCAAATGGAAGCACACAGACAATTTTATCATAGTTTTAAAGTACAACCTCAGAGTAGTCAGGCTGTAAAACAACAGCAGCTGCCCCAAGGCAGGGAATGGAGGATAGAAGTGTTGTAAGAGGTCACTTATTCATTTACCGACCACCCAGACTCCAGAAATAACCACACAGAAACTGTATTAATTAAATCACTGCTTGGCCTTTTAGCTCTAGCTTCTTATTGGCTACATATTAATACATATTTATTTAACCCATTTCTGTTAATCTGTGTATCACCACGTGGCAGTGGCTTACCAGCAAAGTTTTGTCATGCCTGTCTCTGGCAGTGGCTACATGGCTTCTCTCTACTCTGCCTTCTTTCTCCCAGCATTCAGTTTAGTTTTCCTTGCCTAGTTAAGTTCTGCCCTGCTAAAGGTCCAACGCAGTTTCTTTATTAACCAATAGTATTCACAGCATACAGAGGGGACTCCTACATCATAGAAGGAAGAGAAGTTGTGCCATCCAAACTGGTGCAGCAATAAGACACTCAGTGGACAAGCAGCCACACAGCAGAAAAGGAAACTGTAGATAAAGGGTAAGAAAGTCCAAGATTTTAGGGTAGGTGAAGTCCAAAGTGCTAAGGAAGACATGAAAAGGTATAGGAGGAGGAAAGGAAAAAGTTCACTTTTCTGAGTAACTCAGAAAACCTAGCAGACTTATACCCCAAGGGGGTTCAGCCTGTCAGTTTCTGCACTAGGGGCAGGGATTCTGAGAAGGGAAGGTACAATACCTCATTAAAGGACTAGTTATTCTGCCTGCGTCTTCAGCATGGCTTAAGCTGGGCTCACCTTCCTAGAGGTGGTCCCATAGTCAAAATGACTAACCTAACTACCCAGGCTAAAGATTTCTCTTAATGGTTCTTTACAGCTGCTCTATCAGCATCCATGTAAAAAGCCAGGCATGGTCCTGTGCACACCTTTAACCCCATGCTGTGGGAGACAAGGGGATCCCTGCAGATTCTGGAGAGACACAAATCAATCTAACCACCCCAGATATGCACCAACAAGAGACCAAAGTATAATTTCACAGAAGTCCAACTCAGTGAAACTAATGGGTTTATTGACTTTCTGTCAGAGGACTAATACTTCTTTGGCAGAGGGCTACTTATAGGCGTGTGGGTGACCCTCAAACAGCTGCCTCATTGCAAAGTCCTGCCCCTCATAGATGACAATCTCAAGGAAGTTGCTTCATAGAGTCCTGCTTTCAATCAACCATTTATTTCTATCTATAGTCTATTTTCTCCCAAGATCACTTGTAGCTGGAAAAGGGGAGTCATATCTACAATGCCAGGGGAGGGTCTCCTGACTCTCCTTAGGCTTAGCTACCACTCTGCTGATTTGCTCCATCTAGTTCCCATCACCATCAGGAAAAGTCCAAGATGACATCTCATTGTGACCCTGAGAAAAGTCCCCTATGAGACTCTGCCTCAAAGCAATAAGGTAGAGAATGACAGAACAGGACACCAGACTTCCCCACTCTGGCTTCCACACAATGCATTAACAGGAAGTGCGTTGTAAGCAACTTCCAAAACTCTAGAATTGACAGAGCTATCTGGCTGTCTGCACAGTAACCCAAAGTTCTGCTGTAATGTTGCAGGCATCCATTTTCAGCCTACAGGCACATAGTATCCAGCAGACTTTTCCATGAAGCAGGAAATTTCAAAGACAGTTCAACCTATATGGAAGTTTGTCAGCCAATTTCTTCTGTGTCCTGCAGAATGTCTGGCAGACTCTTTCATGAAGCAGGAACTCTGAAGTACGGCCTCATCTTTAGGCAAGTTTAGCAGGCATTTCTCTGTGGGTCCTGTATGTCTAGTTCACACAACATAGCATCAAGCAGTCCAGGCAAGAGCGGTTTCTTGCCAAAATAACTAGCAAACTCCATAAGGACCCTCTTTAGTGCCCATCTTCCTCTTGAAGTAATTGATGCTGCCAGGAGCAGATGTGTCTCACTGTTATGAAAAGTTCTAAGTTTTTTAAACATTTTAAATTCCATATTATGAAGGTCTCTGAAAGATTGGAAGAATATCTATCTAACTTAAATATATCTTTATATATCTAGAAAACCTAACTAACTACAAGCTTGACTATTATAGATGACTCTCTATTAACCTATATTTCTCAATTATATATTACACTTTTAAATGAGCTGCACAAATACAATACCTTAATCAAGAGCAGAAATATACATATAACAAAATTGATCTTAAATTTGTATCAGTATACCAAGATCCATATCAGTGTAAAGTGTTCATCTCTACAGCATATCCCCCTTTAAATGTAAACAAACATTTATAGGCAATATTTGTGAATATGGGCATAGTTCTTTCCAAACTGCTTCCTACTTTTTGTTGGGCAAAGTAATTTTGAGGGGTGTTCACAGTGACCTCTCAGGGGCTCTTAGTCCTTCAAATCACATTAACCTGGAAGAAATCCACAGGTTCTCATCCTCTGTGGAAACAAAAGAACCTCTTTTCCAAAGCAATATATCCTTAGGCTCAAATTCTGAAGTCAAGATACCTTGAAAGTATATATGTTGGTTAGCTAGCTCCTTTACAGTCAAAAATTCAAAGAAAACACAATAATATTCATAATCTGCACTCTGTATATTTTCCATCTTTACATGGCTTATTATATTTTTATTCTATTACTTTTTAATATTTATTTTATTATCTTTATTCCTTTCATCTATGACTGTCTGTACTCTCTCTCTTTAAAGACTTTGTTTAATTTTTTCTAAACCATTTACTTTCCTTTTATGACTGTCTATACTCTTTATCTTCTTTCTCCTAAGCCTACATACATTTTTTAAATACACTGTGACCCATTTACAGGTCTTTTATGTCTGTATCTGTCCTTATTTTGTATCTGTGATCCTTTTCTGACCAGAACCACTTTTTATGCTATGTGGGCTTTTTCTGCACCTCTCTTAAAGTAGCTGCAATGCCCTTGCTTACTGCAAGCCCATCTAGAAAAAAAATGTGGCTACCAAGAAACTGTGCTAGACTCTGTTCTTTTTTGCCTAGAATTACTGTTCAGGCTCTCTCAGGTTTTATGTGGATTTAGCTAGCACACATTGGAATGCCAATTTGTTGTAGGGAGCTGCTTGTTTGTTTCCCTGCCACCAGGTGCTCAGACCCGAAATAACTGCATAGAAACTGTATTATTTAAAATACTGCTTGGCCTACTAGCTTTAGCTTCTTATTGGCCAGCTCTTACATATTAATTTAATCCATCTCCATTAAGCTGTGTATTGCCATGAGGCTGTGGCTTACCCAGTAAAGTTCCAGCAACTGTCTCAGGCAGGGCTACATGGCTTCTCTCCAACTCTGCCCCCTTTCTCCCAGTATTCAGTTTAGTTTTCCCCACCTACCTATATTCTGCCCTTCACAGGCCTAAGACAGTTTCTTTATTAGCCAATGGTATTCATAGCATACAGAGGGGAATCCCACATCACACAAGTTCCCTCCCTGGAGATTTTGCAGGGGTCTTCAGAAATTCAACATTCATTAGCCAGCATGTATTCTAAGGAGAGCTTTTTGGTGATAGAATTGAACTCTTTCATGGAAATATTCTTTTATCTCAGTGCTACTATGGCAACCAGAGTTTAAACAGTCATTAGAGGGTTCATAATATAAGTCCAATCACCCACAAATGATTCTACAAAAAGTCATACCCAGACCTACCATGGTGATGCATAAAACCTCAGCTACTGAACAATGATGACACCAACGACCATGCCAAACTGAATGGGGACACAAGGCCTCAACCCTACACAAAGAACTATGGACAGCTGAGGAAAGCTGGTAGGGGGAGAGGTGGCCTTCCATAAGGAAGAATATACCAATTGATTGTTCAGTGCCTGAAAATGTACATAAAAGTGACATGATATAGACCAAACAGGTTATACATGCATGCAATAACAGTTAGTGGGGGGAAAGGTGATGAATTTGAAGGAAAGAAGTAAATAGGAGTCTTTGGAGAGAAGAAAGGGGAGTGAGAAATATAATTGTATAATAATTTCAAATTTTTAAATATGTATTTATATATTTAATTATAATTACATATGTTTATTTATATAGAATATAAATATATATATAAAATTTTAGAAAGCGCTTATATTCAGGAGTCTAAGACAGGAAGACCAGAAGTTCAAGGACAACCTGGGCTATATAGTGAGATCAAACATTTGCATACAAGTACTACATTATCAATATTTTATAAACTTGAATATTCAGAAATTGTGTCCTTATAACCATGCCTATAATTTAGAAGTGAGCTATACAGTAAACTAATTAAAGTTCTGTTTCAACCAAATGTTTTATTTACCCTAAAACTAACTATTGTTTTGAACTTCAAGTTGCTTAACTCTGTGTGTGTTCATTCCTAAATCCACCTCAAATCCCACCCTGCTCATCTAAATATCCATTCAACGTGTTTTTTTACAGTTGATCAAGGGAGCCTTTTCATTTCCAGAGCAACTGGTCTCTAGATATAAATGTCTCTTCCTTTTTTGTTTGTTTTGTTTTGTTTGTATTGAGTGGGGGTTACGATGTTGTTTTTATTGGAGTATACCCTTCAGCAGCTTTCCAAGAAAGGATACATGAAAGTAAATGTTTTAAAACTCCCTTTATACTTCATTGATCAGTGACTGCATACAAATTTCTAGGTGGACAATATTTTGCTTTAGAATATAGACTACGTTGCTCTGTTCTCTACTGTTCTCAGTATTTGTTATGAAATCTGAAACCACTCTAATTCTCTTATTTGGGGATTTTTTGAAAGCTTATAAAACTTTTTCTTTATCCCCAATGCTCTAAAATATGATGGGTTTTGGTGTGGATAAATTTGCCATAGCTCTTTAAAATCCTTTTGCACTAGAAAATGGTATCTTCATGTTCCAGGCAATGACTTTGAATTATTTGGTAGGAAAATGCCCTATATCCATTGTTTTATACCCTCACTCTTAACTCTCCTGACTTTCGACTGGTCTTTTGATTTCTTTGATTTTTTTCTCTTTTATTCTCTATTTCTATTTTTGTTTGGTTTGGTTTTTAAATTTGTAACACCATGGAATTTATTTTTTTTTATTTTGGCCCCCAAATGCTTTTAGTGTATTTTCTAATCTTTCTTAATTCTAAGTTTTTTAAAACATACTTTTGAACGCTATATTAATTACTTTTCTCATCCAAACCCTAACAAGATGCAACTTAAAGTAGGAAGAATTTACTTTGGCTCGTGCTCAGGGGCTGCTGTCAGTTAGAGCGGGAAATGCATGGCAGTAGGAGTGACTCATGACTGTGGAAGAGGGACCATGGGGCAGTTTCCTCACATCTCAGTAAAATAGAGAGCAGAGTTACTGTGTGATGTTTTACTCTTTCAGCTTTTTGAGGGTCCCACCACCCAGCTCCCAAATAAATCACACAGAGGCTGATTCTTAGTTATGAATGTCTGGCATTAGCTTGGCTTGTTTCTAACCAGTTTTTCTTATCTTAAATTAACCCATCTACCTTGTCCCTCTGGGCTATTATGTTCCTTACTTCTGTATATCTTACTTTCATGCTTACTCCATGGCTGGGTGGCTGCCCCTGATGCCCTCCTCTCCTTGTCTCTTGCTCCTTGTTTTCATTCCTCCCAGAGGTCTCCTTCTATTTACATTCTCTGCCTGCCAGATGTGCCTAGCCTTGCTCCTGCCTCACTATTAGCTGTTCATCTCTTTATCAGACCCATCAGGTGTTTTAAACAGTCACAGTAACACAGCTTCACAGAGTTTTACAAAAATGCGTAACAAAAGTCACACACCTGAAAATAATATTCCCCCAATACAGAGTAGGTGAGGAGAGAGGAAGAGAGAGAGAAACAGGAGGGAGCCAAGAATCATGTGACCCAAGGACCTGTTCCTAGTGATGTACTTCTTCCAGCGATACCCCACCTCCTAAAGATTCCACAACCTCTAAAAATAGTGCCATGAGCTAGGGATCAAGGGTGCATATGCTATAGGGGATAGGCTCATCTAAGCTGCAGTATTCTGCCTCAACCCCCATTGGCTTGGGGGCATTTCCTAATGTAAAATGCACACTCCTTAACTTCGAAAGTCCCTGAGTCTTACTGTTCCAATGCTGTGAAATTACCAAAATTCTAAGACTCTTCTGTGACTCAAGGCAGTCCCTGTTAAAACACAAAGTTATGCTTCTGCCAGATGGATTTGTTCCCTATGGCTTTCAGCTATGTCATGTTTTGGGCTTCTCTAATCTCCTGAGATCCACACTGCAATTTAGGCTTCACCCTCACAGCTGCAACACTCCAGAGCTAGGAGCAGGAAATCTGACGCTACAACACAGGACCTCCGTGCAAGACGTGGTGCAAGACACGCCCACCTTACTCTTGTATTTCAGACTTAGGAACCCTGCACCACGTGGATGACTGGGTGTGCTTCCATCTTGAGATAGAAGCAGGCTCCTTGGACTGCAACAGCAGCCGCTTCTGTATGCTGGAAGCTGAAAAGGTAGCTTGTTGGGGTGGGAGGAAGGTAGTTATCCCATGCAGCAACATGCTTGGTTCAGACTCTCTTCAAAAGATATTTGCACTATTTTTCTTTTCTTTTCTTTTCTTTTCTTTTTCAAATTAAGGTCCTTTAATGGATACGTGAGGTCCTGACTTCAGGGCATTCTATTGTTCCTATTTCCTATTGTTCCAGCACAAAGTGTGGGGCGTTACTAATCTCTTTTTCTTAATATATATTTATTTATTATGTATACAGTATTCTGCCTATATGTGTGCCTACATGCCAGAAGAGGGCACCAGATCCCATTACAGATGGTTGTGAGCCACTATGTGGTTGCTAGAAATTTAACTCAAGACTTCTAGAAGAGCAGCCAGTGTTCTTAACCTTTGAGCTGTCTCTCCAGCCCCCATGCGTTACTAATCTCTTTAACAACAGTCAACAACCATTTTCTTAGCCTTTGTCCTGTCCACAACTTTCATCAGATTCGTGATCATTTTTCTACCACACTCAACATTTTTCTTCTAGTCAACTTTTCTTCTTCTTCTTCTTCTTCTTCTTCTTCTTCTTCTTCTTCTTCTTCTTCTTCTTC
>LOEQ01001534.1:226874-243207 GCA_001685075.1 Bramus lutescens
TATCAAAAGGGGCCAAGGCAGTTTCTTTATTAACCAATGAAAGTAACACATAGACAGATGACTCTCCTACATCATTTCATAATTAATAAAAAGTCTCTATGTCATTATTTGGGAGATAGTTGGTGGGACAGAAAAAGACTCATTGCACATCCTTCCAATTTTGTGACCTTGGTTCATCTACATGACTCTTTTTGTCTTATGCCCCTGCTGCAGTTCAGTGAAAGGTGCATTATAGCTTCATTGTGGGATTACTATAGTGGTTAAGTGTGGCTGTACATATAAAGCTGTTAGAACAGTGACTAGAACATGGAATTCCCTCAGGAAGCATTAGGAACTCAGGTTTACTGAAGCCACCTTATCAATCTTCAAAATGTTATGCTCTAATTTACTCATGTAAGTTATTGTACATACATGCAGTCTCCTAAAGCTTCCTATGATTAAAAATTGTGTATATGACATTTAGAGATATAAAAAAGAAAAAAATCAAACTATCTTTTTAAAAAGCTTAGTATTGTGAAGTATTGTGACCCACTTACATTTGGCCTGTTGCATAGTTTAGCCCTCTCTACCCTAATCTTAGAATATAAAAACTCACACACTGAGTTGTACCCTGGGCCTCTGTAGCTCAAAAAGGTATCTAGAAGGCTGCAGGGGGTAATACAACCGCCCTCCATATAACCCACCTAGGGCATTTAGGAATATGTATAATAATCAGCATCTTGCCTCAGATCACCATCTTGAATTTATGCCAATCATCTTTAAAAAAGACAGCCAAGTAGCTGATTTATGGAATAGTTTACTAATGACTCAAGTCAAATAATTAACATAATTATGATCGCCCTTGGTCTTTATCCACCTACACTATGATCCCAAATGTCATAGACTAAATGTCTCAGGGACTACACAGACCAAGTTCCTCATGGTTCTGAGAACTGAGACATCCAACTGCAAGAGACCAACAGAAGCTGCATGAGGGACAATCCACATCATAGAGGATGAAGTCACCTCACATGGTAAAAGGGGTATGGGGGCCTCAGAGTTTTATAAAAGTTTTACTGGTATATGTTAATTACATTAAATAATGGGTTACATTGAGATATCTTCTTTCATACTTGAAATGTATTTTTATCATATCAACACCCCTTAGTCTCCTTTATCTCTCTTCTCATTTCCTTCTTCCCTAATAGCTCATTTCTACTTTAATAGTTTAAGAGTGTTTTGCTAGATTCAACACTCAAGGGTCCACATGTAGTGTTTGTTTCCCTTAGCCTAGGTTACTGCATTCAATATAAATGCTTCCAGTTCCATCAATTTACTTCTGAGTTTCATTTTTATTTACAGTCAGATAATATCCCATGGTATATAAGCCAGAGAGGGCAGTATGCTACACTGAGCATACATAGCTTCAGCGTAGGAGATCTTGAAGCCTGCCCACCGCAATGACACACTTCCTCTAACAAGGCCACACCTCCTAATAGTGTCACTCCCTTTGGGAGCTGTTTACTTTCAAACCACCACTCTGACAAAAAATCTTGGGTCTTGAGAGATGGCTCAGAGCAGAAGTTAAGAGAAATTGCTGATATTGCAGGAAATCCCATCAATTCCAAGAACCCACAAGATTCAGAATTTCCCAATGAATGCCAGGGTATCTGATGCCCTCTTCTAGACTTTGTAGGTGCCAGACATGTACATGGTATACATACACACATGCAAGAAAAATACTCATACACATTGTCTTAGTTTGCCTTATATTGTGGTGATAAATGCCATAACCAAAGGTAACTTGGATTACATATTCTGATCATAGCCATCATTGAGGAAAGCTAGGAACTCCAGCAGGAAAGAAACACAAAGGCAGAAACTGATGCAGAGATCATGGAGGAAGACTGTTTAATGGCTTGCTTTCCATAGCTCATTCAGCTTACTATTGCATATAACTCAAGTCTACCTTGCCACGGATGCCATTACCTACAATGGGCTGGGCCTTCCATGTCGTAACTAATCAGCAAAATGCTCCTGCAGACTTGCCTTCAGTCCAGCCTGATAGAGGCATTCCTTTCAGTTGCCAACAGTCCAGTCTGATGCAGGCATTCTTTTCAGTTGACTCAGTGTTAAGTTGGGGGAAAAACTAATCAACACATGCATAAAATAAAATAAATTTAAAAATAATAACAGAAGTGAGCATAGTGGTGCATGCTCATAATCTCAAAGCTGTGGAAGAGAGAGAGAGACAGGGGAACTCTCTTGGGACCCACTGGCTGGCTGGCAGAGCCAAATCATCTTCAGTAGGAGATGCTGTCTCAAGGAATAAGCCAGATGGCTCCTGATGAATGACACTTAAAGTTATCCTGTGGCTCTCACATAAACATGCATGCAATCTACATGCATATGCATAAACATGTATATACACACAGATGCATACACACAAAATGTATTAAATATCTTTATTACTAATCATCATGTAAGAATTCAATCTTCCTCTTTTTCTTCAAAGAGTAAATTAGAACTTTAATAAATATTCCCTTTAAAAACATTTTGGACCCTTAATCATGTCCTAAAGACACTGAGACAGAGTTAACATAAATGTATTAAATGACTAAAAAATTTTCCCAAAAAAATGAATAGATATATACATGCAATGACTGGCATGTAATATGTTTAATTTCATGATAGCACTTATAGTAAACAAAGACTAAACATTTGCATGTTCTACAACTGAAGATTAAACAGAGGAAATACATCCACATATAATGGTGTGTTCTTTAGAAACTGAAAGGAATCAGCTATTTATTAAAGGATGTTATAAGGATGAACTTCAAAATACTATGGAAAGTGGAAAGGGCCATCTGCCAAAGACCACATATTGTAAAATTCCATTTACATGAGCCACACAGAACAGAGACAATAAATTAGTACATGGCTACTTAGGGTAAGGTGGGAGAATGAGGAGAAACTCGAAATAATTACAAGGGATACCCCATGTTACCTTAGCATTGGAAAACATTCTAAAGTTTTATTGTGGGGGTGGTGGCTTAAGTCTATAAATTTAGTAAAATAATCATTAAATTATACATATAGTACAAGTAAACCTATGGTACATATGTACCCAAATAAGGCTCTTTGGTAGAAGACACATATGCTGAAAATGTACAAAGGGCACACACAGAGTGAAGAAATGGATATGAATGACAAGCCCCCCATATTCCATTGTTATAAGAGATTGTTCTTCCCAATCTCAAGAGCAAGTTGCATGACTTCTCACCTCTGGAATTATCAAACTGCCCCAAATATGCACATGCAAACATCTGAGTTTAGTATACAAATTACCAGACTGATGCAACATGGATACCAAAACACTAAGAAAAACTTCCTTAGAACATGCTAGCAATCTCACCTTACACACAAAAAGTCATATGAACATCAGACCACACTCTACAACCAGTTCCTGGACCCCTCTCTCCCTTCCTCCCTCCCTGCTTTCCTCCTCCTGTTTCTTCTCCTTTCCCTCTATTTTCCTATAAACATTGTCTGAACACCTTTATGTTTCAAATGCATTTCTAAGTATATGACATAAATATATTTTAATCAGATAACTTACAGTTTGGTAAGTTCCATACATTAATTTCTTTGACTGTGGGGAGCAGAAGCCTTTAGTGCATCTGTAAAGAGTCATTTAAGCCTTGAGTGGATGTGATTGTTGGCGTGGGCATGTTCATGTCAAGGGGACCAGTGCCTCAGACCTATGGTAGTGGCAAAGGCTTCTCAGGGTGAGGCTCAGAGGATTGTCAAAGCCTCCCTCTGGCTCAAGCACAAGAGTTTACCAAGGATAAACTAATGTGTGAAAAACCAACACCTGTGGCTTCCTCCTCTTGGATGTTTACAGCCTGACACTGTTCTCTTACAGAGACCTCCTACAGAGTCTGTGGGTCAGTAGTTTGAACATTACACAACTGGAGCATCCACACATCTGAAACAAAGATGTAGACCAAGATTCTCTTCTCATCTAAGGGTAAAATAGGGAAAGATATGTTTCCTTATTCACGTGGTTGTTGGCAGCATTGGGTTCCTTGTGAAATGCTGGACTAGGGACTTCAATTTCCAGTCAAGTATTTTCCAGAGGCCATCATCAGCTTCCTTCCATGTCATCCTCTCCATGACAGCTTACAATATGGTACCATGCTTCTTCAAATCCAGAGGAGGTTCTCTTTATAAGATAGGATATTAATGTTATATAACATGCTAATAATATTTAAGTAATCATGCCCATCAATCAAGTTCTCATCCCCATTCAAGAGGAAGTGGCTGCATAAAATCACACATACTAAGTAAGATATGGATGGGTCATTGGAGCACCCCAAATTCTGTCTACAGAGTTTACCTTCTGACTCCAATGACTGTCCTTCCCTGGAAGAAATTTTCTTACCACCTCCACAAATCATCAATCTTGTCCCATTACAGAATCTATATAAATTCTAGGATATTATCTAAATCAAGTCCAGGTGTTGATGACACCTCTAAGTTTATCACTCCCAACGTCTTCCTTTCGTCATTTCCAGCAGATAATTTCCTCAGCTCTCTACTGCTCCATGACAGGATTTCCCTTGATCTGCTTACCCTGCTTCCTTTTGGATCTTAATCCTCAGCAATGGTAAAGTCCAGACGTCTACTTACCATCTATTTCATGTAGATAATCTTCAGCTCCCATACCAGCTCCACTAATTGTGCAGCTTCAATATCACTCCTAGCTTTTTCTTTGTATGTTACATGAGTATTTGTATCAACCCATTCCTAATACGAAAATCTCTATTCTTTATCAACCTCTCTGCTGTGGTTCAGCTGTGGCTTGAATATATGTTAAAGGGTTAGTGCCCAATGCAGCTGTGCTAAAAGGTGGGAAGGACACTCACCAAAGCCAGGTTGATGCTGGGGCAATGTCCTTGAACTTCCAAAATTGTGAAGTAAGTAAATTCCTATTCTTCATTGTAAGGCATTTAGCCTTAGGTATTCTGTTATTACTTGAAAGAGGGCTGACGGATACAACATCTATTGCCATAAACTTAGAGCCTTAAAAACCAAACTTACTATTTCATAATGTCAGAATTGAAACATAGCTTGGCCAAATATATTACAAGACCATAATCCAAACGCAAGCCTTGTGATCTCATGTGAAGTGTGAGAGAAGAAGACCCCACTTTTTCTTCATTTGATAGTTGGCATTACTTAGCTTGTTGTTTGCCAGACAGACTGCGGAATCTAAGTTTGGGTGACACTTCTTTCTGCATAACAGCTTGCTTCTGTGAACTGAACAAGGCAGAGAAAGAGTCCTTGTGTGCAATAAGAATAAGTTATATGCAATGTCGTGGCCTCCATGTAATCACATACATCCCATCACCAGTGCCCTATTTTTGTTGATTAGAAATCTGCTCTCAAGTCTTGCTTACATTCTAAGAGGGGGGTTGGCTGCTTGGTGTGTACCAAGAGTTCTGGGGCATGAGATCACTCCAGAATCTGCAGAACAAAGCTACCCTGCATAAACAGGTGCAAAGTGATGTGAACATGTGACTGGGGGTGATGATCATTTTCCAAATTGTGGGAGGTCCTGGGTTTGATTGCTCGAGCAGACAATCAACAGAAGGGTGTTTCCATCCATCTGTCTACCTCTTCTAACTCCTCTTTCCTCCTTGTCCTATGACGATAGAAGAGAATGCAGCCATCTGCAAACCAGGACTGCTGTTATCACCAGTTATGGCATCCACAGCTGGTGCCTCGATTCACTTCCCACACTCCAAGATTGAGAAATCATTTTTATAAGCCACCCATGAATGGTATTCTGACAGAGCAGCCTGAATTCAGAGATGCTTATATGCATGTGTTTTTAAATAGTACTTTATAGTTATGACTTTTAAATTTGCCTAATGGAAAATGTTTTCATGAGGTGACATCCTACAACAATTCTGAGAATACAGGTAACATCAAAGAAGATATGAATTTGCTCATCATTGTATTGAATAAAGAAGACCTTAGTTAGTGTTTTATAGTTAAGTATTAAGTCAAATTGCTTCTCGGGGTTCCTTTCAATGATAAGTACATGAAGTCAATCACTTTTCCAGTGTAGTAGCTGTATGCCAGGCATCCTTCTCAACACTCTGTCTATATCAACCCCTTCAGCCTCAGGACAATCAGAGACAGGATGAGCAATTTACACAATGAGCTGCTTACTGTTGTTGTCCATATGTGGTCACCACATACCGAGAGATAAGAAAACTTGTCCAGGGAACTTGTCTACTTCTATCCAGCTGACAATCAATAAAGTTTGCCTTCAAATCTAGGCATCTCACTTCAGGATCCATCCTTTTAACTGTGACACACACGCCTCCCTTCCTGTTGAGTTGCATAAGAATTTGTTACCATTTAAAAAAGAGAAAAATGTTCCAGCTACTCAAATAGTCTTATATTATCAGTTTCCTTTCTAGTGAGTATGTGAATCACTGGACACGCTGTCCTACTTTTCTGAATGATAAAATACTATATATTTAAGTTGCATCAAGGCAAGATTACTTAAATTAGAATCATAGTGGCTCCCTTAGAGTGTTCTTTATTTTTTTTAAAAAATTATGAGATGGTTTGCTCTTGGGAAAATAAGGGAAAAAAACCTTTCACAAAAAAGAAAATTTCCTTAGATAGTTAAGACTTTTTAATATCAAATTTTAATGGGGAGGACAGGGCTCAAAGGAATAGATAATTGAAGTATCTCATTACAAGAGAGCTATTTCAAGTCATATTCCTATAAATGGGGTTGGATTATTTAAATTTCAAGAAAAGGAAAATGAAATCTTTCTTAACTTTCTTATGTTGATTTTTCATCGACAAATTCAACAGAAAAACCAACTCAAGTTGACTGTGGTGAAGGAGTGGTAACGACTGCTTAGAAAAATCTTTCTGACAGTGCAAGGCATTCTAGCTCATGCTGACACGGAGAACTCTCTTTTCTGATACAAGCTGCACTTTCATGTATCACTCCTCAGTCTTCCCTGTGGACAAAGTTATCTCTAAAACCTCCCGCATGCTTCTTATGGCTTCAGAACAACATGTAAAGTCACTTGCCATGTGTAAGGGGGCATGCCTATCTCACATATGCAAAAAGAAAAATGATACACAGAAAGAGAAAAGGCCACCCAGGCATGTTGATTTCTTATGAGAAAATTCATCATAGTCTTGACACCTTATTGATAAACAATTTGCCACTTCAGAGATAGCAAGGCCAACTACAGAAATGTTCTTGTGGTTCATAACAACTCCAAAAAGGGAAACCAGATAGCTGTATCAATTGCTTAAAGCTGAACCCTCCAAATATCCCAGCCCCCTCCCTAGGCTCTCCATTCCTAGAATCTAGTTTCCATTCCTGTGGAGGTTTGAATGAGAATGCATCCCCCATAGGGTCATGTATTTGAACGTGTAGTCCCCGGTTGGGGTGCCGTTTGGGGAGGTTATACAGCCACAAGATGTAACCTTGCTAGAGGAAGACTTTTCCTGGAGGCAGGCTTTCTCACTCTACTTCTAGAGTGCAGTTGAAGTGTTTTCTGCTCCTGGGTCCATACCATCTCTGCCAGCATGGACATCTAGCACTCTCAAACAGTACGCTAAGATGAAGTCTTAAGTGACTTTTGGGTGTAGAGTTCTATCACAAGAACAGAAAAGCAACCCACACAGAGGGCAAATAGTGTCAAGGCTCCAAGCCTTTCTTCTCAAAGCTCCAGTTCCTTCTTTGTTCGGTCTTATTCCTCCTGCTCTTGATTTGGATTCTCAAAGAGCATACAGAGAATCTGAAAATCAGGTGAAATCATGCCAACTTCTCCTTGTTTCTCCCGTTGCTTCTCCTTGAGGCTGCTCACTATGGGAGCCTATGACTGCCCTTCTATCCCCACTATTCTGCCTTCCCACATTAAAACAGTTTTGAGAATGGCATGAGCTAAGGACCATTCTTAAGGGATCTACATATGTGCTAGCTGTCTCTTCTTTTTCCCTGAAGGAAAAAAGCCCACATTTCCATTATGGCTATCATGATATTTAATCTGATACTGTATTAAGAATCACTTGATCATTTAAGGAAAATAATGTGTGCCCATTTGTGTTATTTTTAAGATTATCTTTCTCTCCTTTAATTTTCTTTGTTTCCAAAAGGCTCTTTCTTGAAGCCCCTCACAAAATAGTAGAAATGTCCTGGTAATTCTCGGCCTTGTATTTGCCAGCATTATGCCTGTTTTCTTAGAACAAATGTCTCTTCCAGCCTGAAGCTTACAAATATGCATAAGCATGAATCCAAAAAATTTTGATGCACAGTCACTAGACCAGAACTTGTTTTGTGGCACTCAGTTATGCCAGAGTAACAAATAATCCCCCCAGCCTGGCTTGAATTGAGGCATTCTGAAGCATTTTCCAGAAAGGATGCTGGCATTGGCTGGGGGTGCAGGAGGGGGGGCGAGGAGCGCTCTAAACAATGCCGCAAAGCAGAAGAGACCTGCTGGCTAGTATCTAAGTTCTACTCTGCCAACATAAGCTGTGGCAGTCTGCTCCTGAGGGCTTTACAACGCACGTACTCTGTCATCATCAGAAATTACCATTTCTGTGCCAATCGGAATGGTTCAAAAACTCCAGAAAGCTCAACAAATAAAACACAAAAAGCATAGTCGAGATTGATCTTAGTAAATGGACAAGGGGCTGTGTGTAAAACTTCAATAGGAAACTGATTACATGCATGATAACACACGACATATGGGAAATGCTCTGTAGCAATAATACAAACTATAAAAGGTGAAAAGGAAAACTATTCCAAACATGTTGCCAAGAAAATCAAGTAAGAAGGCATGGATGTGATGCTCTCCTGTGCATGTTCCAGAGGCTACAGATACCAAAAATGTAAAGAGAATTTTATAGTATTTGAGATCTTATCTTAGGCCAATATCTTTAAATAAAATTAAAGTTTGTCAGAACTGAGCTGTTAGACTTAAGATATTGTTGTACTGTAAATTCATTGGAGTTTTAATTCTGGAAACTATTGATAAAAAGAGATGATATCAATAAAAAGAGATGAGAAGGTTTGCAAAATTATTGATTACTAATGTTCAAAGAGGAAAAGTATATAATAATGTAAATCATGGTACCTCTAAAACTAACCAAAAAAAAAGAAATCCCAAACTAAGATCTAAATTTATAATTCTCATAAATACTACCAATCAAATGACTCAGAAACAAATTAAAATCTATACCCCAATGTTCAGATTCAATTCAGAGGCAAAAGGCCTTGGGGATAGAGCAAACAATTTTCTTTGCACTCCAAAGGAAAAAATAAAAGGTTGAAATCTTCTACTTATTCTTTTGCAAGCAACAAAGAAGGAATTGACCCCCTACCAGTAGAAATGGTGGGCAACTCTCAGTCCAAACCTGCCGCTTCCTTAGCAAAGAGCTGTCGATGACAGACAGAACTCAACAGTTCGTTCAGGTGAGTTCGTGGAAGAGACTCTACTATGAAGAAGGTGATAAATTTAAAATCCAACTGGAAACACCACCAACAAAATAATAAAAGACACAAAATACATGGGACAATGTTTTTTCAAACTAATAAATGCCAGGCAAGAAAGGCAACAATCTCATAGAAGCAGAAGTCCATACCCATAGCTTGGCTTAAAAGCTCACAGACTATTTTTGTCTTAGTGCTGAGAAATAATTAGCTGTAGACTAAATGCTGAGCTGGTCCTACATTACAATTCTTGCCTGTAGGATGGGAAAAGATCAGATCATTTCCATCTAACTTAACTGCATGCTGCAACAATAGCCAAGATGAGTGAGAAAGACAGGAAAATATCTAGCACTCAGCAATATAAAACCAGTGTCTAACAGCCCATCAACTATTAGCAGGAAGATATAAACAATGATAATAAGAAAAGTCAATTAAAATCATTCTGATCTGACCCCAGTGTTAGAACTAAATGGCAAGAACATTAGAACAACCATACTCCACATGTGTGAAAGTCAACCATGGACATGAAATAGCTATAAATAACTCAAACAAAACTTGTAGATGAAAGTGATATGTCTAAGGTAAAAATAATACCTTGAGGGGTATTATTATAGATAGTTCTGAAGAAAGGATTGATGAATGTGAATACATCATGGTAGAAACTACCCAAAATGAGAAATAAATCATTCAAAACACAACCTTAGTGGTAATGAGCCGTGTACCACAAAATATGGTGGCTGAATTTTTTTTGAAGATAATGAATGAAACTCATGATAATAAGAGCTCAACAAGAAATGAACATAAGAAATTTGAAAAGAACCACCCAAAGGTAAATTGTAGTCAAAACACTCCAAACCAATAGTAAACAAAAAAAAATCTTCAGGTAGCCAGAAAGAAATAGTTCACTGCTTATATAAAAGGAACAAAGCTCAACACAGCAGATTTCTTGTAGTTAGCTATATGCTGAGGTAGGAGGCAAGTACATACTGGAATCAGTGAAACCAAAGATGGTTCTTTGAGATAAATCTGCAGAGTTCAAAGTCCAGTCATGGTTGTCATGAAAAAGAGACTATGAGTCATCAATCTGAGGAATGGGAGATATGTTGTTACCAGAAATCACACACACAGTGAAAAAGAGAGTACCAAAACCAATTCATGTCAGAATTTAAGAATAAGAAAAAGAAGAAATAAAACAAATATTTCTAAAGTTCATATGTCAATGCAAAGACACCAGAATGACCAAAATAATTTTGGAAAGAAAGAACAAAGTCAAATAGTCACCTACCCTGATTTTCACTTAAAGGTAAGAGATAATGCTACCTTCAGAGCCCCTGGTCCATGTGTGCCCAGCCTGGGAGGCTGTAAAATGAGCTGGCACTTCTGTTTGGGGACCTTCTGGCAACTAGCTGGCAGAAGTAGGTGACTCGAGGCAGGCCTTGAAGGTTATATGGCTCTGGTTCTGGTGTAGCCTTTCCCCTCCCAATCAGCTGTAAGGTGAGGAGGTATGTCTCCTTGCTCCCACTGCCGTCGGCCTGCCTTGCCTACCTTGGTGGACTCAAACTCCATGTTTATAAAATAAACATGAAAAGTCATAGGCCCAAAGAAAAACCTAGAACTTGAAAACTTCTAGAATTAAATTCAGAAATGACCTCTGTAATCTTGTATCAAAAGTTTCCAGGCAACAACACACAAGACATGAGGCATAAAAAGAATAAGACATCAAATCTAAAATTTTCTGCTCTTTGTCAAAATGACTGAAAAGACAAAACACAGAAAAGAGAAAATATTATCAAGGCATATACATATATGTATGTCTGAAAAGTATTTGTATATATATTTATACATATATTTATACTTATATTTATACTTATACATATTTTATATATACATACATATAATATCCAACACTCAATAAGAAAACAAACAACCTACCCAATTAAAACTTGGCAATTCTTTTAAACTAAAACTTCTCCAAAGAAGATTTATAACTGTCAAACCAGGCTGTGAACATTGATAGTTGCCTTTAGGAAAAGGAGGAACTCTAACTAAAGGAGTCACCCCAAATGCTGGTGCAAGGCTTGGCATTTTCCTATCTTAAGGGCACAAATTTGACATTTTATAACCATTTTCAAAGAGTTTTCAATAAGTTTTTAAGTTAGAAATAAGCCCACATTTCTAGTCACTCTACATCCAGGTATCTACACAGAAGAAAAGGAGAAACAAGATATCAAAGCAAGAGTTCTCACATAAATCTTTAATGCAGCTTGATTTAGATTATACTAAAACTCAGTGTCCATCACGTTCTCAACGTATAACCAGTTTTGATACATCCAAAAATGCAGAACCACTCTACAAAGAAAAGGAAAAACTACCAGTCTGTCCAACAAAGATGACTCTCAAAACCATGCTGGTCAAATATAAGTGGATCACAAAAGAACGCCAGAACTGGAAGACGGGAAGAAGGATGGTAAAATGTGGTCTTCTGGACACGACACAAGCACCACATTCAGGAACTATAGCCTGTTCTGGGTGCAGTACAGCCTGGACCTGCCAGTAACCTGCCAGAGGTGGGGCAAAGCTCACAGGGCATCGGCCATCCCGGCTGAGCTACTGGCTGCTCATGGATTCTAGGGGAGAGGATTCTTCCCTGATGAATCCACCAGGTTCTACTTCCTAGTTTCATACATTGTCAGTCAGACAGCTCTGGTTAAACTTAATGGATCAGAAATCAAAACGAAAAGACAAAAACATGGGAAACGTATCTGTAGGAGTTGGCAGGGGTGGTAGGGGGTTAAAAGAAGTTGGAGAGAGACACATATAATATTTCATTCATTAAAACAGATGAATACAAAATTCAAGCAAAGTTTGGTCTATTAGTGGAAAGGGAGCAGGAAGTTATATTTGAGATAGGAGGTGATAGAAATGTCATGTCATAACTCAACAAATTTTATATTTCATATTTGTTAGTTTTATTGTGTACAAATTATTCTTCAACAAGATTGAATTTTTATTTACTTATTAGAATGCTTCTTCCTAGAAGACCTGCTATTGGTTGACTTTAAAACACAGATAACATCCACAGAGATGGGTGAGCAGTTAAGAGCACATAATGTTCATGCAGAGAACTTGTGCCCAAGTTTCCATATGAGGCAATTCACAACTGCCTATAACTCTAGCGCCAGTGAACTGTCGCCACCGTCTGGTCTCTGGGGGTACTGCACTCACATGCACAGACCCATCCATAAATAAAAATAGAAATAAAAAACTTTAAAAAAAAAAAAGAACCACAGAAACACAAATATCCTGTCACTACATACCTAAAAACGTCTTGGGACTCTAATCTGCATTGGAAGAAAGTGTCACTCAGAAACAAAGCAATTCACCAGTTAAAGAAATTTCCCATTGCAGCATCAGCTGACATTCACAGTGCTTTATAAATTGCCATCCAAGCACAGAGAACAAGAGCACCCTCCACTACCATCTAATAGTGTCTGGTTGTAAGCTTGTAGATTTTACCTCCCTGCAAAGCTCTCTAATGGCCCTAAAGTCTTGACACAACTGCTTCCTCCCCGGCGGGTGTTCTTCAGATCCAAACGTCTATGATGTATGGATTAAAATCTGAACACCCAGGCCTAGAGAGAAAATTTGCCACCAACCTTTATATGTATGACTGGAATGTATAACTCTGGGTTGGATGTGTTACTTAATGTTATCTTACAGCACCTCCTGGTGTTTAGATACTGAAGATTAAAATCTTAGATGCTTGGGACTACATTTCCCCTAACACCAGAGAAATCAGAATGACATCTTTATAAAAAAAATACAGAACAAATTAACTTACAAATTGTTTGAAAATAAACAAGCAGGGATTCTAAGTTTTAACCATCCGTTTGTTTTTCCAAGGAAAGAAAACGACGCCAGTTTACAAGATGGTCCTACTTTAGAAAACAATTCACCAGCCGGTTTCCAGCGGGAATTACATCAGAATTTTTTCTAGAGTAATTTATTTTTAGTTATCCACCAAAATAATTGATCACTGCTGAGAAACTAGAAGGTACATTCTTGTCACAATTACAGTCCCAAAGAGAGACAAAGACTTATCAAAATTGTGTGACTAAGTAGCAACTTTCCAGGTATTTGGTCTTATCTTCAGCTAGTACAGTAAACCAAGGCAGAACCCGCCACCCTCCCCACCCGTCGCAACTGTACCACAGAATGTAGTGGAAAACACTCTTCGGTCCATAGAAAGGTGAGGATCACTGGTAAAGACAAACAACCCCCAAACACATGTTGATGCTGCTAAAACCGCGGACATGCGCAGCTGGGCCCTCAATCTCAGTCTGAGAAATATTCACCATGGACAAGGTTTCTCCTCACCAGGAAACAGCCCGTTGGTGCTGGTGAGAGTGTGTCATCAAGGAACAGACACCAACACAGCCATGCTTACCTAATTTTGAGGAGTTAAAGCCGGTGATTTTCCCCTCCACTTGTACCTACGTTTTCTTTCGACGTCTGTTAAGGTTATCCGCCTACAAAAAGAAGGAAAGGTGAGGAACCCCACTTGGTATGTTTTTCTGTATCTGTGTCTCTGAAATTCCTTGGAGGTATGGGAGATTAGGTATGAAGTGTCTGAAGATTGTCTGTGAATTTTATCTATCCACACTGGCCCTCACCACAATTCCATAGGCAATTCGGAATGAACTGGAGTTCACATCTCCCATGTGGACAGTGGACAGGCATATCAAAGGGAAAGAGGGGAAATATTTGTCATGGAGATGCATAAAGAACAGAACAGCACAGCTGATTTCTCGCTAATGTCATCCATCTGTAACTAATAAGTAGCATGTCTTGGTGCAAGCCCAACGATAAGCTGGAAATTTGAAAATTCAGAAATCAGTTACTCTAAAAAGGATTCGTTTTACCTAAGTTCTTCATTCTAGAGTTTCTTCTGCTTTTGTATTATTAAAACATATTTTACGCGATCAGAGTAGATCAGCAGGTGCCTTTTAATTATTCAAATTCCTCTGGAAACAAAATGACTTAATGTAATTACATCTGAGATTTAAACATCGCTAATAAAAGCCATTTACAGTTCTTAAGGAATTAGATGGGTGCATTTGCCATTTTGTTAAGAGAAACAATGAATTTCTCACTTGGGCTTTTTAAAATCTCATTTTGTCGTAAGAATCACAAAGTAACCACCAAAAGGAATGGATAATGTTTATCTCAGAGATACAATGTACTGTGGTAGCTATGTAAATTCTATCCAGGAAAAGCCCTTTAGTTTACAGTTTTACACAAGCGTGAATATAATGAAGGTTTCCCATGTTATCTCTGGTTCTATAAAGATGGAAAGAAGTTGTTCACATGGCAATGAGAGCAGCATCTCATAATTGAAAGAGAGAAGATGTAGATGTCGAACACAGACAGGCAGGCGGGGCATGAGAGGTCGTCCGACTGCTACTACGTAAGGAAGAATGTTCAGCGGTCAACAATGTGCATTGTATGCTCTAAAGCATTTGCATCTTCTGGTAGGAAGCTGGTTTTCTAATTATCCTCCAATTCGAATAAAATGGGGAGTTTGGAGATGAAAGATTTAAGTGCAGCTGTTCTGATATGAAAACCTCCACAACTTCATTCTTGAACCAACCAATAAAGAGACCGTCGACCTTTTACAACTTCTGAAAAAGCCTCGAGCTAGCTTTTATGCCTGCCTCAATATATAAAGGTTATACTTGGCTAGAAAAATTACTGGGAAACTGTTCTTCAAGAAGCAAGTTTGGAAGGTATAAACACAAACAGAAATAGAACAGTGCAGAAAGAAAAAGAGTTGGGGGCTGAATTTTCTAGTTTAATGTACGAACACCTGCAAACTCTTCAATTATGATCGTGTGTGTGAACAAAACCAATTTAGCCTATGCATCTTTTACATCACGTATCTTGATCCCATTCATTTCCCCGCACCCTTCACATCTGCCCTCTGCCCCTGAAGCGAATTGTGCTCTTTATGTCAGAAGTCCTGACAACTGACAACAAAATCATATTTCAAAAAGGTAAAAAGGGCAGAATATTAGAACCCCTATGCTACAAAAACTCAAGTGTAAAAATAGCCTATGCTTCATTGGCACACCATAAAATGATTTGCAGTTAGGACTAAGTCTCTAAATTTCATCATGAATTCAACCACTTCTTTTTGATGTTGTTGTTTTGTTTTGTTTTTAGACAGGGTCTCCCTATATAGTACTGGCTGTCCTGGAACTCTCTGTGTAGACCAGGCTGGCCTCGAACTCACAAAGAGCAGCCTGCCTCTGCCTCCCTTTTTTTTTAAGTTACCCCCTTTCTTTCCATTGAGAGTTATTTGCAATTAAACAATTGAACTGAGTTGTTCTTCTGTTTATTTACGATTAAAGCAGAGTGGTGACTATAGCTCATTTGGCAGAGGACTCACCCAGCAGGCTTAAGTATGGTGTTCTATCCCCAGCAACCCTCCCGTCCACCCCTGAAGAAGAAAACAAACCTTCTGGACTTTGGGTTTTAATCCGATTCTCTTTATAAATATATACCTTACCTCCACTCTACTTATGCTGGCCAATTAAAGAGTCTTTGCAGGTATCTTCCAGAGACTATGAATGCAACTCTCATTACACTTCACTGAAGCTATTCTGTAAAAGGTTTTAAAGACACTTAAGGAAATGTCCAACATCCTTAGTCATCAGAGAAATGCAAATCAAAACAACTCTGAGATTCTTTCACCTGTAAAAGTGGCCAAGATCAAAAACACTGAAGACAACTTATGCTGGAGAGGTTGTGGGGTAA